>ML014140.1:0-150213 GCA_003615045.1 Caulochytrium protostelioides | reverse complement strand
GTTGGGGTAGTTGTTGTCGTCGTGGTGGTGGTGGTGGTCGTCGTCGTCGTCGTTGGGGTAGTTGTGGTGGTGGTGGTCGTCGTGGTGGTGGTCGTCGTCGTCGTCGTCGTAGGAGTAGGAGTAGTTGTGGTCGTCGTCGTCGTCGTAGTAGGAGTAGTAGTGGTCGTGGTCGTCGTCGTCGTCGTAGGCGTTGTTGTCGTTGTTGTCGTTGTAGTTGTTGTGGTGGTTGTGGTCGTCGTCGTCGTCGTAGTAGGCGTGGTCGTAGTAGTCGTAGTAGTCGTAGTAGTAGGAGTCGTTGTGGTTGTCGTCGTCGTCGTCGTCGTCGTCGTCGTCGTTGTTGTTGTTGTCGTGGTCGTGGTTGTCGTCGTGGTCGTAGTACCTATCGTCGGATCATCCATCGAGCAGTCGCAAGCGGGGTTGGTTGTTGGATAATAAGCTGTAAGCGGCTTACACTGTCGAGGAATCTTGGCGATTGCCTTCCACGCAATTTGTGCATTACTGCTTGTCTCCATGTAAGTTTCCATATCCAGAGTTCGGGCGTAGCCACCGCCGGAGAGCACGAGAGCAGTCAACGACCCCGAAAGATTGTGTCGCCAGTGCTCGCCGATGGATGCATCCTTATTGTACACCATCGCGCTGAACTCGTTTTGCATAACAGCGTAATCGGGGTGTCCAAACTGCCAAACAGCGGTGTTGTCGTCCTGCACGGGATCAGAGTCGCCCAACAAGAAAACAGGATTGTCATCATCCCATTGAGAACGCGGTTGGTAGGGGTTGTTGCTCTTCCAAGGCAGCATCAGCAGGGTGACCATGGCGTTTCCGCGGACGATCATACGTGCCGTCTGCAAAACCTCTTCTTGGTAGGCAGCGGAGAGAGAGCACCGTTCAGGACCCGAGCGGAATATTTGCTTGGAGTTCGGGGTGGTACGGTCATCCTCCGTGTAAATACTGCCTCGCCACAACTGCTTGGGGCCATCCCAAGACGGCTCGATGGCGGCCGTGTCGGAGCAAAATCCAGCGTAGCTCGTGGATGTCAGCATCGAACAGAGCGACGTCATGCCGCCGCTGAGCTGTTTGGCATTCCGATTGGCCGGCAGCGTCGGCAGATCGCTGTCTTCGTCAGTGAGCGCGATAATCGAGCGCGTCGCACCAGCACGCCATGAAAAGGAGCAGGCCCCGCCGGTCAGACAAGCAGCGGCGAATCCTGCAGAGGGTGACATGGGGTTGCTGCCTAGCGAAATGCGAATAGCCTCCAATACGGCTTCGTGGCCGGAAGCCACATTGCTCGAGGTTGTAGCATACGTGAAGGCATTAGTCAACAGTGTCGTATCGCTCGACGGCGCCATAATCAGTCGGGGTGGGCCACCAAACACCACGACAGAGAAAAGCGGGTCGGTCGGGCCATTGGCCGCAATATCCGAAATGAAACTGTTGATCGCGAGGAGACCCGATGCATAAAGTTTCATACTCTTCGACATGTCAATGATGAAGAGGTAGTCCACGGCTGTCTGGCCCGTGCCGCTGCAATCCAGGTTGAGCGAGGTCCATGATGGATTGGCTGACGTCGTGTAAGTTTCTTGCGTGACTTCAATCTTGGGACAAAGACCGCAAGCAGGTGCCATCTTGTAAAATGATGTATTTGCGACCGTTGTGTAGTCGGTAACGAGTGTCATGGCACCCATCACGGCGTAGGGGAGCAAAAGCCCCCCTAAAAGCACATGAAGGAGTGGCATGGTGGTGGGTATAAGGGTAACAAGTCGGATAACAAAAGTAACGTGTGCTACCGGGGTATGGTTGGATAAGTCTGGTCAATGATGAATGTGCGGGCTGGCCTGAGTATTGATGAGATGGCATACTCAAAGCCCTTGAAGATCATGTGTTTGAAACCATACTTTATTAATTTCCAAATTGTGAAATTGTTATGAAGGCGCGACCATCCGTGATTAATGTAGGCAAATGCTCGTCAACAACATTACGAAAATCTTGTCGGGTGCTCCTGGGATTACGGTCGTGCGCCGTGTGTGCTGTTGAAGTCCAGTCTTTGGCTCGGTGTATTCCGTCGACTCAGGCTGCCATGAGGCGTCCTTGGTGACTGGTACGCCTCATCGAGAACCACCGGACTTCACCGTTACACTAACCCCACCCCAACCCGGCCGCCGTTACTACGTCTGTCATCCGGGAACGAGCTAACAGTTGTGCATCACAGTTGTGTTGAGCGCGCGGGCGTTTGTCTCGGCGCCTGCTGGGTTCTAGAATCAGTAAGAAATCAGTAAGAAAAATTGATCGTTTGTCGTGCTGAACGGGCGCACATGACTTTGGGCCGCCGGCGGGAGACGACAAAAATGGGGCGATCGCTGCTCTCCGTGCCTTCCATCCGCTTCACCTTTTGGTTGCCTCGCTCTCGCGGCCATACTCTCCGTCTCTCTGTGGCAGCAATGCGGGGCATGGCGACTATATGCAGCGATCACGCATGATGACTATCCCGCGAAACGCCTCCTGGCGAGGCATCGACGGATCGACGACGGCCGTTCACCTTCTGTAAGGTATGGGCTCGCAGACAACATGCAAGCGGATGACTCGGGTGCCAACAACGATGATGGCGTCGTCGCCGGGTAATCTGCGAGTCACGAAGTGTCATCGCCGCTGTCTTTTTTTATTGTCTTTTTCTGCCTTCGCTGCCTTCGCCGCCGCGAAATGGTCGCGATCCAGTGGCGCTACCAAACACTCGGCCTGAAGGCGCGGGGAGTGGGGCTGGGGGCGCGGAGCGCCCCTCCTCGAGTTTCGTACGGGCGTGAAATCGAGTGTCATCGAACCGATGAAGTCGGACATTTCCAGAGCCGTATGGAACGATCTCTGGAACAGAAAAGATCGTGGAAGCTTCGAAGCCCCATAGGCGACCACCACTTCAGCGACGAGGGGCGCCATCTCCGTGGCCGCCTCCTTGGCGACGCGGTTCATGAACTTGGCAAACACGCGCTACTGGCCTCGGTAGCGTCGCAGGCGCGGGCGTGCCCATCGCGGCTTCAGGAACTCGGCTCACAGCGGCTTGTACGTGGCGAGCCACACCTCCAGGAAGCGGTGGTGCGCGTCGAGCGCAGTGACCTTGGAGCCCACCCCGGACTGTTTCAAATGGCGCTGCCACGTCTCTGACTGCTTTCGGGCGGCTTTCATGCCGGCTTCCACAGAGTACGGCTTTCGACTCAACTTCCAGCTGACGACCTGGCCGTCGGGCCGCTCTATGGCCATACTGTTGGTTCGGCCCCGTGGCGCCCATGGTCTCCTAGGCGCCCGCGGCTTCCAAGGCGTCTGCGGCCTCCGCTATGCGGGCCCCTCGTTTCCGACGAAAGACCGGTCGAAGCAAGGGGTGACCGCCACGTGGCGCAGCGGTGGCGGTCGCTGCCGTCGTCATGGGGCGGCGGCAGGCTTTCGCGTGTGGGACCGCCCTGCGCGGCCCCGGAGCAACCGGAAGCATGCAACGCGATCAAGAACTAGCGACGCCGCGGCGCCTCGTTGCGACGACCGACCAGCCCCATGAACGTCGCTTCGACCCGCGGCTGCTGCACGCGCTCGAACGTGGGGAGATAGACGTCGGCCCACCGGGAGAGGTGCTGGACGCGGCCGATGGGACGGACCGGCCCATGGCGGCGACGCCATGCCGTGTCACGCCGATTGGGATGAAGCTGCGACGCGTGTGATGGGAACCCTTCGCACGTCGGATCTATAGCAGCCCATCCTGATGCTTCCCCCAAACGATTTCCGACATGTAACTTCATGAAATTCACGAGCGCTATCAAAAAGAAAACAGGACTCAGACGAGCGTGACATAGTCACGCAGCCACGGGTGCTGAACGACCTCAAGGATGGTGATGCGTCGACGATCGCTCTTCTCCAGAAGCCGCCCCAGCAGATGTAAACACGCCGGGGACAAGGGGTATCGGCAGGGCGTGAACGTGCCATGTAGGGCCTGGGCTGGCGCGACAAACGGCACTTCGCCACTCAGCATGATGTACAAGCAGCACCCGAGGGCCCACACCTCGGCTTCAGGGCCACGGTACTTTTCGCCACGCAGGATCTCGGGCGCGGCGTACTGCACAGTACCCAGAAACCGGTCGAAGAGCTGCACCGGCGGTGGGTTCGGCGGCAGCGACGCCATGAACGCAGCATCGTCCGCAGCGGCCGCCGCATCATCCATCAGCCGGGCTTCTTCTGCCTCGTCCTCCCGATCCGAATCGGCGGCCGTCATGTGGACGTCATGGGCAGCCTGCGCCGATGGACCGGGTGGGTCCAGTGGTCCAGCCGAAGCGCCCTGGGCCTCCGCGTGGCTGCTCCAGGTCGGCGCCTGGGCCGACGCGGGCACAGGCGTCGACGAGGCCGGCGCGGGCACGCTCTCCAGGGGCGTAAAGGGATCGAGCATCGGACCCGGTGGCGACGTGACGTCCATGCCCGGCCCGAGCTCCCACTCGAGATCCATCGGGAAGGCTTCGTCCTGCTGCTGCTGCTGTTGGCGCTGGAGGTGGCGTGCATGGCGCCGCGCGCGCGTCGCCTCGAGGGCCCGAGCACGGGCTCGCTGCCGGTCGGCGAGCGCGGTGCGCTTGATGTGCTCCCACTCCGCACCCCGCTTGGGCGTGTACGGGGCCGCACTGCCGAAATCGACCAGCTTGACGGTGAATGTTCGATCGACCAAGCAGTTCTCGTCCTTCAGATCGCGGTGGACATACCCGCGGGAGTGCAGATGGTAGATCGCGCTCACGATCTGCCCAAACACGCGCTGCGCTTGCATCTCCGTAAACCGCTCGTGCTGCTCGATACACTCGAAGAGATCGCAGGAGGAGCGGCGCCGGCACGGGATGGCCTGGGAGAGTGACGGTCGATCTAGCGCCTGCAGGGAGGCCACGCGGGGGCTCATGAGGGGCACTGCGTTCAGCCGCGCGGTCTTGCTAGCGGGGTCCACGGCCAGCATGGGCTCACTGCCGAAACGCGTCAGAGGCGGGGGCGCCGGCCCATTGGCTTGAGCGCGTGGCGGTCGGTCCACGAGCATGGGCCCCGAGGTCGCGGCGCCAGCGTCGTGATGACCGGCGATGGCCGTCGACGACATGGCGCGCATGGCGGCCAGCGTTTTCGGCGGCGGCGGCCGCGAGGCATGAGCGGTGCCCATGGCGGCGCCCAGGCCGCCGACCGGGAACGATCCGGACGACGAGGACAGGGAGAGCGAGCTGCCCGGACCGGCCGAGAGCGGCGGCGGGCTATGGGTCATGAGCAGCGGGCTGTGGGCGATCGGCGTGGGCAGCCCGTCCTGGTTGAAGGTAAAGGCCGGGGCGGCCATCGTCGTGGGCGGATGAAGGTGCGAGGCGTGCGGGACGGCCGAGGTGCCTGGGAGATGGGACATCGGCGGCGGGTGCGATGACGGCGATGATGCGGATGGCGGCGGCGCGTCGAGATGGCTCGCTGCGGCGAGCGGGGACGGGTGGGCCCCGCCTGCCAAGCCCGTGGGACCCGACGTCGCCCAGGGCGTGCCGTGGTACTCAGTGACTACGTAGAAGAAGACGGCATCCTCGTAGAAGTCGAGGAAACGGACAATATTGTCGTGCGACAGACGGCGCAGGATGGCGATTTCGCTCGGCAGTGCGTTGCCGCCGCGGTAGAGCGGATCAAAGACCCATCCCCGCGACGGGATCTTACGCTTCAAGACGAACTTCACCGCCACCTCGACGCCGCTCCGGCGATGGATCGCGCTGCACACAAAGCCAAACCCGCCGCAACCCAACTCGTCGCCGAGCAGATACTGCGCTGTGAACGCCGCGTCCAGCGTGTAGTCGTGCAGATAGCGCTCCGAGACGCACGAGAACTTGCCGCTGCCCACCTGCGAGACCGGGCCGTTGGCATGGTGGAGCGGATGCTGCGCGGCGCGGCTGGCCGCCGCCACCATCGCGGCATTCGCAGACGACGAAGGGGACGACGCCATGGCCGTGTGGGCGGCTGCATGTGGCGGCAGCGGGGGCTGGTGATTATGTTGCGGGTGCGGGGGCTGCGGGGGCTGTTGCGAATGAGAAGCATGCAACTGAGCAGGACGACCCAGGGCGGGGCGCACGGTGGGCGGCATGGCGGCGGTATGCGACACCCCAGCTCGGGGCAACCCTGGCCGTGACACCGGCGCCAGATTCGCATGGCCTGCAGGGTGCGCCTGCTGCGCGTGAGGGGACGGGTACGGATGCGAGTGCGAGTGCGAGTGCGGGCAAGGAGGCGATAGCGCCGCATGGGCCTGACCAGGATGATGCGTCGGCTGGTCTGCATCGCGGACATCGCTCGGCGGCGCTGGCGCCGAAGGCCCGTGAGAGCTGCTATATCCCGTGCCAGCCTCCGGGCCGTACTTGCCGCGCATCACCGATGCCGACGATGCCGCCGGAGGCGGCATCGAGCGGAGCGCGGCGGCCTGAGCCTGAGCGGTGGCCTGCGCCTGCATCTGAGCCGGTGTCGGGGGGTACGCGGCCTGTTGGTGGTGGTGCGACCCGTGGTGGGTGTGAGACGACGCCGGCGACGAGACGGGCGACGAGAGGAAGGCGTTTGTCGGAGCCGATGAGGAGAAGAGGCCCGAGATCGCGCCGCGCACCGCGGCGGCGGCCGAGGTGGCCGACGTCGCCGCGACCGAGGCGGCGGCGGCAACAGGCATCCCGATCTGGATGGGCGGTGGCCGCGGCGGCTTCGTCACTCGGGCCGGTGTGGGGTTGTGATGATCGTCCATGGCGGCCGCGGTCGCTTGGGATCGCGCGGGGCACGCCGAGAGAGACGACGGCGACAGGGCGGGCGACGGCGCCGACTGGCAGGCGCTCTTGCTACTGTGGCAAGCGATGATGTGTGGCGGCAAGGGGTGGGAGAGCTCTGCCGAGGAGGGTGACGGCGACGGCAAGGACCATGCGGAGGCACCGGGCGACGCCGTGCCGTCAACCGGGCTCATGCTTATCGAGACGTTCATGTCGGCGACCAGCGGCGACCCCAGATAATGCGACGACGGCGCGAGGCGTCCTGAGACAGGGCCCCGATAGAAGCGAGGGGTCGCTGACATCGTCGTAGCGGCAGCCGGCGGGGTCGTCGCCGCCGCCAGCGCTGACGTGGCTACAGCCGTGATGGCCGCGCCGTGGTTATCCTCGGCCGAGACGGCAGCACTCATGGTGACAGTAGATCCGCGCAAATGCGACTCGAAGACGTCTCAAGCCACCCGACGAGCGAACCACGCGAACCACGACAGATCACGGTCACTCGGGCGGAGGGTGTAGCGGAGAACAAGGGCGTCCAATGCAGAAAAACGGCAATGCGCCTCGGGGCGAGATCGCGCAAGCACACGGCGTCGATGGATCCGGCACGTGATCGGGATCGTGCGCGACGGAACGATCGCTCGTCCTGGCGTCGTTGGGGACACCCACGACAGAGTCACGTATTCGGAGCGGCGTCCAACACGACCGAAATGGCGACGCAATGGAGGTCGGTAGCCTCAAGAACAGCCACGGACAACAAGAATGAAAAAAAAAAAGAAAGAAAAGAAGAGCGGCAACGGTATCCCGGGACGATTTCCGGAGGAGGACGGAGCACTGGACGAATGGATCCAACGCGCCAACGATCGATCGTTCTGTGTCAAAGAGCAATTCACAGGGAAGGGGTGTTGACGGCGGCGTTGGGTGCTGAGTCCTGCCGTATGCGGTGACCGTTCTCGACCGACGCGCTGTCGTGATAGGCACCGAGCTGCCGCGCCGTGGCGCAAGGCTCCGCCTCCGGTCCGGTCCGCTGGCCGGTCGGCCGGTCGATCGGTCGTTGGCTCGGAAGGGTGAGGGGCCGCCAGCGGTGCGCCGGCAGTCGACGCGCGTGTCGGCGCGGTCCGGACCGCCGAGGTTGGCCGTGGAAGGAGCGCCGGCGGGAAAGGATCGCGGGATCGCTCCAGCGAACGCGAGCGAATCCGCCCGAGCGAATCCAGCGGGACCGAGCGATCCGACGCAGGGGGGGGCGTGGCGCGTCAGCTCGCTTCGCCACACACGGGACGCGGCTGGCGGACGTGAGGCCGCGGGGCGTGGCTCAGCGCGACACGCGTCGAGACCGGTCGAAGGGCGCGAGGCCGCGACGGGATCTGGATCGGGCTCACGTGGCAGGACGACGGCACGTGGACGACAGCACGTGGCGGACCACGCGTGGACGACGACGACGCCACCCAGGGATCGTCGGCCGGCAGAACGATCGATCGTCCTCGTCGAATCCACGGATTTTGTCGAAGGGCGAATGAGTGATGACCCAATCCCGCGCGACGTGACGGAAAGAACCAGTGAGGTGCAATAAAATGACCCACCACGAAGCGAAGCGACACGTAAGAGTGGATGCACGATGGCGGGCGGGTGGGTCCCATCAGGAATCGAGGGACGATGGAACGGCTGGTCATGACCGACGCTCCTCTTCATGCCCGGCACCCGACGCTCGGCATCAACAGAGCACGACACGACACGGCGCGGCACCGAGACGCCACACGCGCGGGCTCGGCCATTATATCATCTTGGGGGCTGTGACGCACGATCCGGCGGTTCGACGGTCCGACTCGTCACTCGGCCGACGTCGGTCCCGGTGCGCTGGGTATCACGGCCCGTTGCCGTCGCCGGGCGGTTGCGGTTGCGGTTGCGGTTGCGGTTGCGGGCAAGCGGGCCAGCGGGCCAGCGGGCCAGCGGGGGGGTGCCTGCACCGGTCGGTCCGGCAGAGCGCCTTCGGGCCATACGACGAGCGTCCGTGCGGCCGCCGGCGTGCGCGGTGATGCTCGTTGCAGCCGCTTTCGCCTGCCGCATCGTGCTCCCGCCGCCTCGCGCCGTCGCCGCATCGCGCTCGCCCATCGCCTCTCGCGCCGTCGTCGTCGCGTGCGCTACGGTCACGCTCCGCCGCCGCGATCGCCGCCCGCGGCTGCGTCCGATGCGGCCCCAGGGGCTGCTGCTGCGCCGGCCACGAAGGCGGGCTGGCGGCGCTGCGACCATCGCATCGCATCGCATCGCATCGCATCGCATCGCATCGCATCGCATCGCATCGCATCGCATCGCGGCTGCTCGTGCCGTGCCTGCGGGCTTGCGCCGTGGGCTTGCGCCGTGGGCTCGTGCCGGTGGGCCTCCTCGGTCGTGGCGCTCGCGTTGGGCGCGTCCGCCACGGCCGCCGGCTCTCGCGGCTCCCGCCGCGGCGGCCGTCCTCCCGCCACTGGCGTCGGCCCCCGTGGCCGGCCGGCCGCCGCGACGCCTCACGGCCCGACGGCGGTACGAGACCCGAGCCATCGCGTCGTCCGGCCGCGTCGTCCGGCCCTGGACCTTGCCGCTGGCCGGTTCGAAGCCGCGGACGCCCGCGTGCCCGCTGCTGACCCGAGACCCGATCTTCCCGGCCGCCGCCGTCGGTGCCCGAGCGCCTGAGGCACGGGGGGAAAGAAGCGGGGGGGAGGCCTCCTGGGTGCATGGGTGCATGCAGGGTGATGGCCCACACACCGGCACGCGCCCGTACCATGCCGGCCGTCCGGCCTCGCAACCGCGACCGCGCGGACGATCGCTCCCGCGCGTGCTCGGCCTGCTTAACGCGGGCTCTCGCCACCCCCCGCTGCCCCGCTGTGGTGCCTTTTTTTTTTCGCGACGACGATAAATGTTTGGAAACAAGGGGCCGTCTCTCCCACGCCAGGCGACCCGGATATGGTCGGTTTTCCTGCACAATCCGGCATCCGCGGCGCATCGCTCCAGAGGGGAGAGCGTCGAGCAGGGTGCCGGCGCGCGGCTCCCCGGGCTCGCGTGTCTCCTGGCGCCATCTCCCGCTCTGGCCAGTGACTTCTTCTATGACTTCTTCGTCAGGTACCCTGGATCAGAGGGAAGGGTGGCCCGGCATCGCGACGCACCTCCTCACGGCAGGCAGGCACCGTGCATACCGAGCCCGATCGGGCCGAGAGGGGCCGTGGAGCCCCCGGGTGCGATGCCGAAAGGATGCCCGCGCCACCCTGGCTCGCACCGATGGCTCGTCTGATACGTTGGACAGCAGTGACGGGGTCGTGCGGCAGGACGTTGAGCATGTTCGGAAACCGCGCCGGGTTACGGCACGTGGTGACCTCGGGGTCCCCCGCAGGGTGGAACCGGAGACGGCCTTCCACGAGCCGCCTTTCCAGCGCAGAGAGCCCAGGATACACCCGGCGGCCGGCCTCCCGGAGGCTCGGAAGCACCCGTGCTAGCGCTTGACCGGCCGATCCGTCTGGTACGCGCTGCACCATCTGTACGCGGCAAGGCTCGAGTTCCTCCGCACGGCCAGAGCAGCCCATGGATGCCTCCTCCTGCTCCTCCGCATGCCCGCGTGCCCGCTGGCTGATGACCCTTTTCGGGAGATGCAGCCAGGCTGCCAGTGGTGCTGCCATCGCCATCGCGCCTGCGCTTGCTGCCGCCGCCCCACGACTTGACGAAGGATCGATGTGGACGAGCATGAAAGGCCACGGGGAAGTTGTTAGGGTCACGGTTCACGGGTCGATCCGTCCGTCATCCCCCTCTCGCCTCGCCTCGCCTGGCCTGGCCCTGCCCTGCCTTGCTCTGCCTTGCGCCGCCTTGCCTTGCCTTGCCCTGCCTTGCCTTGCCTCGTCTCGTCTCGTCTCGTCTCGTCTCGTCTCGTCTCGTCTCGGGCGACCTATTTTTTTCTAAGCGTGACTCGTCTGAAGACGGTCCCGCCGAGGACAGGACGGGGTCGTTGATCTGGCGGGCGCGGAGCGTTTCGCGCCCGAAGGCGTCAGGCGGGCCGCGTTGAGCATCGCAGGGGGCCGTGGAGGGCGCTGCTGCTCCTTCGATTCGGCCCCCGCATGCGGGCACCCTTGCCGCCGCCGGTCCGTGTCAGCACTGGCCCTTGCCCCCGGCCTGCGGCGTCGCCAGCGTGACGCCGCTTTGCCCACACCCGTTCGCGTGCTGAGACCGCCTTCATACTGGCCAGCCGGTGCATGGATGGATGGTTGGACGGATGGACGATGGCCCACCCACCCACCTGGCCAGCACGGCGGCAGGACCTCACCACGAAACGGATGATCCGTGGCGCGACAATCGCGCGCGGCGGCAGGCCGGCGCAGGAGGGGAGGTGCGCTTGAAGGGCTGCGGCGCGGCGACGGACGCTGACGCAGCCGAGCAGAGGGTCGTTGGGGTCGCCGTGCGGCCACCATGCGGCGGGGGCCATCCCAACCGCCGTGCGGCTCGGCCATACGGTTCATCGGTCCGGCCACCGCTCTCGCTCATGCCGAAGCCTCCCCGCCGCTTGTTGGCAGCACCGCGCTTCGCCGCCAGGTCAGGCGCGCTAGCGCGCCGGCGTGGAGGCCTCGCCCGCCGCACGCCTGGCCACACGGGATCGCGCGCCCGATGGTATCAGTGATGGGAGATCTCGCTGGAGGGAGCGGTTCAGAATCCCCAGGTCAGGCGGGCCTACGGCCGGACACGCCGGCATGCCACGGACGGGGGGCTGTGTGTGTGTGTTCGGTGCCACGCCCGTTTCCATGACGATGCATGATCGAAGGTGAAGCATGCCGCGATGAGGCGCGCACCGACGCGGACCCGCGGCGGGCCTGTCCGCACCCTTCCGCCTGCATCACGGCTCTTGGGTCGGACGGATCCATGGCTGCTGTTCGCCAGCACCTCCGCGGGGGTGCACCCGCGACGTCCCGTTCTGGCGGGGGGAGGATCCTCACTCGGCGCATCTGGGCCGCCACACGCGTGGTGCGCCAGACCGTTCGCTACGCCTAGGAGTCGACGCGGCTGCCGCATGCCCGTCCAGCCGTGCTTGAGTTTCGCGCCGAAAAAAAAAAATAATAATCGAATAAAATGCGCCACTCGGGACGGCGCAGCTGGGAATCTTGCTCCTCCTTCGCCTCGCAACTTTGCATCGCTGGTGCTTCGTCCTTGCGGTCCCATCGGGAGGACCCCGGGTCCCCGGTTTTGGATCCAGGGAGAATCCCTCGGGAACCCGGGGGGAATCCTCGGGCGATGCGAGACGATGGCACGGGGACCACCCCACGAAGGCGAAAGCGGTCGGCAGCGGGCGACCCGCCAGCATGCTGTCAGCCGCGGTGTCGCACGCGTGGCCGAGCCCGACTCGAAACAATGCCGCATTCGCCGCGACAAGACCCTGAGCGCCACGGCGGCGCGACGGGGCGCCCAAGTCCCGCCGGCGGGCGCACCGCGGCGCCACGGCTGCGGGGTGCTTATGTGAGCACCCGCTTGGTGGCGCGGCCGCAGGCGCGGCCGCAGCCGAAGCGGCGAGACGGGTTCTCGCCGGAACGCATCGGCTGGAGCGAAGGGGCTCGGCGGTGCTCAAGGGAGGAGGCCGGCGCCATCGCCGCGGATGGGGGCGGCGTCGCTTGGCTCGTGCGATGAGGAGAGCACCGATGCCGCAGCGTTGCAAAAGCAGTGTCACGCAATGCGATATGATATGATATGATATGATATGATATGATATGATATGATATGATATGATATGATATGATATGATATGATATGATATGATATGATATGACGAAGTATGATACAATGACATGAAACGCGTGGCACGACGACGGCACATCCAAGGAGCCGCTGCCAGCTCTCGATGGGGGTCTGTACCACGGCGAGAGGCATAAACACGATCCTGCGACGCCGTTGTCTTGCGTGAGGGCCCACCGACTCAGGCACGTGAAGGGTCGGACGGCCGCAGGTCTCCATCACGCCTGTTCCAGCTCCGTCGGGCATGCCTGTCAGCCGTGCTCACGTTCACGTCGATAGCGGGACCGTGGGACACGCTCCAGCGCGTCGAACATCCCAAACGATGTGATGTAATCTAGAGAGAAGCGAAAAGAAAAAAAGCGATCTTGCATTCTTGATGAGGCATATGACATACTGGGCGATGCTCAAAGCGGAGGGACACTCATCGCAGAGAGGCAGCAGTCCCGCAGGAGAGTGACACTCGCAACGGAGCAAGTACTTGCTGATCCAGCGGATAAATAGGGGGCGCGATACGTTGACTGGACCCACGTGTCGGTAGCATCCACCCGAACTGATGGTATCGATGGATGGCACACGGCACGGCTTTCCGGTACGGCCCCACGTTGCCAGGGTCAGATAAGCGAGATGGCGGTGCGAACACGGTGCGAGCGGAAGCGCATCGTCGTGACGGCGCCGCGCTGCAGCCGGCGGTAGGCCTCGGCAATATGCGCCGGGGTCAGCGGCGCCTGCTCGTTCGTCGCCTTGCCAAAGAGCCCGAGGTCGCCCAGCGCATCCTCGTCCTTGACGGCACGGCGCTCCTGCTCGCGCTTGACCTGCAGCGCGGTCTCCGTGATGCGCGAGACCACCTCGTGCGCCAGAAAACCGAGGATGTCCAGCACGTCACTGTTGGCCTTGTTGTCGTAGTAGTGTGCCATCGCGCACCACTCACGGAACCGTTTCACCTTCTTGTAGGTGAACGAGGCCTGCCGGCAGTCCGAGAAGTACATATACTCCTCGCGCGTCATCGTGCGCGTCATCTCGTCGGCGGCCCGCAGCCGCGCCAGCTGCGCCTCATACGCAATCCGGTCTTCCTCGTCATCGTCCTCGCCGTCGTCGTCGCCACCGTCGTCGTCTGCGTCGTCCAGGACGCTGCTGTAGAACGGCAGGAACTCCCACGAGAGCTTGATCGTGTTCTTGCGGGCGCGCGCGTCTTTGGCATCGCCGCCGCCGCCGTCCGCGCCGCCATCCGGGGCATCAGCGCCGTCCGCACCACCAGCACCGCCGCCGCCGCCGCCGGGCCCCCCCGCGGCGTCGCCGTCCTTGTCGCCCTTCGCGTTTTTGCGCGCATCCTTCCATGCGAGGAAACTCCGCAACCGGCTCTGCTTCGGGCGGTCGTGCCGGATGAGGAACATCAGGTCCTCGGGGTTGAGATACTTCGAGCCCTTGCGGTAGGCCTGGGCTACGCCTTGGATCAGGACTTCGATGATCTGGGACCGCACGATCTCCTCGACGAACCGCGTCGTCTCCTCCAGCGGCTCCGAGACTTCGCCGAAGACAAACATCATCTGCTGGATCTCCTGCTGGTACATGGGCTTGCGCTCCGAAGAAGCGGCATGCGCCGCGGCGGCGGCGGCCGGGGTGGCCGCGGTCCCCGCGGCCCCAGGCAGGAGCGAAGATGCCGAGGCGCCTGCGCCCGCAGCATTGGCGGCGGCCGCCGCCGCTGTCGCAGCCGCCGACAGCTTCTTGGATGCCATCGCGCCTTGTCAGAACGCACCAGACCGGCGCTCGTTCAATCAACGAATGCGTCGTATACGGCAGACGGTAGACGGCAAAAAGACAGCGCTGAAGAGAAATGAACACGGGACAGGATGGCACAAGAACGGTGGAAGAGCGGCAAAGCGGCAAAGTGGCAGCACGAGGCCGCTGGGCACCGAGTCAAGGAAGTCAGTAGCGGAAGCGGCAGTCGCAGCGGCGGAGGCCGTCACCGTCACCGTCGCGGCGGCAGGGGCAACAGCAACAGCAGCAGCAGCAGCAGCCGCAGCAGCAGCCAACGACGGCCCGAGCCAGACGCGTGACCCTGAGCGTCCAGCGAGCCGCCGCGCGGCCATGTCAACGGATCGCCGCGCCGGACCGAAAGCACGAGGCGTGGCGCGATCGTCGGGCTTTCGCCGTCTTCGCCGCGCGCCGGCGGTCGCGTACGGTCCGCGCCGGCCGCGTCAGCGCGAGCCGGTGGCGACGGTCCGGCGGTCAGGGCGGCAGCGGCCCGCCACGGGAGAGGCCCTCCGCCGGGCTAAGCCACCGGCGGTGGCGCCCGTGTGGCGCAGCGGCAGTCGTGTGGCGCAGCGGCGGCCGCCACGGGCGATCGCTGACCGCGATCGCCGTTCCGCCGGATCAGCGGTCGGCCCGGCCAGCGGCGTACGAACGGCACGCCGCACGATGGGTCGTCTGCTCAGCGGCTCGGATGCCGGGCGACGCTCTTTGGCGTATCGTGCCGCCGAGGCGTCCGCTGGCAGCACTCCAGCGTCGATCCTGTTTCCAGAGGTCCAGATCCATCCTGCGCGGGGGCAGGCCATGGGCCGCTGAGGCCGGCCGCGGAGGACAACCGCTCGCGCAGACCGCCTCCCGGGCGCAGGCCGCATACCGAAGGCTCGACGGTTCCGCGTGGTTCCGGATGCGCCCTCTTATCGACCGCAGTCGGGTAGGAGAGACGCCCCGAGTATATCAGCCCTGGCCACGGGACTTGTCGGACCGTGATGGCGCGGCGCTCGCGAGGCCCGCCGCCAAGAGGCACCGCGGCAGGGGTCCGACGCTGACGGGGATGCGTAGCAAGGGCCCCATTGGGAACGGCGCTCAAAAAGCCGCGATCCCTGCTCCGAATGCCTTTTCGGGTCGTTGTCGATGGAGCTCCATCCCTGTTCAACCCGCACCTGCACCTCTCCGCTACCGCTGCCATCCGCGACATTTCTCCCCAGCATTTTGGATACCTATCCGCTTTCCTTGCCTACCACATCCCCCTTCAGCATCTCTCCATCCTTTTTTTTGGCCTCCACAACGCTTTCATGCTGCTACGGGTGCTTTCTTTTTTTTTTTTGTGATCGCCTTCCGGTCTTCCGTTTCGACTCGATGGTCTGACCAGCTTTTGGCATACTTTTTTGTTGTTTTGGTTTCTGTTTTTGTTTGATTGTTTGTGCTGCTGTGTGCCATTCAGAGGTCTCTCTCGAATCGTCTTTGACGGCACCGCTCTTGGCTGGTTGTCTCGTCTCATTTTTCTGGCGACGTAAGTGCTCTTCTGTCGTATTCTTCGGGCCGACGGACCGGCCTGGGTTTCCACGTCTGACGACGCTCACGCGCGTGCGCTGTCGTCCGTTGCATTTCATTCATTGCCGCTCCCGCCTTTCTCTCCTTGGCCTTCCCCCTCGCCTCTGCGGCGGGCCAACGTCGGCGACGGCGCCCACGGCGACCCCGGACTGGCTCCGTCATGCCCTCTCGCCACGGCGCCGCCCCGGACGGGCGGCCCGTCCGGAGCGCGGCGACGCCGCTCGACGAAGCGAACTACCCCTCCGACGCCGCGGCCGCCGCGGCCGCCGCGGGCGACTTCGCCGTCAGCCCCATCGCGCCGGTCCCCGCGCTTGCGCGCGATGGCGAGACCGACGGCGGCGAGCCGCCGCCGAGCGACACGACGATCGGGATGTCCTATGATACCCTGCGGGCGATGCCGCAGTCGGCGGTCGTGGCGGGCAGGCCGCTGAGCCAGGACGCGCAGGTCCACGTGGCGGCGGCTGCCGTGGCATGGCCACCCGTGGGCCCGGCCGCGGGCGCCGGGGCTGGCGGCGCCGGGCACACACCGGGCCCGCGGGTCCGCGGCCGGCCGCGCGAGGCAGCTGAGGACGCCGCCGACTACGACACCGAGCCGGCGTCCGACAGGAGCGATTGGGTCGCGGCGACGCGCGACGACACGGCGTCCGACTCGGACACGGGCTCGTTCGCCGAGGCGCCGCTGTCGGCGCTCCACCACCCGCAGCTCTCGCGGTCACACCCCTCGCTCGACGGCTCGAGTTTGATCGATCTGACGCGAACCGACCCCGAGGTGAGCCGCGGGCTGCCGAGCCGCGGCGGCCTGCGGCCCACGGAGGCGGACGCGAGCTTCCTCGGGCGCCCGCCGGCGGGGTCGAGGGGGTCGGCCTCGTCGTCGTCCCTGACCGCGTCGCTGCGGCCTGGCGGCGGGCCGAACGCCGCACCCCTGCCCGATTTCCAGCCGCTGTCGCTGCACTGGGACGGCCCCTCAGGGGCCCCGTCGCGCCTCCGCCACGACCGCAGCGCCCGAGGGCAGGACCCTCGAGAAGATCCTTCCGTGATCGGTAAGTCGCTTATACTCGCTTCATCAAGCACGCTCTGAGACGGCAAAACGATCGTGTTCGAATGGAGATGCGATGTTTTCCCGTTAGAAACGGACCGATACTTACCTGCTGATGCTTTTTTTCTCATTGCATCGCCGGTCCACGGATGCATGTTCGGGCGACGCCCGCTGCGGTTCATCACCCTGCGTCGCGGGGGCTTACTCGATGGCGCGGCGACTCACAGCCCAGCTGCGCGAGCAGATGGCCCAGAAACGCACATCCATGTCTCTGATGAGCAGCTTCACGCGGGAGGTGCCCGACAGCGGCATCACCACGCCGACGGCCGGTGAATCCCTGATGCCGGACCCAATCACGCGGCCACCTGGCGTCGTGACCAGCGGTCTGAAGACCGCCGCATTCGCGAAGCCGGGGGACACGGCATTCATGCTGCCCATGAGCTCGGATGCCGTCGCGCCGCCCAACCCCTTTGGCGAGGGCGGTGGCGAGGGCGGCGGCGTCGCGTATATCGTGCGAGCCACGCGGGAGCCGCAACGGGGGCGGCTCCGGAGCCGCTTGATCAGCCAGCTCGAGGGCTTCACGACGGGCGCCCCGGCGGCGCGCACGCTGGCGACGCACACGTACGTGCGGCGGCTCCGCTGGCTCACGGCGATGGTGCCCTCGGACCATCTGCTGAAGCGGATGGGCGTCCGGGGCCCGATCCAGCGGCTGCGGCTGCGCGAGCATGTGTTTCTCGCGGGAACCATGATTCTCATCACGCTGGTCGGGACCATGGCCACGTGGGGCTTTGTGCAGCTCACGTGCACGCCGATCCAGACGCTGGCATGGGGTGACCGCGACCATCAGTCCGCGTTCTTTGTCCACGGCCGGGTCATTCCCCTGACGGATCCGGACCACTTCCGCGCGGATCTCAGCATCTCCGGCCGAGACGGGCTCGTCCGCGCCGTCCCGTCCGGGGCGCGGCTCTTTGAGGCGAATGTGATGGGCCGCGTGGCCAACTTTCTGCAGCGGTATGAAATCACGGGCCACGAGCTGGTCGGCGACGACCTGAGCGCCATGACCTCGGATGCCAGCGCCGAGGCCGTGTGCGCCACGGCGCTCGGCCCGTACTGGCAGCCGCCGCCCTGCACCCAGACCCTCCGCGACGGCACCCTCATGACGGGCTGCTTCCCGCAAGAAATCCTGATCGACGGCGCCCATCCCCACCGCTACCCCGAGCTCGTTATGGCGTGGGATGATGTCGTCGCGAGCCAGCGCCACCTCGTCGTGTTCAACAGCCACGTCCTGGACGTCACGCGGCTGCTCACGGTCCCGTCGCCCATGTGGACGACTCGCTTTCTCCAGACGCTGAGCGCGCGTCGGGGCGAGGACGTCACGATGGCCGTCGCCCGCGGCGGGCTGCACGGCGAGGCGCGTTGCGCCGAGGCGCTCTTCCGCGTCGCGCGCATCGGCCGCCGCCGCATGGCCTGCGCTGTCTCGCACCTCCTCCAGCTCAGCCTCGTCGCCGTCGTCAGCGCGATCGTCGTGGTGCGGTGGGCGCTGCAGTTCCGCGCCGTACGCGCCCAGGCCCATAGCCGCCGGTCCGGGAACGTCCCGCGCCGCCCCACCCAACCGCGCTTGACGCGGCCGCCGCCGCCGGCGCCGCCGGCGCCGACCGCCGCCGGCCAGGCGAACGACTCCACCGAGTACAACACGTGGTACGGGCGCCAAGGCCACCCGTCGGGCCTCGTGTCGACGTCCGCGTCATCGACGCCCCACCCGACCGCGTCGACGTCGGCGAGCGGCGGCCGCGGCAGCCGCGGGCCCACCACGGACTTCGTCAGCATGCCCGGCGTCGTCGTCCCCGACCTGATCATCCCCTCCGGCATCGCGTCCTCGGGCCGCGGAAGTCCGGACACCGGGGCGGGTCCGGGGGGCGGCGACGGCGTGGACAAAGGCGGCGGTTACGGCGGGTACGGCGGGAAGAAGTCGGGTATGGATGCCTCGCTGCTCAGTACGGCGAGCGTGCAGCGGACCGATCTGCCAACGCTCGTGGTGCTGCGCGGCGCCTTGGCCAAGACGAGCGACACCGTGCGACTGCGCGGCCTGCTCAGAGCCATCGCGGATGACTATACCCACGCGCCGCAGCACCAGCTGGTCGTCGTGTTTCTCGAGTCGGACGCGACCAGCGTGGTCCCCGAGACGGATGCGCAGGTCCGGGCCCAGGTCGAGAGCCTCATTGTGCTCGACGCGCAGTGGGCGATCCCGCCGCGATCGATGCGGCTCGCCCAGCACGAAGGCCACGCCAGCCGCGGGCTCGCGCAGGTCTGGCCCGGCGCCTTCTCGGCCTCACCGTCGCTGTCCTCCCTCGAGCCGAGCTACAGCAGCGACTTTACGGGCGACCCGTCGAAGCCGTCGCGCAAGCCGCCGCCACTGCTCCCGGGCCACGGCGCGATCCCTGCCGTGATTGTCACGCTGCGCCGCCAGATTGAGCGGGTCAGCCTCGTCAAGTCGCAGCCGCGGCATCACCCGCTGGCGTTTATGACGCATTTCCTGCACAAGGCGGTCTTTGACAAACCCCTCTCGGGCCTCGAGTATGATCTTTTCATCAAGATCCAGATGGCGGGCGGCATCGCGCCGACGCGGTATGAAGCGCTTGTCTCGGTCGGGCTCGCCCAGGACCGCGTGCCCGCACTCAACTTCGACCGCGGCGCATTCTCGAAGCTGCTCGACTGCCTCCAGCAGCACCCCGACGTGACGGCGTGCACGGGCGACCACCGCATCAGCGAGTATGTGGACCGCGCCCACATGAGCGCTTCGGACCGCTGGCTCGACCTCCAGGGCTATGCGCACCACCGCAGCCACTTTCTGCCGCGCAACTGGTACTCGAGCCTCCAGGCAACGCACCAGCTGTCGCTCCAGCTGAGCGCCTTCCGGCTCCAAGGTTTCACGCCGCGCGGCGAACGTGTCCCGCACCTGCTGCATCCGTCCGTCACGGAAGCCGTTGTGTGGCCCGCGCCCCAGTATGCCGTCTTTGCGACACTCCAGAACGACCTCGTCGAAGCCTTGCTCCGCACGCTCCCCACCAAGCGGCTCCGCCTCGTGGCCGAGAGCCGGTTCTGGTCGCAGGTGCCCACCTCGTTCCGCGCGCTGCTCGACAAGGCCTGCACCAACTACCTCGGCCAGCTGACCGCGCTGACGCGCGTGATGGTGCTCAGCGGCCTCCGCGGCTTCGGGCCGATCTCGGCCGGGATGCTGTGGTTCATTGACTGGCTCGAGCTCCTCTGCGGTCCGGTGCTCGTCCTCTGGCTGCTCTACATGGTGGGCGAGACCCTCCTGCAGCTGCAGCGCGGCCGCCTGCGCCTCGCGTGGCTCAGCCTCGTGGCGCCGACGTTCGTCGTGCTGCTGCTCGTCACGCCGCTTTGCTACATGCTGCTCTCGCAGAAGCGGGGGACCCGCTGGTATGCCATGAGCGCGCTGTACCCGCTGATGGCGCCGCTGTGGCTCTTCGTCGTGCCGCTCTGGTCCGTCCTCTACTACCCGTACTACGCGCAGCGTCTCGCCGGCGACGATGGCCGCCTCGACCTGGCACCCGCCCTGCAGGCCCACAGCCTGGCGGAGGCGGAGGTTGAGATCGCGCCGCTCACCTTCAAGCGCCTCAGTGACTGGGTCAAGCACCAGCCGCCGCCGCCGCCGCCGCCGTCAGGCACGGCGGGACTCTCCACCGGCGGCTATGCCAGCGGCCGCGGCGTCGGCAACAGCCGCCACGGCGGCGGCGGCATCCTGTCGGGCCTCTCGGGCGGCTGGGCCGCCACGCCGCTGCTGCCCGACGGCCTCGACGACGACGACGACGAGAGCCGCGCGATCTTCAAGTCGAACCGGCTGCGCTCGCCGTCCGCCGAGAGCGTGCTCGAGACGTGGGTCGCCGTCGAAGGAAACGACCCGCTCGACGAGGGCGGCGAGGCGGCGTTGCTGGCCCGCGAGGGGCCCGAGGGTCCGATGTCGGCGCCCGCCGCCGCCGCCGCCGCCGCGACCGTCCGGCTGCCGGCTGCCGCCATGACCCTCCCGATGCCGGAGGCCCTCGGGTTCGACGTGTCGATGCCGGCGGCGCTGATGGCCGGGGCGGCGATGCCGAAGACGGCGGCGGCGGGCCTGTCGCCGCCCACCGTCCCCGAGGGCGCGACGGCGACGGCGACGGCGACGGGGATGGGGATGGGGATGGGCGTGACGGCGACGACGTTCAATCTGTCGACGGTGCCGCATGCGACCCGCTCGCCGGCTAGTCTGACGCGCGTCATGCTTTCGTGATGGCAGCGCGAGGCGCCCCATGTCCTCCCCCGCCCCCGGGGTCGAAGCCCTCTCCCCCGGGCGACGGGCTTCGACAGCATGCATCATCAAGATCCTCGGGATCGAGCGCGGAAACAATGTGTATTGAGAGAGAACGATGGAAGATGGTGTCAGGGGTCGAACGTCGAGGTGAATGAAGGAAGGGGGAAGGAGGAAGGAGCAACGCTCGTGCGCGGACGGCGCGGGTTACGGCGACGGGGTCTTGGCGATGTTGCGCAGCCGGCCGTCGACGATGGGGGCGATATGGGGCAGACGCTCGCGCGAGAGGCCGACGCGCCCGCAGAGCGCCTCGTCGACGGCGGTGCCGTCCTTGATTTCCTTGGGGTCGGCGTGCGCGCGTTCGGGGATCGGCAGCATCGGCGGCACCAACAGACTGCCGCCCGAGGGCCCGGGCGACATGACGATGTCGGACGCGGTCTGGCTGCTGAGCTGGCTGCTGCTGAGCAGGCCACCCGGCGGCCCGGCCGCGCCGGACGCGGCGTCGTCGTGGACGTCGCTGAGCATGGACTGCGCCTCGGCGTCGCTACTGACTTCGGACGAGTCGGTGACATGGCGGGTCTCGAACCCGGCGACGAGGTGGTGCAGACGGTCGCGCGCGCGGAGGGACTCGTGGGCCAGGAAGCGGAACTTGTCGCTCGGATCGAGCGCCGTGTCGCTCGCGCGGCGGAAGCTCTTCATGCGGCGGACAACGGCGCAGCCGTCGAGGAAGCGCCGCACGATCGCGGACAGCAGCATGCCCTCGTGCTCGTCGACCGTGATCGGCGCGTCCGCCAGCATCGTGAACCCCTCGTTGCCCTGGCGCACGTACTCCCGCGTCACGACCGTGTAGACCTCGTCGTCGAGCACGGGCTCGCGGGTGCAGAAGTGCGGGAGCTCGCGCACCATCGTCATGTCGACGACGCGCTGGCCCGGTGGCCGCGAGCTGTCGTAGCGCATCGTGAACCCCGAGATGTGCGGGAACTTGCCCTCCATCTTGGGCAGGCCCGAGAGCGCATTCTCCATCGCGGCGTGCAGCTGGCGGCCCGTGAGACGGACCACGACGCAGGGGTCGTCGAACGGGAAGATGTCGAGCAGATCGCGCAGCACGAGCTCGCCCGCCGGGTACAGCGTGTCGCTGCGGATCGTGCCGCCCACGAGGAACGCCGCCTGGGCGTTGTACGCGAGACGCATCAGGTCCGTCGCAAAGTTGCCGACGTTGCACTCCTCGAGGCGGCACGTCGAGGAGCGCGCGTCCAGCGGCACGTCCGCGTACGCGATGGGCTTGTTGAGCTTGGCGATGTACTCGCCGACGGCGTCGTGGACCTGGGCATTCACCTTCGGGTCCGGGTCGACCGCGCGGGTGATGGGCTGCCGGACGGCGCGGCCCAGGAGCTCCGCCGTCGCCGGCGGCTCGCGCGTGTCGGCGCGCGGCGCGACGGTCAGCTCCAGAAAGGTGATCTCGCGGAGATCTGAGCCCGACTTGACGAGCCGGATCGGGCCCTCCGAGACGTCGGGCTCCGGCAGGGTCAGCAGCGAGCGGTGGACCGCGTGGTCGTCGGGCTGCTCGGCGGCGGGCTGGCGGTTCTCGACGGTGTACGCGTGGTCGTGCCCGCCGAGCACGAGGTCGACGTAGCCGCTGCGCGTGAGGCGGCGGTCATTCGGCAGCCGCATGTGCGTGAGCGCGACGACGAGGTCGACGCCCTCGCCGCCGGCATCGACGGGCTGGCGTAGCCGCGGCGCGAGCTCCGCCGCGACGTCGACAAAGTCCCGGTAGACGTGGGGCACGAAGTGTGGGATGGTCTCGAGCGTCTCGCGCTCCATCAGCCCGATGACGCCGATGCGCAGCCCGCCGCGCTCCAGCACCACGTACTCGCGGCAGTTGGCGACGATGCCGCCCGTCGATGCGTCGAGGACGTTGCTGAGCACCCAGGGAAACGAGGTCCGCGCCATCAGCAGGACAGCCTGGTGGACGCCGAAGTCGAAGTCGTGGTTGCCCGGGCACGCGGCGTCGAAGCGGAGGCACTCGAGGCCGATGACCATATGGGAGCCGAGCGTGGAGCTCGAGTGGATCGACGGGTTAAAGACGTCGCCGGAGAAGAGGCGCAGCGGCGCGTGGCCGGAGGCTTGGACGACTTCGGCCTCGTGGCGGTCGAGCGCGGCGCACGCGCGGGCCACGCCGCCTACCGGCTCGCGGCGCTGCTCTTCCAGGTAGTAGAAGTCGTTGATATGACTGATGTCCAGCCGCTTGGCCATCGCCGCGCCATTGGCGGTCGCCGTCGGCGCCATCTCCGCTCGGCCGAGGGGTAATGACGCGGCGCGCGGGTGATCTGCTGGCGGCCGTGAGGGAGGGGCAGCCCGCGGCGCGTTCCCAAGGGCTGTGGCGGTCGCGATCGCGATCGCGATCGAAGCGGGTGTCGCGGGTGTCGATGGCGGCGAGAGCGATGCCGATGGTGGCGACGCGGGAAGGGTCGCCCTCGATGCGATGGGACGGCGGTGCAAGCACCGGCGAGCGTCGCCACGAAGCGAGGGTCCAACGGATCGGATCGCGACCCCGTGGCCCTGCAGCGCGACGGACGAGCCGGAACCTGAGACCGGCGGCGGCGGCGGCGGCGGACGCGCCGATGATGAATGCCCGGCAGCGGAGGGCGGCGACGCGACCCGGTGGACCGCCGGTGGACGCGAGGACCCGGTCGAGCCCAGCGCGGCCAGCGGCGCGAGCGACGGCCACGCGGTCCGCGGTCCGCGGCCAAGCGCCGGCGTGCCTGCGTGGCGCAGGCGCAGGCGCAGCAACGCCGAGGCCGGGGCCGCAGCAGCAGCACGAGCGCACGCGGCGCGGCGGAGGGTGCGGGGCAGACGGGCAGGCGCGCCGATCCGCATGGCTCTGCGCGACCGCTGGAGGCCCTGACGCGGCAGCACGTGGGCGCTGCGGAACGCCATGGATCAGCTTGCGCCACATGGGCCTTCCGATGCCGACGCTGGTGCCGATGCCGACGGCGCTGCCGATGCCGACGGCGCTGCGACCCCCGCAGGCGGCCCGAGCATCCCCTCGTCTCCGCGGTCCTGCAGGACTTCGGTCGATTTCAGGCGAACGGCGTCGGGCGGCCATCACCGCGCCCACCCCGCGGAGGCTATCAGCCCTCCCACACGCGCGTGGATCGACGCGATCGAGGCCGTTGTCGACGCTGCCGTCGAAGCCGCCGAAGCCGTCGACTCCGCGTCGCTCAGCGTGCGGGTCTCCCGGCCGCCGGCGTTCCGCCGGACCGGCTCCCGCCGGACGCGTGTGACCCCGCTTTGCTTTTGCTCCCACCTCCCCGCCAGCCGCCACGGTGGCCCTGCAGCACGGGGTGGGAGCCCAGGTCGTGGACGGCGCAGCCACGCGACGCCACGCGACGCGACGCGGCGGCCTCATGGGCCTCGCATGGCGTGCTCCCTCCCCAGCCTGGCGTTGTCCATGGAGGCGCACGGCCCTCCCCGCGGATGAGGTCGCAGACCCTTCCATACCCCCCATACCCTCCTCCCATTCCCGAGACCGCTGTTCCGACGAGATATCATTGAGCATAGAGGGAGCGGAAGCGCATCCAGGGCCTAGCCACGGGGTGGCCGACATGGACGCGAGGAGGAAAGGGGGCCTGGACGCAGAGAGGCGGAGCGCAGCTTAAGCGGTCTGCTTGTGGGCGAGCTCGGCGTCCAGGTCGTTGGGATTCGAAAGCGGCTCGTCAATCGCGTCGCTCTCCGGCACATCGCCGAGGTCCTTGCGGCCCGGCAGCGGCTCGGCCGGCCGCGCGCCAAGCTTCTCGGCGTCGGGCTTGCCCGCGGCCGCGTCGGCCTTGCCGTCGGCGCCCGCGACCGCCATCTTGCTCGTCTTCCACGTGAGCACCTCCTCCTGGATGGCCGTCTTGATGCGGTCCACCGAGTCGAGCTCCTCGAAGGTAAAGTCGAACGCGCGCTCGTGCACCGGCTCGTCCTCCGAGTCCTGGTAGGCCTCGAGGTACGGGTGCATCAACGCCTCCTCGACCGTGATGCGCGCCGCCGGGTCGAAGGTCAGCAGCTTCGAGAGCAGGTCGATCGCCTGCGGCGTCGCGTTCGGGTAGATCGTCGTCCACGGCACCTTGCGCTGTTTCGGCAGCGACTGGATGTACATCTGCGCGCGCTGCGAGCCGATCCGGCGCAGCGTCATGTCGTCCGGCGTGCCGAGCACCGCGATGATCTGGTTCAGCTGGTCCACGTAGTCGCGGCCCTTGAACAGCGGCTTGCCGCCGAGCAGCTCCGCGAAGATGCAGCCCACGGACCACATGTCGATCGCGCGCGTGTAGCTCTTGAACGACAGCATGATCTCGGGCGCGCGGTACCATCGCGTGGCGACATACTCGGTCATGAACCCGGCCTCCGAGGCGTTGAGCCCGCGTGCCAGGCCAAAGTCGCAGATCTTGAGCAGGCAGTCGGCGTTCACGAGCAGGTTGCCCGGCTTCAGGTCGCGGTGCAAGACGTTGGCGGAGTGGATATATTTGAGGCCACGGCAGATCTGGTAGACAAAGAACTGGAAGTGCGCATCGTTCAGGGGCTGGCCTGATCGGATGATCTGGTAGAGATCGGCTTCCATGAGCTCCTGCACCAAGTAGATCTCGTTAAAGTTGCGCGCATCGGCGACTTCCATGTCGAGGATGGAGATGATCTGCAATCATCGGCCATTCCGTCCCAAGAGCAGTAGCAGCAACAGCGACAACAGCAACAGTAGCCACCGCCAGAGCAGCATAGCGTCTCCGTCATGGTGTGTGAGTTCATCGAGCCTCCCAATGTATCCACTGTATCACAGGGTCCACCGACTCGGATCCATCCGTCCTAAGAAGCCTTACGTTGTCATGGCCATTGAAGTGGCGCAGCAGCTTGATTTCGCGCAACGCGCGCTTCGCGAGGATGGGTTTCTCAAAAATGCGCTGGACCTTCTTGATGGCGACCTCCTGGCCGGTCTCCTTGTGGCGGGCGCAGACGACGAGGCCGTAAGCGCCCTGGCCGAGCTCCCGGATCACGTCATACTTGCGCAGAAGCGATTCGGGAGCGTTCAGCTCGCCCATCTTCATGATGGCGGCCAGACAGAGGTGGTCGCAGGGTACGACAGCGGGAACTGCCGGGAAAACAATGGAAGGATCGGCCGCGGTGGGCGGGGTCGACCAGCGCTGCAGCGAAGCGAATCAGCGAATCAGCGAATCAGCGAATCAGCGAATCAGCGAATCAGCGGAGTCCGAGAGTGGGAGAACGGTAGAACGGTGGCGGCGAGGGATCCAATGAGCACGGCAAAAGAGCATGGACCGCGCAGCAGGATCGGCGAGACGACGATCGGGAATCGGGTTGGCCGGCACCCCGAATGGCAACAGGGGTCAAGAGGAACCGGGAAACGAGCTGGTGCTGGGATGTTCGGTTCTTGAAGACGTGCGAGAAGCAGATCTTGGACGGCCATGCCGCGGCCGTCGCCTCGGTTCGCCATGCGTGATCACGCGGCCTCCTCGGGAGCGCCGCGGCGGCAGGCGCCGATCCTCCCGTCGCCGTCGCCTCCGTTCGCTGGCAGGCCCGGTCGCCGTTGGGCGTCGCCCACGGCCATCGCGACGTGGACGCCTCGCAGGGTCGCTTTCGGGCCGCCCACCGTGTGCCGCCGCGTCGTTCGCCACGGGGTGGCCACCCGGGCCCACGCGGCACGCAGCGCGACGCGGCGCCACGGCCATGGCTCGCCGACGGCGGGAGCGTGCCTTCCAGAACGCCGTGCGCCGCGGGCGGCCGCCGCCTCCGATCCGATCCCGCCAGGAAGGGGCTCGCGCGGCGGTATGCCGGCGGCGGCACCGGAGTGGGGTCTGCCGGCCGACCCGCGCCGTCGCGTGCGGCCGCACGCCGCCGAGATCCCGACCCGTGGATGCCGCGGGAGGGTCCTCCGTCACCTGTCGTGCTCGCCAATTCTGGCCTGGCCTGGCCGCCGCTGCCGGATGCCGGATGCCGCTGCCGGATGCGGATGCCGGATGCCGATGCCGATGCCGATGCCGATGCCGATGCCGATGCCGATGCCGATGCCGATGCCGATGCCGAAGGGATCCAACGCAAAGGACGCGGGCCGACCGCGGAGGCCGCGGGCAACATCGCGGCCGCCTTCGGGCGTCCAACACCACGGCGCGCGCCCACGATGAGCGGCGGCGGCGGCGGCCGTCGCGGGCGGCGGGTGAGAGGCGCCCCATCGCCGGGCGGCGTTCGTCCCCCGGCTGGCTAGGTGGCATGGACCGGCGCCAGCCCGTCGGCGAGCGATCACCGCACGCGGACGCGGACGCGCGTGCCTCGCGGAGATTCATGGCACGAAGCGCACGCGATGGCGGTGAGCGATGCGGCGGTCGCGAGCGATTCACCACGGTTCGGCCGACCGCCTCGGCAGGATCGGCGCGGCGGGTGCACGAGAGGCGCCTCGCCGGACCGCCGCCGCCGCCGCCGCCGGACGCTCGCCGCCTGGCGCTCGAACCAAGCGACGACCACACGAGAGGGCGTGGCGACGGGCGACGACAGGGATCGCCGACGCGCGGGCCACCGCCGGTGAATGGAGCCGCAGGCCGCGTTCTCCTGCGGCCGCTGTCGGCATTCGGCATGCGCCGTGAGTCACGAATCAGGCAGCCTGAATCAGGCCAATCGAACGCATCGAACGGGAAGAAGCGTTATGACGAGAAACGGTCGTGGCGGTGCCACGGTGGCGAGACGCCGGTGCGATCACAATCGCCCACCTCGCCCATAGCAGAGGCTCAGACCCACACGATCTTCCCTCTCATCAAACGATGGCTAGATGATGATGGCATCCGGCGGCATCTGTTTCACATAGTCGTCTCGTCAGACCACGCTATGACGAGGTCTGAAACACCAGGTCGACCCTCTGTCAGAGTAGGTTGACTTCTCGCGGTGTTTGCTCCCAAGTTCGCATCCACATCCCATCAACCATGTGTCGAGCCCGCGGTTCATACCTCGCTTCCGCGCGTTTCGGCTCGAGGGGTTCGCTTTACACACGACCACGATCACGATCGAAATCAGAATCAACAGCAAGAGGGAAAGGGCTATAAATCTTATTGCTCGCGCATGCGGAGCTCCTCGTCAATGTCCATGACGCCGTGCTCGTCGGCGTCGTCGCGCGGGACATCGGGGATCTGGTCGCGCGTCGGGCCGGCCAGCGGCTGCTGCGGCCGCGCGTGCATGGGCGCATTGCTGCCCGTGGCGCCAGACGCGTTCGCGCCCACGGCCGCCGCCGCCTCGCCGAGCGGATCCGGCGATGTCGCTGCGGCCGCTGCCGTCGCGGCGGGAGCGGTCGTCGCGGCGGCGGCGGCCGCCTCGCCGACGCCGGCGCCCGGTGTCGCGCCGCCGGCGACCTGCTGCGCCTTGTACTGCATGACCTCGTGCGCGATCATCTGCCGCATCTCATCCAGCGTCTCGAGGGACTCGAAGGAGAAGTCGAAGGGCCGCGGGTGCGAGGGCTCGTCGTCGACGTCGTGGTAGGCTTCCAGGTAGGGGTGGGCGAGGGCTTCCTCGACGGTGATGCGGGCGGCCGGATCGAACTGCAGCAGCTTCTCCAGCAGGTCGATGGCGAGCGGCGGCGCGCGCGGGAACATGGTCGCGAACGCGACTTTCGGCGACGGCGGCAGGCTCCGGATGTACAGCTGCGCGCGCTCGGACCCGACACGGCGCAGGGTCTCGTCGTCCGGCGTGCCGAGCACCGCCAGGATCTGGTTCAGCTGGTCCACGTAGTCGCGGCCCTTGAACAGCGGCTTGCCGCCGAGCAGCTCCGCGAAGATGCAGCCGATGGACCACATGTCGATGGCTTTCGTGTACGAGCGGAACGACAGCATGATCTCGGGCGCGCGGTACCACCGCGTGGCGACATACTCGGTCATGAACCCGGCATGGCTGTCGGGCTGGGCCGAGAAGCCGCGGGCGAGTCCAAAGTCACAGATCTTGAGCTCGCAGTCCGCATTGACGAGCAGGTTGCCCGGCTTCAGGTCGCGGTGGAGCACCTGGGCGGAGTGGATATACTTGAGGCCACGACAGATCTGGTAAATGAAGTACTGGAAGTGCGCGTCCGTCAGCGGCTGCTCGGACCGAATGATCTGGTGCAAGTCGGCTTCCATGAGCTCCTGCACCAAGTAGATCTCATTAAATTCGTTGGCATCCGCGATTTCCATATCGAGAATGGCAATGATCTGAGGGAACGATGCGCAAGCAATGATGAGCAAACAAGCAAGCAAGCAAGCAAGCAAACACGTGAGTCGCAGGGTTCCATCGCATCGACTACGTCGACATGAGGAAAGACGGATCCCGCGCGTTTCCAGCACCCCCCTCGGGGGGTCGCCGTGGCTTCGGAAACGCGCCCGGTGCCATTCTTACATTCTCGTGGCCGTGGAAATGCCTGAGGAGCTTCAGCTCGCGCAAGGCGCGCTTGGCCAGAATAGCCTTCTCGAAGACCTTCGTGACCTTTTTGATCGCGACCTCCTGGCCGGTTTCGGTATTGCGTGCCGCGCAGACGACGCCGTACGCGCCCTGCCCGAGCTCCCGGATCAGCCGGTACTTCTGGTCGATGAGTGTCGGGAACTGCATGGAGGGCGCCGCAGGGCGCGCGGACGATGAGGACATCGCGTCGCGTCGGAAGCGTCAGGGCTCGATCGGCAGCGGGGGAACAGCCAGGCACCCGCTGGCCGGGTCGTTGCCGGAGGAGTCAGGGGCAACGGGGAGGTTCACCGGACAGCCGCGGGACGCGTGCTTCACGTGGACGTGGCCGGCACGGCGGGCGAACGCCTTCGGCGGCCGTCCGTGGCAACGGGCGACAAAGCGGATCTCACCACACGCGGCCTTGGATCAGCTTGCGTCGTCGCCGCCGTGGTCGTCGTCGTCGGATCAGGGTGTCGGACGCCGCGTCGTGTCGGCCGGTTCGATCAAGGAAATCGCGGACTGCGTCGGCGTCGAGGGATCATGCGCGGTATGAGGATCGGACGAGCGGAAAGACAAAAAACGAGGAACGGCGCCTTCGTGGGCGTGCAAGACAACCGTCGATCAGGGATGCCGTGCCCAGGATCCCACTCGATGCGAACGACGGCGCCGTGCGGGTTCCTTTTTTTTTTTTTTCGTCGCGTGCGGAACCGTCGCGCCAACTGCCGCTCAGCGCGTCGTCTCAAGCGGCTTCCCTGGCCATACCCCAGCGGTGCCGCGGATCCCGCCGCCGTCGCCGCAAGAGGAGGACGCCGCGTGGCCTTCGCGCGAGCCCCATGCACGCGGTCCGGAGCGTGGACGGCGGCCGGTGCCGCCGCGCCCAGCCGATCCTCCGGCTAAGACAGCCGATCGCCGCGCCGTCGCTCGTCGGCAGACGCCGATGCCGCGGACACCGCGGACACCGATCCTGGGCGCTGGGCCACGGCTCGCCGCCGGGTGGTGTGCCGCGGCGTGCCGTGGCCCGGGCGAGCGCGTTGCGGCTGAGCAACGTGCCCGCCCGTGCCGCCGGCCCTCGCCGCTCGATCAGCCCACCGCTTTCCCTTTTCCTGCCCACGTGCCATCGATGATTCCATGCGTAGCGCGTTTGATCTGCGCAGTCGCGAGGCGCAAGGCGCCAGGCCAGGCTGCCCGGCGCCGCGCAAGGCCAGACCCATGCCTGCCCATCCCGCCGTCAGGGACAAGACAATGACATGAAGGCAAGCTCGGGCATGCATTCTGTCTTGGTCGTTGTCACCTGGCCAGCGACCGCGAGAACCCAGCAGGAGGCGTCGATCGCCAAAGCATGCTGGAGATCAGTGGCACGACCATGCGGATGGCAACGACGTCATCCGCGTCTCTCGCATGGATTGATCACGGTGGCCGATGCCGCGAACGCGGCCGCAGCACCATCCCCAGCGCGCTATCGGTATCTGACGCGACGCTGGCGTAGGCACATGCCGGCTCCGTCCTCACCCCGGGTGAGCGCGGCGCGATCGAGGGGGCGGCAGCGGGCCGATCGTCGTAAAAGAAAGGGCGCCGCTCATCACCGTCGAGCCGCGGCAGCGGGGCCTCAGACCCAACAGGCAAAGGTGAGAAACATCGAGAAGCCCTTCGGAAGAGCGACAGCCCCAAGAAACTAAACATCAGAAATCCACCGCATCGGACGTCGTTCCTGCCACGGCCACGGAGTGCGCAACCAAGCAAACCCCTCCCTGTCACTCTCTCCGGTATGGGCATGGGCATGGGCATGGGAGAAAATCGCGCTGCCCGAGGACACGCTGCGCAAGGGGTTCGACACCCTCACCGCCAAACCGGCTGCGAGCGGCCAGATCCACAGGCCATCCGCGGTTCACGAGGGAGACGCAGGGCTCCTCGCCCACGGGGCCAAGGGCCGATGGCTGCTGGCGGCTGGTCGCCGGCCCTGGACCATAGGACATCGACGAGCGATGGGGATCGCCTGACCGGCCGTAGCGGTCTGACGTTCCAGCAGGGCAGGCCTATTCACACCGGACGGATGCCGAATAGATGGATGAACGGCGGCCGTCGAGGGAGCATGCGAGGGCGTCGCGCCATCGTCGTTGCTGGCCCGTGGATGCGAAATGCGCAGCGGCGGTCGTCGAGACCGCTGGCGCTGCCCGCCCGCATTCACCGTGTCGCGTCGTCGTCGCTGATGGCTGGCGGATGCGCTGGCCTCGTCCATTCCCCCATCACCGCGTGACCGCGTGACGGCCGTCTTGCCAGCATTGCTCCGGCTCCGCACTTCCCACCGGCTGCCGGAGACTTCGCCTCGAACGATCGCCGCGTCGGTGGCGTTTTTTCAGGGCATCGGCCGCAGCGCCGCGAGGCGTTTGATCCTTTCGGCGCGCCTCCTGGTCCCGGGGAATGCCTCCCTTCGGATGCGTTCCATACTGCCATACTTCCGCAGTCGTTCGGCGGGCGAAAAAAAAAGGCAGCCTGACAACGTTCTGCCGCCACGCGCCACCTGCCGCGCATGACGCCCATCCTTCGTCGATTCCGGCTTTGGATGGCCCGATCCCGGCTGCGCTGACGAGTGATCACCGCGCCGCCTGAGCCGCCGATACGCCGATTCGCCGATTCGCCGACTCACCCATCCGTCCTCCATTCCCTCTATGCGGCGGAGGGTTGTGACGTCGGTCTGCGGTCGTGTGTGGGACAAGCGCTGCTTGATTGTACCTCCGATCCCTGGCGATCCCTGGTGTGCGCCCGCCGCCTCCGTGACCTGATTCCGGCTTGCCGAGTTCCGACTCCGACTCCGACTCCGACTCCGACTCCGACTCCGACTCCGACGCCGACTCCGACTCCGACGCCGACTCCGACGCCGGCACCCGTGTGTAGTCGCTTTCCGACGCGAGCGAGTTCCTGGACTCGCACGCCGCTACCGACAGCTCGCGACGGACCGATCCGACGACCCCGTCTGTCGACGACCCCTTCACGTAGCGCCACGAACCCGTGGCGCGCGAGGCATCCTTGCGCCACGTGCTCGCCGCTCCTTCCCTTCTTCCTTCTTGCCGATCGCTCCTGGCCTGCTGCCCATCCGGTTCTGGTCTTCCTCATCCGGGGCCCCGCTTCAAGCACCCTGTCCCATCAGCGCGGCCTGTTTCTTTCTGCGGGTCGTGAACACCTGTCCGGTCATCCTCAGGCTCGAGGGTGCCGTCTTCCTCGCGCTTCCATCTCCCATTCTCCGCGGCGAGCATCCCGGACGCACCGACGGCTCTGCCTGCGATCGCCCTCCCCTTCCTTCCCCCTTTCTTGGCTACCGGCCATTCACGTGGACCGCCCATCTCGAGCGCTACCCCGGCGCCGCCGCCGCCGCCATCATGATCTACAACTCGGGGCGCAACCAGAGCGACCCCGCGCGGTATTTTGGCGCGATCGCCTCCTCCACACCGGGTAAGCTGCTTCCCTCTGTGTCCGCGGACCGCCTTCCAAGCGGCGCGAGCGGCCCGGCCGGCGTGCCGCGGCCCGCGAGCGGCAGCAGCCTCGCACGCCTCCCGCTCCTGCCGCCGACGCCGGCCTCCAGCAAGATCCTGCGGCGCGGGCGTCGCACGTTCCCGGGGCTGTCCTATGTGCTCCACCCGGCGAACGCGCTCGCGGCCACGTCGCCGGACATGCCGGACGCCGGCGGCCGCTCGGGCCTCGTCGGCTTCTCCCATCCGCCCGCGACGGTATCGTATCGTAGCAGCGGCGGTGGTGGTGGTGGTGGTGGTGGTGGTGGTGGCGGCGTCATGGCGGCCACCGCCGCCGCTTCCGCGAGCGAGACCGCTGCGGCCGCTGGCGCCGCCGTCTCGGCGACAACAACGCCGACGCCCTCCCCGCTGCGGCCACCGCGCCACGTTCGCCATCCTGGATACTCATCCTCTGCATTACTTGCACGCCAACCGCCTGGGTACCCGCACCATCTGCCGGAACGCACGGGTCCGCTGACGCTCGCGTGGCCGGTGTGGCCGACGACGCCGCATCCGTTCGTGCCAGCGGACGGCGCCATGACCAGCACCGCGGCCATGGCGGTCGCGCACGTGCCGAACCCGTCAGCCGTGCGCCACAACAGCGCGATCGCGTTTGTGGCCGAGCAGCGCCGGCAGATGGAGGCCGCGCGGCACCAGCGCGCGCAGCAAGCCGACGAGCGCAGCCACCGTCGCGCGCAGCACCTTCAGCGCACGCACCAGAAGGGCGCGTCCTCGGTCGCCTACAACGTGCTGACCGGCGAGTATCTCGCCTCGCCCGCCGGCCAGCAGCTCGCGGCCGCCGACCGGACGCGCGCCGTCGCGCTCTCGGACCGCGCCGCGCAGAGCTTCCTGCGCAGCAACACCTTCGACCCCATCCGCAACGTCGACATCGGCAGCGTCGTCGCCGTCCGCCACGGCAAGGCCGTGCCCCCGCCACAACCCGCCTCGGCGGCCGCGCCCCCGCCCGCTGGCCACGCGGTGCCGACGGCGTGAAGGCAGACGGATCCCGCCCACCCGAGGCCCTGCCGGCCATTCTCATCCATGTGCTCTTCTTTTAGTATACATGGATCAGCTGTAGACGCGCCACAACGACTCGCGCAGGCGGCGCCACCAGGGCCGCGGCGCCACACGAATCAGCGCGTCGTCCGGCACATCGCGGCCGGTCGTCTGCGGCGGAAGCTGGCCCCGGGGACGCCGCGACGTCGAGAGCGCACGGTAGCGCGCGCGGCCGACCTGCGCAGCCGACGCCGCCGACGATGATGACGCCGACGCCGACGCCGCTATGGACGCGGCGCCGCGGTCGCTGGAGCGCGCCTTAAAGGGCGACGGGTGCGAGGGATGCCACGGCGCGAGCGGGGACGGCGCCGCCGAGGTACCTGCGTGCGCGCGGCCCACGGTCAAGCGGTACGACGGCGTACGGCGCACGGGGCCCGCGGTCGACCGGAAGGGGTCGTCGTCGTCGCCGTCGCCATTGCCATCGCCGCGCGCGTCGCGGCCACCGCCAACGCCGGCGCCGGCGCCGGCGTTGGCGCCGTCGCGCCGCGCGGGCTGGGCCATTTCCGAGACGGCGTAGGGCGTGGGATCGAAGCGGACGCCTGAGGGCACCACTGGGGGCCGCCACGGTGTGCGCTGGCCGGCGGCGTCGGCGTAGAGGCCCGGGAAGAGCCGGACGCCGCGCGGCGTCGAGGCGCGGCGGGCCGCGTTGGCCAGCGGCGTCGACCGCGCCGGGGATGGCGGCGATGTCGGAGCCGCCGGCACCGCGGTGGCGGTCGCGGCAGTCGCGGCCGTGTGGGCAGGGAGCGGCGGCCGCGGCGCGGCGCCAAAGCGGCCGGTGCGGCCGTTCTCGGCGTCGGCGCTCATGCGGCTCTGGGTCGGGATGAAATCGAAGCCGTCGCTCGTCATGGCGCCCGGCGACCGGCTGTGGGCGGCGGGCGAACGGTGGGGGTCGCCCGGCGACGTGCCCGCATACGCGGCATGGTGCGGCGTCGCCGCGACGGCCGCGGGGTGGCCGCCGAAGCCGCCGAACGCGCCGTGCAGCGGCAGGTCGCTCGCGCCCGTCTCGCGGCTGCCCATCCCGCCGCTCGTGAACGGCGTGCCCGTCAACGCACCGCCGCCGCCGCTGCCGCCCGCCGGGTCGTCGCCAGCCTCGTGGGCGTTGTAGAACCCCATCGCTGGACGTGGCGCCGCGCTCCGCGACCCCGATCCGAAGCCGAAGGCGCCCGACGCGCCCAGACCGCTGCCGATCGCGCTGCCGTGAGACGTCGTGACCATGCCCTTCGCGGTATCTTTGGAGAGATGCGGCGTGGCCGCGCTGCTGCTGCTGCTGCTGCTGCTGCCGCCACCCGCGCCACCGCCGCTGCCGAGCGCGGAGCGCGGTGATCGACGCGGCATGGCCCCCATTCCGAGCGATTTCATGAGGTATGGCTCGGGACGTCCTGCCGCAGCGGACCCGGACGCGGGCGGACCCGTGGTCGATGGCGCCACCGACAGGTGGCCCGACGGCGACGACGCGGATGCTGCGGGATGCCACAGGTGGTCGTCGTGGGCGCCAGAGCGATGCGAGGGATGCGCGGCTGCGGTGTGACCGGCGTGACCGCTGCCCGAGAGTGGCGAGGCGGTGCCGCCGCGGTAGAGCGTGGCGGCCGAGCGGTGGCGCGACGGATACATGTTGTAGCTATGGTAGGGGTCGCCCAGAGCCTGGGTATGCGTGTGGGTATGCGTATGGGGATGCGCGTGGTGGGAATGCGGGGTCGGATACGCGTACGGGGGCTGCGAGACGGGTAGATGGGACGATGGGCCGTGCAAGCTGCTCGTGCCTGGCGCACTGCCCGGGGTATGCTGCGACAGACCCGGGTGGCCCAGCGGGCCCGGGCTCAGGTAGTCCATGGGATGGCGACTCCGCTCGGACGCACCGCAGCCAGCGATACCCGCGGTCCGAATAGCGCAACGCGCGTCGACGCCCGAGTCCGCCGGCGCGGGAAGCGCAGCAGCAAGCCGGCGTCACAAGGGGGAGTGGCAGCCTGGAGACGGCCACCGCTCGCGTTGACAAAAGACCCCGTGTCAGCTGGACGGATCGTCGTAGAGGCTCACGCCAAGGAAAGGTGGCGATCAGGTCGTGAGCGCGTCTCGCCTGGTGCGGGTCGCGTCTGCCGTGCTTCGCACCGGCTCTGGCGGAAACAAAAGGAGCGCCGGTGGCGGCTCAGTGATAGCCTTCTGCCGCGGGTGTCAATCGGAAACGGTGCTACGCGCACTTCGTGCGCGTGAGTGGGAATGAGGACGCACTGAGATGCGAGACGAGATGATGCCACACGATAGTGTGCCGTGCCGTGCCGTACCGGGATGCAACGATCCCGTAGGACTTGCGCCGGCATGCTTGCATCGCTCCCTGCTCCGGGTCGACACAGGCGTCGTGAACGGCACCACCCATCGCGCGAAAGCCGCGCGCGCACCATCGAGTATGCCGAGCATGGCCGACGCGCCGGGACCCACGCAGGTGCCGCAAGAATGGCGAAGGCGCCGAACCGGGCCAGCGCCCGCGAAAGGCGGCCACGCCACGGGCCACGAGCGTGCGAGGCCGGCGCTCCGCACGATCCGCTGGCGGGGCCGACGCCGCGCGCGCGGGACAGCGTGCAGCGTGTTAGCGCCGCCCGCGCTAACACCAGGCCACACCGTCGACGCGAGTGGCGTAGTCACGGCTGCGCCACAGGCGGACGGTGGTTCCCGCGTTCGCTTCCCATCATCGCACCCGTGGCGCTCTTGTGGGTAGGCCTCGTGTACAGCGATGGCACGCAGCTTGACATCATGCAAGCGATACACAAGCGTGCACAGAAATGGAGGAGACGTGCTTCGACAGAGGCAGTTGTTAAATCAGAAGAGTCGCATAATGGGCCGCTTGATGGCATTGCAGCCGCCGTACACTTCTCTCAAGCGTCGGGAGACGATGGGATGACAATCATGAGATACGACAGCATTCTACATTCGGACACATATGCGACACGTGCGAATGTTTGCTTTCATTTTCAGTTTGAGTATCTCGAGCAGAAGCGGGAATGAATAGAGGCGTCAGGGCCCATTGTCCAGCGTCTAAGAAATGTCATCCACGCGACGCAGTTTTTTGATGACTCGTCGTAATTTCGTCGCCGATGCTTCTTTTCAACACATACATCCAACGACGACTTACCCATCGAACCCGTCTCGTTTGACAATGCCTCATGAGCCTGCTTCATTGTACGAGCTCCCCTGATTCGAAACCGTGCCGATGATGGCTCATGCGTCACGATACGATCGTCTGATCGTCTAATGGCCGCTGCAGAACGCACGCCGCATGCAAGCATCCGCTTGCCCAAGCGATGCTCGAGGCGACTCGAACTTCCCATTTCCACGCGAACGTCGTGCTTGCTTGAGCCTGCTTGTGTCCCCTCGCTCGCGCGTTCTCCTTTCAAACCGGTTGCGCTCTTGCACAAGATCGTGGTGTCTGCAGGACATCGACCATCCCGGTTCCGGGATATCGCCGTCGACGGTCCCCATCGGTGTTCTCGTGCGCTCGGCATGCGGAACGCCATCCGCGATGCATGGGTCACTGGCACATGGTCGGCGGCGGAGGGCATCGACCCATCCCTGGCAAGGTGTCGCACCCACGGCCAATCCTCGGAGCGCATCAGGCTCGTCCGGCGTAGCCGTCACTGGAGCATAGGGAAGACAAACCCCGATGCGGTCCTTGGCGGACCCGGGGCGCCACGGATGCGATGTCTACGGTATCCCCCAAGTCATGAGGCGAGTCTGACGGCATTGAAGCACTCAAAGGGTACTGTCGGTGAACGACGTCCTCTCGAGCGCGGCAAGCGCCTCATGAGGTCATCTCATGTCCGTGAGGCCGATTCAGGGGATTGCCTGGATGGCCGGCCCGTTCTTATCATCGATCGGCGACACGTGAAAGTCTGTCTAAGCAGCTTTGCTTCCCCTCGGTAACTGAGGCGGTCACATGCAAGCTCACTCCACCGTGAGACGTCAGGCGGACCGCTAAGATGAAGCGTGATAGCAGCCATGGCCGCTGCACATTTGGCTCCTTGGGCTGACTCATCCTGCCGCCATGATTTCCTGGCGTGATGAGCCCTTGAGGCTGAGCGCGCTGTTCTGCCATTTCATTCGGAGTGCCTCCGTCGGAGTTTTCTCATCGCCGGTGAGCAGAAGTGTGTCCCATCAGCCCACAGGGCGCATGTGCTGATAACCGGTGGCTCCACGCTGCTCACGCCTCGGTTTCGACGAGCCGACGTTGGCCGTCCTGGTCGTTTTCTTTTTCTTGGACGTCCGCGGACTCTGCCAGGCGCGGGAACGTGCGGCGCGCGTCCTGGTCGATGTATCAAACTTGAATGAGACAAAAGCACAGAGAAACACAAAATTGCCCACAAAATTGCTAGAAAACTCCGCTGACAAGTCCAGCGTCCCCTGCGGAAGCGTCGCGCATCGCGTTGGCGCTGTCGGGCCTTTCTCTACAGGGCCCAGCCTGGCCGTCCCAGCAGGACGAATTGAACTTCGAGCTCAGGATACAAAAAATGACATCGCACGCGTCACATCCGCCCCTCGTCTGGTGCCGCTACGCTCGTGCTGCTTCGCTCTGACCGGCGGCTTCGCTGCGCAGGGCGCTCGACGCGACGGGTCCTCCAGCGCCTCATCTGACGCGGCCATCCGTCCGACGAAGCCCGCCCTTCTTGGTTGGCCGTTGCGCCGTCCCGACCAACGACCCCTGACCGTTGGTCATGGTCACGACGGGGCCTGTGCGGACCCGCGCCGCACGCTTTCCCCGCCTTCGTTCGTGTCGCCGCTCCGTTTCTCGGCGGCTGCCGCCCTCGGGGGGAGCCGCGAGCGCGCGGCGAGCGACGGACTCGAGCCCGGGCCCGGGCCCGCGGGCGGTCAGAGGGTGGAGGCACGAGCCGCGAACGCCATTCGACAGGCCCCTCCCGCCATCGATGGTGCCAGCCGGCGCTGGCGGTCCGTGCTCGTCGTGGTGCGCCGCCGCGTTGCGGAGCGGAGCGCGATGGCAGCACCCCACCGGCCGTGCACAGGACGGCTCGTGACACAGCGGGCTGACGCTGATGCTGATGCTGACGCCGTTGGCGTCGACCACCGGAGACGCCTGAGGGGTCGAGCGCCCCAGGTGCCCCAGTGCCGGGCAAGCGGAGGAGGGTCTTGTACCCTGGTGGCGCTGATGCTGCCGTGCTGCCCTGGTCGGGCGCGGCGCGCGGTGCTCGCCGCTGGCCGGCCATGCCGATTGCCTTGCTCACGGAGGCGGTTGTTTTTTGCCCTTTTTTCTTGCCCTTCCCCAGCAGGAGGCATTTTGAAGGGGCGCGCGTGCCGGATGCTTGTGATAGACCCCAGCGGGGCCCGAAGGGCTCGGCAGAAAGCATCGTCTGGGCCCGGCTTGGACACAACGCGTGCCCGCGGGTCCACCCCGCTCAGCGCCATCGCCAGCGTCGACCTCGCTCAGCAGCCGAGCGGCGCAAGCGACGCGGACCGCGGCCGTCCGGGCTGATATCCGCGTCGCGAGGAGGCGGCGGCCGCTGAACCCAGAGCCCAGGAGGCGCCGAGGCGGAGAGGGCCCCATGAGCCCGCGCGAGGAGCGCAAGAAGGGGTCAGCGGAAGGCGGTCGAGCACGACACCTCGGCCGACTCGACGCCGTCGCGTCCCCGCTAGGGGCGCGGGTCGCGAGTCGCACACACGACACGATACCACACGCATCGGCGCGCCTCGGCACGCTACGACACGGTACGACTCGGCCACCCGGGAAGGACAGTGAAGCAGCGGGTCAGCGCGCGCCAAGCGGCCGGCCGCACCGCGGGTCACCGGACAATGCGCTGAGAAAGCGCGCCGCGGATTCGGCGCTCAGGAGGACCCGAGACGAGGCCCGAGCGTCGACATGAGGCATGAGGCATGAGGCCAGCCAGCGGAGGGCGGACGTCTGCCCGACCGCCGGGAAGCATGCCGAGCGGACCCCAGGGAGCAAGGGGGCGAGCCCTGGTATATAAAGCCTGTCGGACCTTCGGAATGAATTTGTACGACATTTCGCGTCCATGTATGACGAATGGAATGGACCAGGGCATGGGTCTGACAAAGAAACGCGGGGTGTGTCCATCCCGAACCCCGTTCGAGTCACGCCGACCGTGGTATCCGCACGGTTCTTAGAATATATATTAGAGACAGCCGGCAAGTCCTTGGGTGCTGCTTCCCCCTGAATTTCTCCTCGCTGCATACTGTAAGTCGATCTCCCGCTACCGACGCCGCTGGGAGTCTGCACAGCCTTCGCTCCACCGAGCCTACGTCCTTGTCTTCGTGTTATCTCCTGCGTCGAGTCGCCGCTCAAAACACCCCGACTCATCCCTTCTCTGCTTTCTCTGGTTCCTGCTCCGTGTTCCTGAGTCTAGTCGTGGTCTCGGTGAGCGATACCTGTCGCCTCCCGCCACGCCGCCTCGGCGCCCCGTTTTTATATTCCCCCCCGAATCTCCAGTCGAGCATCGGCCATGTCGGACCAAAAGGGCTCGATGGAGGCCTGGCAGCGCGAGACGTACGCCCGTCGCGACTCCCAGGTCAAATCCGTGCACTCGGCACGCGAGTCCTGGTACGATGACAAGCATGTCCCCGTGGCCACCGCGGACTTCGACGAGGAAGCCGGCGCTCCCGCCGCCGCCCAGATGGGCTGGTTCTCGGGCATGTGCCTCGTCGTCGGTCTCATGATTGGCGGTGGTATCTTCTCCACCCCCGGCAAGGTCCTTTCGGACGTCGGCTCGCCCGGCATCGCCCTGCTGTGCTGGGCCTTCGGCGGTTTTGTCGCCTTCTGTGGTACCTTCTGCTACATCGAGCTCGGCACGGCCATCCCTAAGTCCGGCGGTGAGCAGGCCTACCTCTGCGTCTCTTACCCTAAGCCCGTGGGTCTCGTGTCCTTCATGTTCTGCTGGGCCATGATCATGTGCGCCCGTCCCGGTGCGTCCGCCGCCGACATTACCATCTTTGCCAAGTACCTGCTGCTCGCCCACTCGCCGACCTCCAGCATCTGGACCGAGCGCATCGTCGGTCTGATCTCGCTGACCGGTATCACCGTCCTCAACATGGTCTCGCTGCGCTGGGCCATCCGCATTCACGACGGTCTGACCGTCGTCAAGATGGGCATCCTCGCGCTCATCACGCTCTCGGGTGTCGCCGTCGCCTCGGGCATGACCTCCATCCCGCAGGCCGGCAACTTCGCCAACACCTGGGGCGGCGCTGCGACCTCGGGTGGTGCCTACGCCACTGCGCTCTTCCGCGTCCTGTGGTCGTTCGACGGCTGGAACAACCTGAACTACGCCGTCGGCGAGCTCAAGGATCCCTCCAAGAACCTGCCCAAGGCCGCCGGTATGGGTGTCGCCATCGTGACCGGTCTCTACCTGCTCGCCAACGTTGCCTACCTCGCCGTTGTGCCTTTGGACCAGCTGATCTCGGGCGGTGAGCTCGTGGCCTCCAACTTCTTCATCATTGTCTTTGGTGAGTTCATGGGCCAGCGCGTGCTGCCCTTGTTCATTGCCCTCGCCGCGTTCGGTGCCGTCTGCGCCATGGTCTTCTCGGCCGCCCGCGTCGTCTACGCCGCCGCCCAGGCCGGCATGCTCCCCTTCTCTGGCTGGCTCGCCACCCTCAACCCGCGCTTCCAGACGCCGATCAACGCGCTGCTCCTCAACTACGCGCTGACCGTGTTCCTGCTGCTCGCCCCGCCCCCGGGCGCGGCCTTCGACTTCCTCGTCGGCATGGTCGGCTACCCGACCTGGTTCTTCTACGCCCTGTGCATCATTGGTCTCATCCTTATGCGCAAGACGCACCCGGACCTGCACCGTCCGTTCCGCGTCTTCCTGCCGGTGGCCTTCTTCTTTGTCCTTGTCGCCATCTTCCTGTGCACCTTCCCCTTCTACCCGACGCCCTCGCCCGATTACCCGTACTGGGCGCCGCCCACCATGGGTCTGCTATTCATTCTCTCGGGTATCCCTGCCTGGCACTTCTGGGGTCGTGGCATGGACCCGGACTTTGAGTTCGAGGCCGGCGGCCACTAAGCTGTCTGTTGTCTGTTCTCGAGGCGCTCCGTCTGCGTCGGGGGTGGTGTTGCGATGGATGGATGCCGTTTCGCGTCGCCTCATCGTGTGTAGGAGTGTTTTTTTCTCCGGCCACACCGAGGCGCATGCCATGCGATGCCATGTTTTGGTGTTCATGAGGCGTGACGGACCATCCCCTGGCCTGGCCAGGGTGGTATGCTATGCGGGATGCATGGCCTCCCGTGGCCCTCGCCCCCCCGGCCATGATTGCATGGACCACCGTGGATGTCTCCTTCCATCCCCGACCGAACCAGCCTTCGCGGTCTGCGGTTTTCCGCAGCGCTCGGTATCTATAGTACGAAATGATCTAATGTTTTATTCAAACTTCCTTCGAAAATTCCTCCGAAAGCGATGACGCAGACTGGCGTGCGTGGGTGTCGGGGGTGGCCCGGGGGGGCGTCATCGGCAGGGGCTGAGCCTACCACGACCCCTGGGAGCCTACCACGACCAGCGGGGCTGAGTCCGAGGGCGCCGAGGGTGATGCTGACCCAAACGAGACCCGCGGCCGTCCCTCGCGTTGCTCCTGCGGCGAAGCAGCATCCTTTCTCGCGGAGTCGCGGGTGGCCGCGATGGCGTGTTTCGGCCTCGGCATCAGCCATCGCCCGCGAGCCGCCCGGTCGCCGGTCGTCGCGAGCCAGCCCCGGCCGCCTTCCTCGCTGCCTGGCGGCCTCGCCGATACCTCCGGCACCGTCATCTCGGCTCCCGCCTCGTCCCTGGGCTGCAACACGGGCGCTTGGGCGAAGCCTGCCCGCGGAGCCAGCGGGAAAGTGGCGAAAGGGCGAGCCAGCACGGAAGGAAAGAAAGGGAGGCGAGAGCCAGCAGGCACAACGAGCGGCGCTTAGCGTGGGCCGCGCCGAAGCGGGCGGACCACCACCGCCTGCTCGCCATGGCGGCGATGCGCAAGAACAACAACAGGGGTGCCCGTCGGTGCCCAACCGGCTGTAGGTGGGTGTGCGTGTGGGTGTGCAGGTGGGCCTGTGGCGATGCGCCACGTCGACCCGGTTCCTCCTAGGGCTCTGGGTGGGGCAGGTGACCACGGGGTCGGCGTGGTCATGCAGGTCGCTGGCGTGGCGCTGGACCCGACCCAGATGGTCGTCCGATGGGCATCCGATAGGAGACGATGGGAGGCGATGGGAAACGAAACGATGGTTCAGACGGCGGGAAACGATGGTTCAGACCCGTCCAACGTAATGCCGGGACGAGACAACGTCACGACGGTCTCCCGCCAGGAGCCGATCCTTGCTTGCGCAAAGTCTGTTTTTTCAAAATTTCAGGGAAAACATGCCATTCATGTTTCAGAAGCGAAACATGACACGTCGCCTTTCACGGAAGCGTGCCGAACATTCGAATCGTCTTGTCGGCCTTTTTTTTCTGGGTTTGTCACGCCATCTTCCAGTCGTCCTATCCTTGACCAACCATCCTGCATCATTGCTGATCCGACCTTGATTGCCGATTGCCGATTGCCGATTACTAATTCCAATTTACATCCTCCTCATTTACGAGTCAAAATGGCTTCCGCTGACAAGTCGAGTCCCACGTGGACCGTCAACGATTCGCACTCGGATGCGTTCCGTCTGAAGACGGGTCTGGCCCAGAACCTGAAGGGCGGCGTGATCATGGACGTCGTGACGCCCGAGCAGGCGCGGATCGCCGAGGACGCTGGCGCCATTGCCGTGATGGCTCTGGAGCGCGTGCCCGCCGATATCCGCCGTGACGGCGGCGTGGCGCGCATGACCGACCCCGAGCTGATCCGCAAGATCCAGGAGGCTGTGTCGGTGCCCGTGATGGCGAAGGTCCGCATTGGCCACTTTGTCGAAGCGCAGGTGCTCGAGCATCTGAACGTCGACTACATCGACGAGTCCGAAGTCTTGACGCCCGCGGATCCCACGTACCACATTGCGAAGCATGGGTTCAAGACGCCGTTCGTCTGCGGTTGCCGCGACCTCGGCGAGGCGCTGCGCCGCATTGCAGAGGGCGCCGCTATGATCCGCACGAAGGGCGAGGCCGGCACCGGCGACGTCGTCAATGCCGTCACCCACGCCCGCCGCTTGATGGGCGACATCCGCTCGCTGCAGGCGATGCGCGAGGACGAGCGCTTCCACTTCGCCAAGAGCATCGCGGCGCCCATCAGTCTCGTCGCCGAGACCGCCGCCCTCGGCCATCTGCCCGTCACGACCTTTGCCGCCGGCGGCATTGCGACCCCCGCGGACGCCGCACTCATGATGCACCTTGGCATGGACGGCGTCTTTGTCGGCAGCGGTATCTTCAAGAGCGGCAACCCTGCCAAGCGGGCCCAGGCCATTGTCCAGGCCACCACCGGCTGGAGGGATCCCGGCGCGATCGCCAAAGCCAGCGCTGGCCTTGGCGAGGCCATGGTCGGCATCAACTGCGACGAGTCGAACGCCTCTTATACCCGCTTCGCCGCTCGCGGTGACTAAATCTTTTCCCGATGGGATCTCGATCCCGCCTGTGGCGGGAGGTGGCGCCTCTAGCCATCATTCTCTTTCGCCTTCACTCTCCTTTTCCTCTCATTGAACGTGATTGTTGAATTCGTATATTGAACGCGTGCTGCTCTATGCTAGCGATATGAAAAGGATGCATGATACTGACTAGGAGGTAACCACAAGCATGCTGTTAGTCAAGGAGAGCGGCATCGATGTATCGATAGCTCGGATGGAGCACGCTGAGGCCATGGCCTGGCATAGCAATGAGAGCCTGTATCATGGCATACCTCTCTGTTTCGTTTAATTTCAGGCTGGGGCGATGCCTCACAAAGCAGTAGCGGAGGTGTGTTCAGCGTTCACCCAAAAAAAAGCGGGGCCGAGCGGGGATCTGAGGATTCGGCGGCGGAGACGCGGCGATCGGCGGACCCGATGTGATGCCCCCACCCTCTTATTCGGCTCGCGCTGCCGCTCACGCTCCGCCGGGGTGGGGGGGTTCGGCAGGGCCTGATGATGCCCGCTCAACTCCGACGCGTCCAAGCTGGAATGGGCCGGGCGGTGATCGTGGCATCAGCGCACCCAGGCGACGTGAGTGATTCACGAGATGAACCCAGTACGACTGGAATACCCTGTTAACGGTTCTTCGAATTGCTTTCGCTCGTGATATCGTGTTACACCCGAACGCCTAGCACGAGGAGAGGTTCTGGATATAAGGATGGCATTCGCTTCACCGCTGACCTCACGCATCCCTCGCCTTCATCGATCCTCATCAATCAATTCACGCTGATTACCAAGGTCGCTTCCCGATATTTTTGCCGCCGTGGCACCGCTTGCCTGCTGACGCGAACGCCCGCTGATCCGCTGATCTCCTAGGCCCCGACGTGGCGCACGTGGCGGGCACACGAGGGTTCCCCGCCCCTTCCTCCGGGCCCAGCAGCAATCATGGCTTACCTCCCGCCGGCGCTGCTGGCCGATATGCGGCAGCTCAGCACGGGCAACGCCAAGCTGGAAGCGGGCAAGAACAAACACGCCAAGAAACTGACGCTTGTGCCGGGCGCGCCTGTCACGCTGCCAGCGCCCAGCGCGCTTGCCACGCCGTCCACGCATGCACCACCCCGCGCCAGGCCGGTCCGAGGTAAGTGCCCGCCTTTGGACAAGAAAGCGAGTCCATACCTAGATGCGTGTATGCATCACGCTCGTTGCCTCTTGTGTCGATCAACGTATGATCCAAGCTCACCTTTTCCAATGTTCTGCGGGTGTAACACGTCGAACGGGTCCATCATCCGTCCTATTCTGCATACGTTGCTGTCGTAGCACCGCCTCTCGATGCCAGCACGGCGTTTCTCGTTGAGGCCGAGGCCTCCGAGCCCCATGGGGCCTCGCGCAACATGTCGATGCCGCGGCCGTCCCACCGGGCCTCCGTGACCCACGCGGACGGGCGGACCGGCCGCCGTCCCGGCGCCGGCGCCGCGGCCGCTCCATCGACGAACGTTGGTCATGAGCCGGGCCAGACGGGCGCCCGTGCGCATATGACGCTCGATGGCGTGCTCGCCCAGGCGCCGGACCCCGATGTCGACCCGACGACCGCCGCGGGCTACCTGGGCCTCAAAGCCACGTTGGGTGCGGCAGAGCTGGCGATGGTCGGGATGCCGCGCGATCCGGGGCCGCGGTATGATGCGGACCGGTGGGCGTCGGAGAGCGCCGCAGACGGCGGCGAGGGCGGCCATGCGGGCGGTGAGGACGGCTTGACGGCGGCGTTGCACGAGGGTGCGCACCACGAGCACCCGCTGCTGGCGCCGCAGCCGGACAATCCGTTCTACGTGGGTGCGAGCACGAAGCCGGTCACGCGACGCGAAGTCGTGCAGATGAAGAACACGATGGCCGCGCTGCTGACGGACCTGGGGCTCGCGACGGGCGGCGCGTATCCGACGTCGATGCACGCGTTCCTGTCGGTGCTGAGCGAAGAGCAGCAAATCTACGACAGCGCGTTCAGCGAGCTGATCCGGCAGGTCTCGATCAATATGATTGAGCGCGGTGAGCTGTTGGCGGAGATTCGACACCGCTACCACACCCTGTTCGAGCGCGTGCCGCGGCACGTGAAACTGCTGCATGTCGAGCTGGTGGCGCAGCGCGCTCTGAACAAGCGGTTGACCGAAGAGCTGACGCGGACGCGGGATACACTGACGGATATCATGGGCGAGGTCGAGACGATCCGCAAGCACGACTCTCACCTCGCGGACCAGGCGCAGGCCGCGCAGGAGAAGTTGACAGCCATCCTCAGCCAGAGCGACAACACCGAGGAAGTGCTGGAGGAGTACCACAAGCTGTACCGGATGCAGCGCTCGCGGCTCGAAGAAGCGATCCGGCGGTCGGAGGCCGAGAAGACGATGTGGATGACGACGAGCGTGGGGCTGGCCCTGCGGCTGGGCATCGAGCACGGGATCCGTGATCTACCGGTTCTCCAGAACGCGGAGCACGGCCGCCTGCGCGCGGCGCACAACATCATTGTGCAGCTGAGCACGATCAATACGCACGCGTTCCAGGAGATGACGACCAAGATGGTCGCGTGGCGCGAGCGCATGCTTGTGCTGAGTCAGTCCATCTCGAATGAGGACATCAACGGGATGGACTTGCTCAGCAACCTACAGCAGGAGTTCAAGCTCGTGCTCGGCAACCTCGAAGACCCGGCGTCCATGGATACGTCGCATCCTTTGATCAAGGGTCTCGCGCTGATCGATGTGCGCACCCTTGCCGAGGCGCTGACGAAATGGCTGAATGCGATCAGCCGCGTGAGTCACCGCTTCCTAAATGAGACCGATCTCGGCGTCATCGAGGAGCTGCGGGCCCTGCGCCCCAAAGCCGAAGCCTGGATGGAGGACGCGGCGCGGCTGCTGCGCCGCAACGAGGGCAATGCCAACGGCAAGGACTACGCCAAATTCTCTGAAGAGCTGATGGTGCTCCAGGAAGCCGTGGAGCAGTGGATCGCCCGGCTGGAGATCCGCATCACGGGCGACGATGGGCTGGCGACCGCGCTGAGCACGCTGCAGAACCAGGTCGAGGACCGCGCGGCGCTGTTCATGGGCCGCCGCGAGAACAAGCCGCTGACGGCATCCGAGCGCAATCAGCTGATTGGGTTTATGACGCCGTGGTGCGACCAGGTCGGGCACATCGTGAAGTTGCTGGCCAATAACTGCGAGCGCGACCAGCACCGCGTACCCGGGATCATGGACGCATGGGCCACACGCCTTGCGGACCAGTTCAGCACTGACACGGACGTGCGCGCCGAGGAAAACGTCAAGCTGCATACGAGCGCGATGGCGTGGCTCGTGCATCTTGTCGAGTCGCTCAGCTCTAACGAGAGCCACATCGACAGCGAGCTAAGCCAGACCGGCAACGAGATTGCCGTCTTCCACCGCAACCTCGTCCGCGATATGGGAGCGCTCGAGCTCAAATCCGACGAGAACAAAAGCCTGCGGATGGTGCTCCAGAACCACATTCTGCTGTGGGACCGCACGGCCAAGACCATCCTGAGCTTCCTGCGCAACACGCGACTCGTGAACAGCTCGGGTGTGCCGCGCGTCGTCGGCGTGCCTATGGTCACCATCGTCGACGACGATGCGCCGCCCGACGAGGCTTGGGCACGCATGATGGACGGGCCCGGTTCGCGCTCCGAGCCGTCGGCATCCGAGCCGTCGGCATCCGAGCCGTCGGCATCTCAGTCGTCGGCACCGCCGTCCGCACGGTCAGCGGCGTCCTCATCACCTCAATCGTAATGATACCAAAAATCAACAAAAGACTTGAACAACGGTCCTTCAGCGCGATGCCTGGCATCGATCTCCCCGTCGTCAACCGCTCGCATCGGGATCGATGTCCTCGACGCCATTCCATCGGAATTGACTCGATGGGTTCATGACGAAGGATCGGCGGCTTGGCTCTGGGGTGTGGCTTGGCGTCGGATCAGAAAAGACAAGGAAACAGCGCCGGCCGCACCGTCGGTGCACGCAGGGTCCATCGGGCTGTTTCCCCACGCCACACGCACCACACACACGCCGCGTTCAAGCATGGGAGGCGCTCAGTTCGCCCGCAACCCTGTCGACGCTTACATCGTCTCACGTTGCCTACTGGCTCAGAGTCTACCAAGTGGAGGCCGCACGCGTCGCCGGAATCGCGGTACACAGGGCCGTCGATGACGGCGAGCGGGATCGTCTCTCGCCCGCGTGGCTTCATTCGCCATCAGCGGATCCACACCCAATCTCCGATGGCCCATGCGGACCGGCCGCTGATCCCAGAAACACGCCGATACGCCCCGTTCCGAAACATCTTCGTGGCGACGCCACCGCCAATGGTTCATAGAATTTTTGACAAATGTGCGTCGCGTCGCTCAAGACAGATCTCTCTACCGCGATTCCTTTCCCGCAGCTGCGCCACAGGCGCTGAGCGCCGGTCGTCGCCATGACGTTGCTCGCCATTATGCTCGTCTGCTATAGCAGCAAAGGTCACCAAATCGTCGCCCAGTACCCGCCACAAGCCTCACTCTGCGGCGGCGCTAACAGCGCCCTCCCGCCGCCGCCACCACCGCCGACGCCGACGCCATGGCCCGCCGCCTCGGGCCCCTCCACGGCCTCCCAGACGCCGTCGCCGGCGCCGCGGCCTTTGCACCGCCATGTCGCGGCCAAGGCCGCCGCCGCCGCCGTCGCCGCCGCCGCCGCCGCCGGATCGCCCAAGACGGCTCTATCAGCCGCGCATCCCCTTTATACCGGCCGCGTCGGCACGCCACCGCCCGTGCTGTCCACACCGCCGCCGTCGAACGCGGCGTCGGCCGCGGGGCGGCATGCGGACGGGGCGGACGCCGTCGCCACGACGGATGCACCGGGGACGCCGCTCGGCCATCACGGCGCCGCGGCGCCCGGCACGCCCGGCGCGCTGTCGGTTGGGGGCACCGCCAGCGACAAGACCTCCGATCCGGGGCAGGAGCGCCACGACGCGGAGACGAAGCGGCCGCTAGGCGGCGGCGGGCATCCCGTGATAGGCCTGACGGCGCGGACCTCGCCGCCGCTCGCCGGCGCCGCGATGCGCTCAGGCCTGTCCTCGAGCGTGTCCTCTCTGACGCCGCCCGGTAGCGGCAGCGGTGCTGGCGGCAACGGGGGCAGCGGCAGCAGCGGCAGCACGGGCGGTGGTCGTGGCGGCGGCGGCGGCGGCAGCAGCAGCACGGGCGGCGGCGGCGGCGGCCCGAGCGACGACATGATCCTCGGCTTCCCGTCGTCGGCGCTGTCCAACATCCTCTCGCCCAAAGTCGCGCTCTGCGACCGCCCCTTCCAGCTCACGATCGACGATATCACCTTCGTCGGGCACCCGACCTTGCTCAATGTCGAGCGGCCGGGGCACGGCTTGCGCTACTCCCGGCTGGTTCAGCGGCGCAAGATGGAGCGACAGGACGGCGGCGACCGTGATCGCGATCGTGACCGTGCGACGAGCCGTCAGCAGCAGCAACAGCAGAAAGGCGCTGGGGCTCATGCGACGGCGGCCGGCGGCGGCGGCGGCGGCGGCGGCGGCATGGGTCTCGGCGGCGTCAACACGACGCTGCCGCCGCCTCCGAATGACGCGCTGCCCGCCGGTCTCTCAGACGCCCGTCGTCTGAGCAGTCTAGTGTACGGGTCGCTGAGCGACGACGAGCCCGACGTGGGCGCGCCTGACGGCGGCCACCACGCGTCCGGCTTGACCATGTTCCATCTCGTGTGCGCGATCCAGCCACGCGCGGGCGAATCTATTGACGCGGAGGCCCACATGCTCTATGAAAATGTCATTGTGCGCGTGACCAATGCCCTTAAGTATGAGCAGCTACACCGCAACTACATTATACGCGAAGCGCGGGTGCTCCTGCGCGCGAGTGAAGACGGCGGCCCAGGCGGTGGCGGCGGCGGCGGCGTCAGCCCCAGCACCGTCGCATGCGGGAATGGCGGCGGCAGCAACAGCAGCTTGGTGACGGCAGGTATGGGCGGCGGCCATCGGTCCCAGCCGGTTCCCGCGTCGCCGTCCTCGTCGGGGCCACAAGACCCGAATGGCCTCGCAGCGCTGCTTCAGAACGTCTTTCTCGCCGTCAAAGCGCGGCGCGTGGCCCACGTGCTCGTCAACAACCGTATTCATCTCGCGCTGCGAGTGCCATGGGCCTCCGAAGGGCGCCACAGCGCCGCACTACCCACGCGGCTCGAGCCCGGGCTCGTGCTCGCCCAAGCGCACCACCAGTATGTCGCCCGCCACGGGACCTCGCGCCATCTCCTTGGCAACGGCCATGGCGGTGGCGGCGGCGGGATGCTCGGTTCGTCTGGCGAGTATGCGCGGCGCGACGGCCAGCTCGGGATGCCCGGCAGCGGCGGCGGCGCCGAGGTGCGGTTCAGCAACACGGCGCTCCAGCCCCACCACGCATTGCTGCTGCTGTCGGATCCCGAAGAACTGCTCAAGCATTTCCCATCGGGCGCCGCGTCCTTGCTGGTCCACTTCATCTCGGTCGTGACGCCGACGCAGACGTTTGACTCGCTCGCGACCACCTTGGAATGCACGCTCGGCCAGATCTACAAACTCGTGGCGCACCTCGTTTACTGGCAGACGGCGTGGGTCGTCCCCGTCGTGCGACTCCGCAACATCTATGTCGTGGCGCCCGACGTTCCACGCCACCGGCTGGCATATCTCGCCGCTGACGCGCTCTCTCGCTTCCCGCAGCTCGACCTCGTTGACTTCCTCTCGCGCCTCACCGCACCCAAGCCCTTCACGGCCCACGTGCCCGACCCGGACTCCGCCGCCATCTACCTCGAGATCGCCACTTATCTGCTGCGCCACCAGCTCGTCGTCCAGATGCACGTCTACCTCCATCTTCTCCTGCCGGGCCCGCTCCGCGCCGCCGTGCACGCGCGGCATGTCCGCGACGCCGCCCGACGTCAGGCCGAGGCCGCCGCCGCGACTGAGCAGTCCTCCATCGATCTCCTGCACGCGGCCGCCGCCGTGGCCGCCGACGGCGGGCTCGCCGATCCCATAGACGCCGCTGCGGCCGCCGTGCCGCCGGCGGCGACGGCGGCAGCCGACGACGAGGACTTTACCTGCTCCAAAATTCTCGCCGATCCGCTGCGCGCGACGGCCGAGGAGATGGCATGCATCCATCTGCTATCGGTGCGATCGGCGCCCGGCGCGCCGTGGAGCGCGACGCCCGACGGGCAGGGCCGCGTCGTGTCCGATGAGCCGTACGCGACGGCGCATGGCGCGCGCGTCGGGAGCGTCGGTGCGGGCGGCGGCGGCGGCGGCGGCAGCGGCGGCGGCGGCGCGGGCGAGGGCGGCGAGGGCGGCGCGGCAACGATGCGCACGGTGCCGGCCGTCACGCCGATCGGTGCCCTGCTGATCCGCCTGCTGCCCTACTTTGACGGCTCTTACCATACCGATGACATTATGGTGCGCGAAGGCATGACACCGCGCGATATTGCGGCCCTGCTCGCCGCCTACCCAGACGCGATTGTGACCATGATCCGCGCGCCCGAGTATACCTGAAACATATCCTCGCCACCTTGAGAGCATCAACATCGAATCTAACGGACAGGAACACCGACCGGGAAAAAAAGTAAGAATGGGGAAGGGAGAAGGAAAGTTAGGTTACATGCAGAAAGAGAGGGGCACCCGTGTCAGAAGCGACTGCCTGTTTACACACGTCGTCCTGGCGTTCCGCGCCGCAGCGGCCCCGGAGACCTGGGCACAGCGCGCCAGAGCGCGATGCTTCCCGCCTGGCCCGCGCGATGCGTTTATCGGAGCTTCTTCTTGGGGCGGAGCTGCGAGGAGTGGCCGCAGCGCTTCTTGCGGCAGTTGGTGGCACGCGGGGGGAGGCGGGCGTAGCACTTGCGGCAGATCTGCTTCTCGCAGTTGGTCTTGGCAGCGAGGGCACGGAGGGCAGGCTCCATGATACCGCCACGGAGGCGGAGGACCAGGTGAAGGGTCGACTCCTTCTGGATGTTGTAGTCCGAGAGGGTGCGGCCATCCTCGAGCTGCTTACCAGCGAAGATGAGGCGCTGCTGGTCGGGGGGGATGCCCTCCTTGTCCTGGATCTTCTGCTTGACGTTGTCAATAGTGTCCGAGGACTCGACCTCGAGGGTGATGGTCTTACCCGTGAGGGTCTTGACAAAGATTTGCATGGCGACAAAGTCTGCGAGTCGAGCGGAAGTGTAAGAAACAAAGCAGAAAGGGCAGGTGAGTCGACACGTCGTACGAGAGGAGCCATTCACGATACGGAGTCGTGCGTTATATGCGACCGAGCCAGATGACGCTTAAGAGTTAACAGCAGCAGCACAGGATGCAGCGGAGAGCATGGACACGCGAGTCGGCAGGCTTGAACAGCAACAAGGCCAGCGCAAGACAGACGCATAGTTTTGCATTTCCGGGACGAGACTCCGACCAAGTGACGGATGCATCGAAAATGGTAGAGGCATCCTATCGCAGAACGTGGCCAAGAGCATGTGCAGCTCAAGAGCACAGCAAGCCTGACGCAGAAGCGACCTGATTCACCGATATGACAACGTCGGCCAACGACATACAGGTGTCACAGAAAGAGCACGTGCAGCGTCGATGACGTGGCCGGTGGCCAGCGGAGGATGCGCATACTCAGCGGCAGGTCGCTACCTGCCGCGTATCAAGCCACGCCTGCTCGTTCGTCATAGCTGCTAGCACCGCGACACAAGCAGCTCACATGAAAGCCAGCCGGAATGACGCGAAGCAGAAGCGTCGTACGAAGAAGGGCGGAAAGCGGGGTCAACGCTTTCCGCGACTCCATGACCTTTGCGGTGAACCCCACAGGTATGGCAGAGCCGAGCGGTGGTGCGTGGGCATGGCCATATCGTTGACTATGCATATGCTGCTGCTGTCCTGGCCGTGGGGGTCTCCTTCGCGCGGCGATGTAGGCTCCTTGCAGCGATGCATCGCACAGCACGTCGCGTGCGCGCCGAAGCAGCCGGTAGGAAAGAGAACGCGGTCTCCCGCCTCCAGCGGTCGCGGACACCGGAGACATCGAAGGCGTCAAAGGGCGTCGGCGAGCAGTCCAGGTATGGAAAGTTACCTTTCGGGGTGGGTTCGGGGATCACGACAGTCTGGCGAGTCCTTCTTATCAAAAGAGCGACTTCTCAGCCCCCAAGACAAGGTATACCCTTGTTACGAGGAAGCATGCCGCTCTGGCCGTGTCCTGTGTGGTGAATGACGCCTCGGCCTTCAAAAGCACCTCGCATTCATACTCTCCACCGGGCCGTCCCACATGCGGCAGCGCTCGCATGGCATGACCCGCGTCCCGGAGACGGCATTCGCCGGCATGCAGGCATCGGATGTCGGTCTCGCCGTCCGCAACCCACGGTGGATTGGGAGGTCTCAGTGGACGCGGTCCGCGAGGATGCGCGAGCGGGGGTCGTCGGCAACAGGCGGCCGTTGCAGCGGCGGCGTCGCCGTCGCCGCCGTCGCCGCCGCCGCCGCCGCCGCCGCCGCCGACGGCGCGAGCCCGACACGACCGGGTCCCCCCTTCGTCGTGACCGCTTGGCCTTTTCTGCTTGGCGCGGGTCGGCGCGTCTGGGCGCCATGGCCATGGCCATGGCCGCCACTCCTATGCTGCGGGTGCGGCGGCGCCGGCACGAGCGACGCGCCCAGCGTGCCCTGGCCTCCCTGTTGAACGGGGTGTTGGCGCAGCCTGGCCGGCCTCAACAGGGCCGTCGTGGCGACGGATGCCATGCCATGCTATGCTATGCTATGCTATGCTAGGCTAGGCCTTGCCCTCGCCTAGTGGGCCCTCGTCTGGCCTCGCCTCGCCTAGCGTCACCTCGCGACGCCTCGCCTCGCCTAGCCTCGCCTCGCCCTTGGCCATCGGAGTTCTGGCAGGTCGTCTAGCTTCATGCAGTCTAAGCATCGCTCGAACCGGTTTTGCAGAAAGAAAGACAGGCGGCGAACAGGCTCCGCCCCGCGGCGCCTAGCGCCAGCCAGCCTCCCGCCACATGACTTCCGCAAGACGAAAAATCGCCGACAAGCCGGCGAGGCGAGGCCCATGGACATCGGTGGCCAATCCCCCACTCCCACTCGGCCTGCACCGCGCTGTGCCGCGTCACCATCGACCGATGCCCCGCCACACGTGAGCCAGGCCAGCCTCAGAAGCGCGTGGGACTCGGGAGGCGAGGGACGCTTGAGGCGTGAGCGATATGCAACAGCTGCAGGCATCAAAAGGAAAGACGGCCGTACACGTGTCCTTTTTGGTCTGCTTTGTCCGTTCCGGCTCTCGGCTTCACGATCGACCCATCGTCGAGCTCCAGACGCGACGAGCTCGCCTCTTTTGGGGATGGTGGCCACGATCCCTCGTGCATGTTCCCATAATTACCCTGATCTTTGGCGATCCCTGATCTCCGTCCCTGGAGAATCCCTGAGCCTCGGATCGGCGATCCTTGAATGATCTCCTGAGACGTTCTCGCACGTCCGTGTCGTCAGCATCGGTATCGGTGTCGGTATCGGTATCATTATCGATATCTCTGTCTGCAACCCATGCGTGCGTGACGTCGGGCGTATCTCTCTTTGGTGGCGGGATCGCGCGCGTCACGGCCGCGCCTGCCGTTCGGGACGGCGTAGCGCGCTATGTCGGGCACGGATGCCCAGTTCTTCCAGAAGGGTAAGACCTCGGGCGTGCGATGGGTTCTGTGCGCCATACGCGATATGTGCAGCAGAGTAAAGCGGGTGAATGTCAGAGTTCACCTCCGACGTGTCCTCGTGCCAGGGGTCTGCGTTACTCGCTGACGATTTCTCCCGATGGCCAGAAGCTGACAAGCCACTCATTCCCGTCCGATGTGATATTCTCTTCTTGATTTGATCTCATTTGGTCCGATCTAATGACCCCATGATGATCCGATGGTGGTATCGGCCATTTAGGCAAGACGCAGGAACTGCATGCCGAGCTGATTTCGGATAAGCGCGATGCCAAGCATACGCGCAAGCGCAATGCGCTTAAACGCATCGTCGCCAACATGACGATGGGCAACGACATGCTCCCGCTTTTCGCGGACGTCGTCGCCTGCCTCCAAATCCCGATGCTCGAAGTCAAGAAGATGGTCTATCTCTATTTAATTCACTATGCGCGGTCACGACCTCAGCTCGCCGCGGATGCGATCAGCGACTTCTTGCGCGATCTCGCCGATCCGAACCCGTTGATCCGTGCTTTGGCACTGCGGACCATGGCATCGATCCAGACGCCGCAGATCATCGATAGCCTGCAACAACCCCTCGCGCGGTGCTTAGAGGACAGCGACGCGTATGTCGCTAAGACTGCCGCGCTGTGCGTGGCCAAAGTCTGGGTCCAGGACCGCGAACGCATCCAGAGCAGCGGAACGTTGAATCTCCTGCACAACCTTTTGTCTCATGAGAACCCGAACGTGGTCGCCAACGCCTTGGTCGCGCTCGCCGAAATCTACCAACGCGACGGATCCGACCACTTGCCCCAGCTCGTTGTCGAGTATAGTGCGATGAGCAAGTACTTGGTGGCGCTGGATGAGGCCTCAGAATGGAGCCAGGCCTACATTTTGGAGAGCATTCTCTTTGTCGTTCCGCAGAGCCATGCGGACGCCGAGCAGCTGGCCGAACGCATTGTCCCGCGCCTGCAGCATGCCAACTCTGGCATCGTCCTCACGACCATCCGTGTGCTGGCCTACCTGACGCACTATATCGAAGCCAAGGAGGTCGTCAGTCGCATTTACGCCAAGATGGAGCCGCCGCTCATCACGCTGCTGCATAGTGAGCCTGAAATCCAGTTTGTGGCGCTCAAGAACATCCAGCTGCTGATCAAAAAGCAGGCAGACATGTTCAAGAGTTTGGGCGCGAAGCCCTTCTTTTGCAAGTACAGTGACCCCATCTACGTCAAGTTGGCGAAGCTGGAAATCATCTTCCACTTGACCGACGATTACAATGTGGAGCAGGTCCTGACGGAAGTCGAAGAGTACGCCAACGAAGTCGATGTCGGCTTTGCCCGCCGGTCGCTCCGCACGCTGGGCCGCATCGCCATCAAGATCGAGCTCGCCACCGACCGCTGCGTCGCTGCCCTGCGCCGGCTGATCGAGACACAGGTCAACTACATTGTACAAGAAGCCATTGTCGTGATTCGCGATATCTTCCGAAAGTACCCTAACCGCTATGAAGGAATGATCGCGGTGCTCTGCGACAATCTGGCTGGTCTCGACGAGCCGGAGGCCCGTGCCGCCATGATCTGGATCATTGGGCAGTATGCGGAGCGCATCGATAACGCGAGCGATCTCCTCAATCAGTTCGCTGCCACGTTCCTCGAGTCCGCCGCGGAGGTCCAGCTTGCCCTCTTGACGGCGACTGTCAAGCTGTTTATCAAGCGGCCCTCGGCGGGCCAGGCCTTGCTGCCCCGCATCTTGAAGCACTGTACGGAAGACGTGGACAACCCCGACATTCGCGACCGCGGCTTTATCTACTGGCGCCTACTGTCCACCGACCCGGTCGCTGCGAAAGCAATTGTCCTTTCGCAGAAACCCGTCATGAACGTCGAAGGCGAGTCGATGGAGCCCGCGCTGCTCGAAGACTTGATTCTGCATATCGCCACGCTGTCGAGTCTCAGCCAGAAGCCGCCCAAGGGCATATACGGCACCTACCGCCCGATCCAGATCCAGAACTCGCCGGCCTTTATCTATCACGGCGTCCCGCCGTCCACCGTCGCCTTGCCGGCCTCGCCGACGGCCGCGCCGGCAACAGCCGCCCAGCCACCCGCCACTAACCCGTATCACGTCGACGCAGGCGTCGTCACCGCTGAGGGAGGTCCGGCCTCGCGGATGCTGGAGGACGACCTGATGCAGCTCTTTGGGCCCGACGAACCCGAAGCCGAGGACGCCGGCCGATCGGAAGACGTCTTGAATACCTCGAGCGGACTCAATGCGGACGGCGGCTACAGTCGTTATTATAGCCATCTCGATGCCGGCGGCAGCGCCGCCGGGGGCAGCGGTGCTGCTTCCGCGTTGAAACCGTTTACGCCGTTGGCGGGAAGCGATGGCCCGGTTAACCCCTTCGCGCTGTCGGGCATGGCCCGTGGATCGGTCGAATCAACCGGTGCTCAGTCAGGAACCATGCTGCTCTCGGCGGGCGGCAGCCCGGCCATGGTGGGCCGTGGCGGTGCCGGTGCCGGTCCTGCTACGGGTGGTGCGGCCGTCACACCGCCCTCCTATGCGAACGCACGGATCGGCCAGTTTCCATCTCATGCATCGTCGCCCTCATCGTCGTCCGCCTCGCCGCATCCCGCAGGCGTGGGTATGGGCTTGGGCATGGCGCCGCATGTCACGGGCTGGACACCCACCATGCAAGCGAACCCCCAAGCTATGTCCCAAAGCCCCATGAGCAGCCCGCCGGGACGGCTGACGGCCTCACCGGGGCTGGGCATGGGTCCGTCTGGAACCGGCAGCCTGGGAGGCTTAACGCCGAACGCGCTGGTCGACCCGTTTGCCGCGCGATCGAACGACCGTTTGGCCGAACTCCGCGGTGGGCCCACGAGTCCGCGTCAACGCCCCGTGTCCGCGATGCCGCTCGCCGCGACGCCGCCGCCCACGTCCGCTGCGAGCGGCAGCTTGGGCCTCTCGATGTCGCCCGATCACCCGACGGCTGCCATGCAGCGTCTATCCTTGATGCCCGACGCTCAGCGCTCAGTCGCCCTCGAGAACTCTGACGACCCGCCCGTCTTTGCGACGCCGCCTCTTCTCGTGCCCGTCACCGGCACGAATCACGGGATCGCCCTCGCCGTCGGGTATGCGCGGACGCGGTCCGGCCAGCGCCGCCTGCGCCTCCTCATCAAGAACGTCGGCGGCGGAACGCTCTCCGGCTTCGGCCTCCTGCTCAACACGAACGTCCTCGCCCTGGCGCCGGCGAGCCGGGCGCCCCTCGCGCTGCCGCCGCTGGCGCCCCAGGCATCAGGCGCAGTCGTCGTGGCGCTGCACGACGGTGCCGCGCCCGGCGCCGAGACGGCCGCAGCCGACGTGGGGCCGCCGGCAGCGCTGCACCACGTGCAAGCCGCGCTGCGGACGTCCGCCGGCGTCGCGTACGCGCCGCTCGCGATCCCGCTCTGGCTGCACTGGAGCGCGCACGGCACGCCCGACGCGACGGCGTGGCTGGCGGCGTGGACGGGTCCCGTGGGCGTGCTGTGTGCGGAGGTGCTCGCGGTGCCGGCGTTGCCGTCGGCGCCTCTCGCGTCGGCCACGGGGTCCGGCGCGTCGGAGGCCGCGCTGCCCCTTGCGTGGACCCGGGATGTTCAGGCCATCGAGGCGCGCTTGATTGCATGCGGATGCCACGTGGTCGCGCAGCGCCGGGTTGAGCCGCTGCAGCTCTTCTTTATGGCGACGCGACTCGCGTCATACCGTCCGGAAGTGTTTTTGAGCGAGGTGACGGTGAATGCGCTGACGGGCGCCACGCAAATCACGACGCGCACCGCCGCGCCACATTGGATCCCGGCGTACCACGAAGCCATGCTGGCCGTGATGACGACGCCTGGTGTGATATAGTTTTCCGAATATGCGATAGATTTTTTTGTTTTGTATGTAGCAGTGAAGCACTTTTTTTGTCTCATGGCTCACTCGAGCAAATCAAATCAGATCAAACCAGCAGATCAGCTCCTGACGTTCCCTCCCAAGCACCCCGTCCATCGGCGCGAGTTTGTTTGACAGATGGGCCCCATCTGGAAGAGCATCCGCAAGATGGCGCAGCTGTTGCTGTCAGCCTGTCCTCCACCAGTCTGCCGCTGGCTCAAACGTCCCAAGACGTTGCAAATGTTACTAATGCACCCGGAAACATCAGGCTCATGCTTCTGCACTTGCTCCTGCACCTGCTCCTGCGCGTATACTTCATGTCCATGCGCAGGTTGAGATGTTTCCTCATGGCGGATCGCGCAAAGAGCGCCGAGCGGACGGCTGCCAACCGGGTCCGCAGGACCCGGGTGTATGCCCAGACGGATGTGGTCGTGAAGCCCGAGCAGCGCCGGCGTGTGAGAACCGTGGTCCGATGTTTGCTGTGGTGTGAAGCCGCCAACGGCGAGTTCGTAAACCGCGACCTCAATGCCGCTTTGAACATCCGACGTTGCCTAGCCTCACGGGTCAGAACGAGGGCGTTGTGCCGCAACCCTGGGCAAGCGTTGCTGCGGCCCAAGATCGGCAAATCCATCCGACATCGAACCGAATACGGACTACCTCTGTGGGGGATCCATGGGCGCACCATGGAGGGTATGGTGTTCGTATTGGGTCGGTTAGGGGGGGCCGGTACGTTCTGTAAAGTGAATATAAATCAGTCATCGTCGGAAGATGAGGACGCATAACCATCGACTAATACCGTCACAGGGGTTGATGATGACGCTGGCTTTGATGTAATTGCCGATGCTGGCGAAGCCGACGCTGCTGGGATCGCGCGCATCTCGGTGGCTGCGGTGGCAGCGACGGCCTCGGTAGCCTCGGCGGCCTGCACTTTACGGCGTTTCGCAGGAATGACCACGCCGTCAAGGGCCTGCCGGGGCCGGCTTCGGGCAAGGCGCTCTGCCTCTAACCAAGCCGCCGTCTGGGCGGCGCCGCCGCCAACACGCGCGCTGGATCCGTGTCCCGCGGCCAGCTGGGGCCCCGGGATTTTGGCGAACCCATGCGCATCGTAGGTCAAATCAGCCTCGACCGATGCCGCCAGCGCCGCCGCGCCAGCGCTGGCGTCGGCCGACGCCGCGTCGCGGGCGGCAAAGACCGCACGGGCCAGCCGCGCGTCCTCCGCCTCTGCCTCCGCCGCCTCCGCGCGCTGGCGTGCCATCCGCGAGGCTAGCACCGCGTCCATGCCGCCGTCGCCGTCGCCGTCGCCAATCGCACGGGCGGTTGCGCGGGCATTGAGGCGCGCGTTGCGCGCTTGCAGCTCGTGCAGCGCGTCAGCGGTCGCCATCTCGCGCGCGAGCGCGTCAGCCTGGGCTTCGAGCGCGGCCAGCGGGTCGTTGCCTGCCGCGGCCGCCGTCGAAGCGGACGCAGCGGCGGTCGCGGCCGAGGCGTCCTTTGTGGCGCCGGACCCCGCTGCGGTCGCTGGCGCGTTCGGGTCAAAGGACGTCGAGATGGCTTCGGGGGCCTTGGCTTCAAAGTTGCGGACGGCACCGACTTCGGCGACATAGTCGCTGGTAGCATAGTCGGTGCGGTAGGTGATCTCGGCGGCGCAGGTCGGGCACCGGATGTAGAAGCGCCAGTCCTGCATCCCGAGATAGACCGAGCCGCGAGCGGCTTCCTTGCGGGCATTGAATTTGCGGCCCTTGCCGATGTAGTCGTGGCAGGTCGTGCATCGCATGGAGAACGGCGCCGCCAGCCGGACTCGGATCTGCGACGGCTTCGCCTCCGACTTCTTCAGCCGCGGCACTTTCGCCGGATCAAAGTCCGGCGGGTAGTATTTCGAGAGCACTTTCCGTTCGGCCATCGTGGCATCCCCTACTCGGGTTGGGCTGAGGGGTCCACCTGGGATGGAAGGGGCACCGCCGAGGGGTGCGCGTCTCCCAGAAGCACGCTAGCCAACGAGGCGCGTCACGATGGAACCAAGGATGGGCAATTATGACGGGGCAGACGATGGATGATTTCAACCGACAATCGAATGACACGACCAGCGAAGCCACGCTGGAGCTCCGGCGTTCCATTCTTGCGAGTTCGTTTCCACCTCGATCGGAGTTTTTCGGCCACGTCACACGGCCGTCACGACAACGGCACGAGCGGCTCGGACCGCGCTGCAGGCTGATGGCGCGACCTGAGTCGGGCGCATGTCGCCTTCGATGGTCGTCGGCGATCGGCGAGACGGATCGGCGTCTGGGTGCTCGCCCGCCCGTGTCACCGGTGGCGTCGCTGCGGCGTCGCTGCATGCGTTCGCATCGAAGGCGGCGTCGCCCGCACGGTCGACCGATGTGGCGTTGGCCGCTGAGTCCGATGGGTCCTCCGACCAGAAGCGAAGGCTCCACGCCACACGGAAGGGCGCCGCCCCGAGCACCACCCATGGCGGCTCACAGGGCCCTTCGTTCGTCATCATCGAAAATGAGGAGGGCAGAGCCCGGACGTTGGTGCGTCAGAGGAGATCGGCAGAACGTGTGGGTGACGGCGCTGATAACCGTCGAACAGCAGTATCGTATCTCTATTGCAAAAAGATAGATAGTTGATGTTTTGTTGTACTTGAGTGATCTTTGGGTGAGTTTGACTGAGTTTGATTTTGACTGAGCAAAGAGCCGGGATGACTACTGCATCATCGGGAACGACCCAGGCCGCACCAACATCTTTATGGCCATGGTGGGGCCCAAAGGCCAGGTCGTCAGCTGGAAGCTGAGCCGGAAGCCGTACTATGTGGAAGTCGGCATGAAGGCCGCCCAAAAGCAGTCAGAGACGTGGCAGCACCATCTGAAAGATCTGCTGCTGCGGCGGTCCGGGGTGAGCTCCTAGGGCACAGCGCTCGACGCGCATCACCGCTCCCTGGAGGTGTGGCTCGCTACGTACGAGCCGTTGTGGGCCGAATTCCTGAAGCCGCGCTGGGCGCACCAGATCCTGCGGCTGTATAGTGACAAGCAACGCGTGTTTGCCAAGTTCATGAACCGCGTCGCCTAGGAGGCGGCCACGGAGATGGCGCCCGTCGTCGCTGAAGTAGTGATCGCCTAGGGGGCGTCCAAGTTGGCCCCCGGAGGCTAGAGCAAGATCTCGATTCCAACCGCTCGCGCGTACCAGGCGTGTGCCCAGCGCTTCCGCACCGTTCTGGTCGACGCGTTCCGGACGACCCAGGTGCATGCCGAGACGAATGGCATCCTCACCAAGGTGCCAACCCGGGACCCCACGGCTGTGCAGATCCCTCGCGCGTTTCAGGCGGGCCCCCACCCGACCGCGTCGACGCCGGCCAACCCGGTCCGTAGGACTCGAGGGTATGCCCCGACAAAGGTGGTCCTGAAACCCGGCCAACGCCGGCGCCAGAGAACCACGGTTCGTGGCTTGCTATGGTATGAAGCCACCCCCAGCAATGAAGCGACCCACAGCAAGTTGGTGAACCGCGGCCTCAATGCCGCGTTGAACATCCGACGCTGCCTGGCCTTACCCGAAAGGCCAATAGCGCTGTGCCGCAACCCGGAGCAAACCAGGTTGCGGTCCGTGGTCGGCAACATCATCCGATACTGAACCGAATGCGCGTCTGCTTCGCGGGGGGATCCCCCGGGGGGCACCACCGAAGATTGGTATGCGCATAGGGTCGGTATATGAACGACCGCGTGAAACTCAATATAGAATGTGTCCACCCAGTCGATGTTGTGACAAGATCGCTCCCAAGGATCACCATGCCGTGGGCTTCCGGTGTTCGATCGATGATTCGGCAAGACGAAGAATCGTGCAAGAGGCGGCCAAGCCCGCCTGTTGCTGTGGCGGGCTGCGGCGGCTGGGTGCCCGCCTTCTGCCCCGGCCCTCCTCCGGCCCGCGGTCGCCGTCGCGCCGTCGCCCGCATGCGCCGTCCCAGAGCGCTCCTTGGTGCGGCTGGCACGCAGCGCAGCGCAGCGCAGCGCGGCATCGCGTCGCACCCATGGCCACGCGCGGGCCGGCCGAGGCAGGATCGCGCGACTCCCGCTGCTTTAGCGCCGCTCGCGAGGAGCGAGCCGTGCCGTGCGTCCGCGTGTCCCGTCGCCACAGCACAGCCGCGCGCGCGCGTCGCCGACACGTGGCGGACCTTCCGCTCTGGCGACCAACGCGCGGCGGATCGTTGGGGACGTCGTAGCGACGATTGAACAGGGACCGCGTGGTCGCGTGGTCGCGTGGTCGCCGGGTCGCCGGGTCGCCGGGTCGCAGGTTTGGGCTTCGTGCGGTTGCCTTCGCCCGCCACTCACGCCGGGTGCGATGCCGCTCGCTGTCCATGGGCCCTGATTGTTGGCCGGATCCTCAGCCACCGTATCGCATCGTATTGTATCGCATCGTTGTTGCAGCCGGGGCCTTTTTCCATTCACCCTATCCGTGTTCGGCTTCCAGACAACGTGGACCGATTGTCTTTGCAGCGCAGCGCCTCGCTGCGGCTTATTGTCACGCATCAGTGCTCATTGCTGCGGCGGATTCCGCCTTCCTCTGTTGACTAGCGTCTGACCAGCGATCGAGCGACGGTCGCCACCCAACGTCGACCCCGGCCGATCACCGCCATCTCGGGTCGCTCTCGATCCGGAGACGCCGCGCCGCCACCGCGTGGCCCGGACGGGACCCGCTGCCGTGGGTGCCGCGACCACGCGTAATAGAGACGCGTCGGCCCTGCCGTCGGCGCTGCACGTCCACGAGACCCGCAGAACACCCGACGCGCCGGCATCGGGTGAGTGCCGTGTGCACGGTCTGTGCACCTCCTGTGCACTGTCTAGGCGCGCTGCTGCCAGGCGATGGTCGCCGCCTGACCGCTCTCGTCGCCGTCCCCGCCGTCCCGCGTTTCTTCCATCGCTGCGCTGCGCCCACGTGGCGCTGCGTCCGCTGGCCGCCTAACGACGCCGTCGCCGCCCCGCCGGTCTGTACGCGCCCCGTTCGGGATCGGCCGACGCCGCCATGAGCGCCGGGATGCCTGAGCTCTTGCAGATCTTTAATGATCTGCGCAATAAGTAAGTTGCTCGTATGACCGAAGGGACCCCGTTCGGGCGTTCCCGGATGGCTGATGTGGCGTGCGTGCGCCTGGTCTGTTTTGGCTGAGTCTCCGCGAACGTACAGATGCTCATCGTCTGATTTTCTTCTGCCTGGATTGGGTGATCCCTCGGGTTGCTGGGCGGATACGATGACCGACCACGTGATTCCAGGAGCGAAGATGTTCGGAACCGCGCGGCCAATGAGCTGCGCGAGTTTGTGGGCAGCTCGGCCCGCGAGCTGTCCGGCGAGAACTTTGCCAAGCTCAACAACGACGTCAACCAGCGCATCTGGAAACTCATCACGAGCGCCGACAATGCGGACAAGATGGGCGGCATCGTCGCCATTGAGCGGCTGATCGACCTCGAAGGCGACGAAAACGCCATGAAGATCACGCGATTCGCGAATTACCTGCACAGCGTGCTGCCGGGCACGGACCCCCAGATTGCGGTGATGGCGAGCAAAGCGCTCGGGAAGCTCGCGATCCCGGGCGGCGCGCTGACGCCCGAGTTCGTGGAGCATGAGGTCAAGACCGCCCTCGAGTGGCTCCAGGGCGACCGCCACGAGTCGCGGCGGCTAGCCGCCGTGCTGGTGCTCCGCGAGCTGGCGATCAGCGCGCCGACCCTCATCTATGCGTTCGTCTCGCAGATCCTGGACCTCATCTGGGTCGCGCTGCACGACCCCAAAGCTAATATTCGCGAAGGCGGCGCCGAGGCCCTCGCGGCCTCGCTCGAGCTCGTGCACCAGCGCGAGAGCCGGCTGCGCCAGCAGTGGTACCTCAAGTTCTTTAGCGAGATCCAGAAGGGGCTGCGCATGTCCAGTGTCGACACCATCCACGGGTCTCTGCTCGCGCTGCAGGAGCTGCTCTCGCATACCGGTAAGGTTCTGCTGAACATGGACAAGAAGGTCGATCGCAAGGAAATCATGGAGATGATCCTCCGCTACAAGGACCACCGTGACGCGCTTATCCGCAAGACCGTGATCTTGCTGACACCCGTCATTGCCAACTTCGACCCCGTCATGTTCGGCTCCTCCTACCTCAGCGGCACGATGGCGTACTTGCTGCTCCAGCTCAAGAAGGAGCGCGAGCGCGCGGTCGCGTTCACGGCCATCGGCAAGATTGCCATCGCGATGGGCAGCGCCATGGGGCCCTACCTGGAGAACATTTTGCAGAACATCAAGGAAGGTCTCTCCCTCAAGGGCCGTATGCGCGCTATGACCGAGCCGCCCATCTATCAGTGCATCCGGATGCTCTCCGTCGCGGTCGGCCCCGCGCTCACCAAGTACGTGCACGAGCTGCTGGAGCTCATGTTCGCAGGGTCCCTCACCGAGCCGCTGCACCAGGCCCTCGTCGACATGTCGATCCATATCCCGCCGCTGGCGCCCAATATCTGCGACCGCCTGCTCGTGATGTGCTCGCAGGTCCTCTTTGGCCACGCCTACCGGCAGCCGGGCATGCATCCGCACGGCGGCCGCACGGGCTCGGCCCTCTCGGCCGCCGGGCCGCCCCCGGGCGTCGTGGGCAGCGCAATGAAGGACGGCCCCGCGGGGACAGTGCGCGACGTCGAGACGATCGTGCTCGCCCTCAAGATCGTTAGCACTTTTAACTTCGCCGGCCACTCGCTCCACGAGCTGCTGCGCGAGTGCGCGGCCGTGTACCTCGAGGACGAGGTGGCGGACGTGCGCAAGTCGGCGGCGGTCACGTGCTGCGAGCTGCTCGTCCGTGACCCGATCTGCTACCAGAACAGCGCGCATGCGCTTGCGATTTTGGACGAGATCCTGCAGAAGCTGCTGACGGTCGCGCTTACGGATCAGGAGGCCTCGATCCGGCAGAGTGTCATGGCACACTTCGACGAGCGGTTCGACCACTACCTCGCGCAGGCCGAGCACCTGCGCAGCCTGTTCATCGCCCTCAACGACGAAGTCTATGCGATTCGCGAGCTCGCTATGATCATTATCGGGCGCCTCTCGACGTACAACCCGGCGTATGTCATGCCCGCGCTCCGCAAGACCCTCATTCAGCTGCTTACGGAGCTTGAGTACTCGGCCGTCACGCGCCAAAAGGAGGAATCTGCGCGCCTACTGAGTTTCCTGATCGCATCGACCCAGCGCCTCATCAAACCCTACGTTGACCCGATCCTGAAGGTGCTGATGGCGAAGGTCAAAGACCCATCGCCCTCGGTGGCGTCGCTCGTGCTGATCGCGATCGGCGAGCTGAGCCACGTGGGCTGTGAAGACCTGCGGGTCCATCTCGACCGGCTGATGCCCATGATCATGGACACCATTCAGGACCAGAGCAGCCCCGCGAAGCGGGAGGCCGCGCTGCGCACCCTCGGCCTGCTCGCCTCCAACACCGGATGGGTCATCGAGCCGTATCTCAAGTACCCGAACCTGCTCAATGTGCTCATCAGTATCCTCAAGACCGAGTCGAGCGTCTCGCTGTGCCGCGAAACCGTCAAGACGATGGGTATCCTCGGCGCGTTGGATCCGTACAAGCACAAGATCAGCTCGCAGAACCTGCTTGAGACGTCGGTCGTCAGCGGCGGCGCCGACGACCAGATGCCCATGCTCATGATCGGGCCGCCACACGATGACTACTACCCGACCGTCGCGATTAACGCGCTCATGAAGATTCTGCACGACCCCAGCCTGTCCAATCACCACGCGAACGTGATCCAGGCCTTCATGTTCATCTTCGAAACGCTGGGTCTCAAGTGCGTGCCGTTCCTGCCGCGCATCATGCCGTCGTTCATCAACATGATGTACAACTGCCCGATCGCGATCCTCGAGTTCCACTTCAAGCAGCTCAGCACGCTGGTCTCGGTGGTCAAGGAGCACATCCGCAACTACCTGCCCGAGATCTTCAAGCTGATCTCTGAGTACTGGAGCTCCAACAGCAACATCCAGTTGACCATTCTCTCGCTGATCGAAGCGATCGCAACTGCCCTAGACGGCGAGTTCAAAATTTACTTGTCATCGCTGCTCCCGCAGATCCTGCCCTCGCTCGAGGCTGACGTTTCGGAGCGCAAGCAGCTCACCCAGCGGACGTTGCATGCCTTGCTTGTCTTCGGCAACAACCTCGAGGAGTACCTCCACCTCGTCGTGCCCCAAATGACGCGGCTCTTCGAACGCGCGGACTTGCCGTTCCCGATCCGGAAGCAGGCCATCACGACGGTGGCGCAGCTCTGCCACAAGGTCAACTTCAGCGACCAAGCCTCGCGTATCATCCACCCCTTGGTTCGCTTGCTCATGGCGCCCTCGGTGATGCCGTCCGGTCCGGCCGCGCTCACCACGAGCCAGCAGGCCGTCGACCTCAAGGGCCCGGCGCTAAACACCATCTGTGCGCTGATCTACCAAATGGGCACAGATTTTGTGATCTTTATCCCGATGATCAACCGCACCTTGCTGCGCAACCACAACGTGCCGCACGCCAAGTATGAGATGCTCGTCAGCAAGCTCCTGCACCACCAGCCCTTGCCGCCGGACACGGATTTCGAGCGCGATCTCTACGAGACGGCCGAGAGCCATACGCCGGCACCGACGGAGGGCGGGGCCAAAAAGCTGCCTGTCAACCAGCCGAATCTTCAAAAGGCCTGGGAGGCGTCGCAGCGCTCGACACGCGAAGACTGGGCGGAGTGGATCCGGCGTTTCAGCGTTGAGTTGCTCAAGGAGTCCCCGTCGCACGCGCTCCGCGCGTGCGCCACTGTCGCTGCGGGCCACTATCCGCTTGCGCGCGAGCTCTTCAATGCCGCATTCGTTTCGTGCTGGTCGGAGCTGTATGACCAGTTCCAGGACGCGCTCGTCCGCTCGCTCGAGACGGCACTGACCTCGCCCAATATCCCGCCTGAGATCTTGCAGATGCTCCTCAACCTGGCAGAGTTTATGGAGCACGACGACAAGGCGCTGCCTATCGATATCCGCATGCTCGGGCGCTATGCGGCGAAGTGCCACGCGTACGCGAAAGCCCTGCACTACAAGGAGCTTGAGTTCATCTCGGAGCCGCTGGCATCGACCATCGAAAACCTGATCTCGATTAACAACCAGCTCCAGCAGCCCGATTCCGCCATCGGGATCCTCACGTATGCCCAGCAAAACCACGAGTCGACCCTGGAACTGAAGGAGTCGTGGTTCGAGAAGCTGCACCGCTGGGAGGACGGGCTGGCCGCCTACGAGCGCAAGGCCGCTGAGGACCCGGCGAGCATCGAAGCGTTGCTGGGCCGCATGCGCTGCTTGCACAACCTCGGCGAATGGGAAGCACTGACGCGTCTGGCGCAGGAGCGCTGGGCTACTGCGACGGACGATGTGAAGCGCGCGATCGCGCCGCTCGCGACGGCGGGCGCCTGGGGTCTTCAGGAATGGGACCTGATGGACGAATACATAACCGTCATGAAGCACGAGAGCCCTGACAGCGCCTTCTTCCAGGCCATTCTCGCACTGCATCGCAACCTCTTCCCGCAGTCCGCGGCCTACATCGACAAGACGCGCGACCTGCTGAACACCGAGCTGATGGCCCTCGTGGGCGAGTCCTACAACCGCGCGTATGCCGTGGTGGTCCGCATCCAGATGCTGGCCGAGCTTGAGGAGATCATTGCCTACAAACAGCTGTATGATCAGCCGCACCGCCAGGCCAACATCCGCCAGACGTGGATGAAGCGCTTGTATGGCTGCCAGCGCAATGTCGAAGTCTGGCAGCGCATCCTCAAGGTCCGCGCGCTCGTCATCTCGCCAAAAGAAGACATGGCGATCCGCATGAAGTTCGCTAGCTTGTGCCGCAAGGGGAACCGCATGACGCTGGCCTACAAAACTTTGTGCGGGCTGCTCAACCAGCCACCGGACGCGGCGACACGCGACGTCGACTTTAACCGCCTCAACCTACAGCAGAACGCGCCGCACGTCATCTACGGGTGCCTGAAGCACCTGTGGGCCGCGGGCAACCGCGAGGGCGCGCTCTCGCAGCTCCGCGAGTTCACGCGCCTCATGATGCAGAAGTGGGGCGTCAGTATGACGGTCAACCAGGCCGGCGGCGCGCTGAACCACAGCGCACTCATCTCGCCCGCGACCGCGCTCGTGACGAACGGCATTGCGAACGCGAACGCGCTGGGCGGCGGGTCGATGGCGTCGGCCGCGGATGCTGGGTTCGGCACGACGGCCTCGAGCGCGACGATGAACCTGATGGACCGCTCGGCGGCCATCAAGCTGCTGGCGCGATGCTACTTGCGGCTGGGCGAGTGGCAGACGGCGCTGGCGGAGGAGCTGAACGAAGACAACATCCCGAGCATTCTTCAGTCGTACTCACTTGCGTATGTGTGCGACCGGCAGTGGTACAAGGCGTGGCACGCGTGGGCATTTGCCAACTTTGAAGCGCTGAGCTATTACGAGAAGATCCACGAGACGATTCCGATGCAGGTGCTCGTGGCCCACGTGGTGCCCTCGGTGCAGGGCTTCTTCCGATCGGTCGCGCTGTCGAAGGGCAACTCGCTCCAGGACACGCTGCGCCTGCTGACCCTGTGGTTCAAGTATGGCTACCAGCAGGACGTCAATGTCGCGATCTCGGAGGGCTTCAACAACGTGAGCATCGACACGTGGCTCCAGGTCATCCCCCAGATCATTGCCCGTATCCATACGCCGAGCCCGTACGTGCGCAAGCTGATCCACGGCCTGCTGATTGAGGTCGGCAAAGAGCATCCACAGGCGCTCGTGTACTCGCTGACGGTCGCGTCCAAGTCGCAGTCGATTCCGCGCAAGAAGGCCGCGCTGAGTATCATCGAAAAGATGCGCAACCATTCGGCAACGCTCGTGGACCAAGCGCTGCTGGTCTCGCAGGAGCTGATCCGCGTCGCGATCCTGTGGCACGAGATGTGGGCCGAGGGGCTCGAGGAAGCCTCGCGCCTCTGGTTCGGCGACCACGACTGCGAGGGCATGTTCGCCACGCTCGAGCCGCTGCACCACATGCTGGAGCGCGGGCCCGAGACGCTGCGGGAGATCAGTTTTGCGCAGGCGTTTGGGCGCGACTTGAACGAGGCGCTCGAGTGGTGCCGCAAGTACAAGCGCACCGAGAACGCCAACGACCTCAACGCTGCGTGGAATCTGTACTACCAGGTGTTCCGCAAGATCAACAAGCAGCTGCCGCAGCTGACGACGCTCGAGCTGCAGTACGTGTCGCCGCGCCTGCTCGCCGCCAAGGATCTCGAGCTCGCGGTGCCCGGCACGTACCGCAGCAACGAGCCGATCATCCGAATCGCGTCGTTCGTGTCGACGCTGACAGTCATGACCTCGAAGCAGCGCCCGCGCCGCATGACCATCAAGGGCTCCGACGGCAAGGACTATCCGTACCTGCTGAAGGGTCACGAGGATATCCGCCAGGACGAGCGCGTCATGCAGCTTTTTGGTCTCGTCAACACGCTGCTGACGGCCGATGCCGAGACGTTCAAGCGCCACCTCAGCATCCACCGCTACCCCGTGATCCCACTGTCGCCCAACTCGGGGCTCATTGGCTGGGTGCCCAACACGGACACGCTGCACACGCTGATCCGCGACTACCGCGAGAGCCGCAAAATCCCGCTCAACATCGAGCACCGGCTCATGCTGCAGATGGCGCCCGACTACGACAACCTCACCTTGCTCCAGAAGGTCGAGGTCTTCGAGTCTGCGCTCGAAAACACGACCGGCCAGGACCTGTACAAAGTGCTCTGGTTGAAAAGCAAAAACTCCGAGTTCTGGCTCGACCGCCGCACCAACTACACGCGCTCGCTCGCTCTGATGTCGATGGTCGGCTACATCCTCGGCCTCGGCGACCGGCACCCGTCGAACCTGATGCTGGACCGCCTGACGGGCAAGGTCGTCCATATCGACTTCGGCGACTGCTTCGAGGTCGCCATGCACCGCGAGAAGTTCCCCGAAAAGATTCCCTTCCGCCTCACCCGCATGCTCATCAACGCGATGGAAGTCAGCGGCATCGAGGGCAACTACCGCATCACCTGCGAGAACGTCATGCGCGTTCTGCGCGAGAACAAGGACTCCCTCATGGCCGTCCTCGAGGCCTTCGTCTACGACCCCCTCATCAACTGGCGTCTCATGACCAACCCGAGTCCCGCCCAGACCGCCGCGCCTGCCGCCGCGCCCGCCCAGATCGCCGTGCCACCGCCGCCGCCGATGCCCTCCGCGGGCGCCATCCAGGGCGCCGCCGCTGCCGCTGCCCAGCGCGTCGCCGCTTCGGGCAAGAAGCTGGAAGGTGCCAAGGAGATGGAAGCCGCAGCAGCGGCGGCGGCGGCCGCTGCGGCTGCAGCCGCGGCCGCAGCGGCGGCGGCGGCTATCAAACCCGAGGGCCTGAACACGCGTGCGCTGCTGGTCATCAACCGCGTCCAAAACAAACTGACGGGCCGCGACTTCAAAGCCAATGCGCCGCTCGACGTTCCCTCGCAGGTCCAGAAGCTCATTCTCCAAGCGACGTCGCTCCAGAACCTGTGCCAGTGCTACATTGGCTGGTGTGCCTTCTGGTAAAGAAAACGTATCCGGGTCCCTTTTTTCTCTGGTTTTTGTGTTTATTCTGTGTGTAGTTCATTACGTTACCTTGGATTCATCTTACCTGAGTGTGACGCGTCGTCGTGGAACGGGCAAGCGATGTGCCGGAGGCCACAACGCCACGGCATCTGGATCCTGCCGGCGCATGGAGTGGATGGGGAAGGCTCTTTCTCGCGTATCCACGTCGGCGACGCGTCCGAAAAGGGGGACGGAGAACGGGCGGCCACCCCCCGCCGTTTCCCCACTTCTTGGTGCTTGAGCGCGCGGGCAGTTCCCGATGATGGACATTGATTTCACTTTGGGGGGAACTTGGTCCGGACCGTCGCAGTCGCCGTCCCGCGTTAGTGCGGCGAGAGCCCCGCTTAGGCGGTGAGCTGGCGGCGCACGTTCTCGACGGCCCAGCGGGCGACCTCGCGTGTGGATGGCGAGGCGCGGCTGTCCTTGCGCGTCGACTTGAGAAGGCTCTCGATCCAGGGCTGCTGAAAGAGGGCCTTGAGCTGGCCCGGGGGGAAGGCGTCGGCGAGGTCGCCGAGCAGGCCGACCAGGGAGCGGGTGACGCCCTCGGAGCGCATGGGATCGGTGCCGACGACTTCGGCGAAGCTGAGGATGCCCGGCACGTGCGGCGCAAAGAGGGCCGTCTTGTCGCCGGTCTTGAGGCCCTGCGTGATGCCGACAAAGGCCTCGATGATGCCCTCGCGCAGCTGGTTCGTGTAGTCGATCATCTCGTAGTCGTCCGTGTTGACTGGGATCTGGAGGCTCGCGGCCTGCGAGAGCGCCTGCATGACATAGTCGAGGTAGATGACGAAGTGGCCGTTGATGGCGAGGGCGATGTCGCCGAAGCAGGAGAGGATGGCGGGCTTGATGTCGCGGTGGGCGGCCGGGTTGGAGGCGGCCTGGAGCAGGAGCTGGACGATGTCGTTGCAGTAGGGCGCGAGGTCGCCGTTGAGGGCGCGGCCGAGGTCGCCAACGATGCCGACGGCGATGCTGCAGATCTGGTCGTCCTCGACGTTGTGGAGCACGGCGAGCAGGTGCGGCTTGAAGGCCTCCATGTAGCGCAGGAAGTACGCGTCGGTCGCGGTGATGACGGCACTGACGACGAGGTACGCGTCCTCGAGCACGGTGGAGGACCGGCCGGCGGTCTGGAAGACGGTCATCATATCCTGCATGATGCGGTCCGCGAGCGGGATGACCTGCGGGCCAAGACGGCGCGCGACGGCAGTGACAACGCTGCACAGGTTGGCGAGCATCTCGGCGTGGATGCGGCGATCGTCCATGCCGACCAGCTGCGCTGTCATGCCGAGCGTCTGCTCGAGCTGGTCGAGCACGGCGACGGCGAGCGCCTCGACCGAAGGCGTGCAGTCCTGAGCGCCGTGGCTAACCAGCGTGCTGATGGCCTCGTAGATGGACGCGCGGAAGTTGGAGTCGCTCGTCGTCTGGTTCGCGACGCCGAGCTGCATCAAGGTCTGGATGAGGTGGTTGAAGTGGGGCGCCAAGCGGTACGGCGGCTGCTCGCCCTCGCCCTCCGGATTCGATGCCTCGGCGAGATTGATGACGACCCAGCACGCGTGTGCCGCTACGCGCGGCGTGCTCGCGAGGCCGGTCAGCACCGCGTGAATCAGGTCTGGCAGATTCGCCTCGTTAATGGCGTCCGGCAGCGTCTCGGCGATGCGGCCCAGCGTCCACGCCGTCGTGTCTTGGACATGCAAGTTCTTATCCTGCATCATCCCGATCAGCACGGGGAGCGCCGAGGACACGAGCGGGTGCAGCACGGTCGGGTGCGGGCCCTCGAGGATCGAGCCGAATGCCATCACGGCGGCCTCGCGGTAGTTCCAGTCCGGCGAGCGGATGTTCGTCTCGACAAACGGAATCACGGGCGCCACGATCGCGTCCTGGACGCACGACGCCAGCAGCGCGAGACACGTGGCTGCCGCCATCGAGACGTTCCACTCGTCCTCATCCTCGTCCTCGTCTTTCTTGGTCAGCAGGTGGAGCAGCACGGTGACGAGGTCGTTCGTCGCCGCGAGCGCGAAGTGGTGGCTCGGGTTCTCGGGGATGGTGTCGAGGCCCGCTTCCTCGGCCTCCTCGGCCAGCATGATCTCCTCATCGCAGACCGTCGACCAGAACTCGATCGCCTGCAGCGCAACCTTCTCGTTCTCGTGGCGCATGCCCGCAATCGTCATCGAGTACAGCGCCTGCGTCATGTAGATGGCCATCTTGCTGTAGTACAGCTGCATGATGCGCACCAGGCACTCGAACGCGGCCACCTGGACCTGTCCGTCCTGCGACTGCGTCGCTTCGCAGACGATCTGCATGATGTAGTTGCGTTCGCCCTCCTTCTCGAAGTTCTCGCGGACGAACTCAAGCGAGTTGTACAGCGCCGTGATCGCCGCCAGGCGCACCGAGTCCGACGGCTCTTCCTTGCGCGCGCCCTGCGCGACCGCGGTCAGGATCTGGTTCGCGCGCGACGCGAGCACGTGCGGCTCGATCGCCTCACAGATGTACCCGACGGCCTGCAGCGTCGACAGGCGCAGCGTCACCGACGCGTCCGCGGAGGTGACGTTCGCCAGCAGTTGGTCGATCAGGTCGGGCCACTGGTCGTTGGGCAGCTCGATCTCGGCGATCGACGCAATGACCTGCGCCGCGGCGGACCCAGCGCGGCCGTCCTGCGAGTTCAGCGTCTGCAGCGTCGCCGACTTGATCTGCTGCCGGACGGCCGGGTCCGTGCCCCGCCACCGTGCCGCATACTCCTCTTTCCTCGCGGGCTCGCGCGCCGTCAGCGCGTTCTTCAGAATCACACCGGCCGCACTGCGGATGTTCGGCGAGTTTTGCTCGTTCACCAGCTCTTGCGCGAGTTGCACGACATACGAGGGCTAGAGTAGAAGCGCATGCCGGAGATGGTCGTGAGCGCGAGCGCGAGCGCGAGCAAGAAGACGAGCGAGAACGAAACCAGCATGCATGAGCAACCAGCAATACATCCATGATTTTCCATCCCAATGGGATGCGATGTACGTTGTCATCGATGGATGAGCAGCGATTCGTGAGCAGCGATCGGAGCAAGGAGAGGCCCATCAACGATAGAGACAGCAGGTGAGTCAGATAAGTCAAGAAAAAGACAAGGGGGGCTGCGAGACCCTTGCGCGGAATCGTGCTCAACAACAGGGCTTGCGGTCACGCATCATCGGCGCTACTTACAAAATCTTGGACGCTCAGCGCCTCTAGTTGTGCCGTAGCATCCTGGCGGCTGGTGGGGTCTGGCGACGGCGATTGCCGTGAATCAGCATCCAGCACCGAGAATCAATTATCGAGCATCACGTATCAAGCATCAAATGGCGGGGTGAGTCGTGATACCGAAAACCAAGAAAAGAAACGCGCACTCTGATCCATCGCCCGTAGCATGCCATGTATTCTCAGCCAAGGGATGTCCATGCCCAGCGCATGTCTGGAGCACCCAGCGGCCATCCCTGCTGGGGTCTGATCGTTGGGACGAACAGGGTCCCAGGCACGTGGCCATCGTGCGTGACCGGACGACGCGGTCTACGTGAGGACGCTGGCGGGGTCGTCTCCCCCGGGACCGGCTTGGGCCGGAGAGGGTTGGAGGGTCGCCATCAAGCGCCGAGGGGCGCCGCGCCGTCGGGGAGGAAGAGGAGGCACTTACCACCGCCAGTCAGGATACGGCTCAAGAGCTCGCCAATCGTCATGATGTCGAGTGGGTCTCGGGGAGGTCTCCTTCACGTGCGCTCGTGGAGCAGGCGGCAGCAACAGCGGCAGCAGCAGCGGCGGCAGCAGCGGCAGCAGAAGCGGCGGCGGCAGCAGCAGCGGCAGCAGCGAGACCGCGGTTATCGGCAGGAGAGGCCGCGGCACAGTGGCGCAGTGGCACAGCGGTACCAAGGTGCAGAGGCACGCACGTGGTCGAAGGCGTCGCGAGACGGGGGCTCACGGGAGGCTGGCAAGGGTCGCGGCAGGTCGTCGCGAGACGCAGGTCGACGTCGCCGTTCGGGTCGGAGCGGCACGCGGGCGGTCTGGCGAGAATCAGCAGGACACGGCCAATCGAGGGACAACGCACACGAGTGGCACACGTGGCACGAGCGGCACGGGCGGCACAAGGAGGGCGAATGGCACGCGGGTTCGATGCGCAGCACGTATCGCCAGCGTCGCCAGCGTCGCCAGCGTCGCCAGGGGGGACCGGCGTCGCCTGAGCGGCCCGAGGCCATCTGAGCACGCCGCGGCACGCCGGCCGCGGCGGCTGGCAGCGTCAGGCGCGACGCGCTCGGGTGACGACGCGCTCCAGGCGTGCGTATGAGCGTCGTTCGACGTCGTCCCACTCGGTCGTGGTGTGCGGCGCGCGGCGTGGCGAGGCCCAGGCGAGGCCCAGGCCAGGCCCGGCCAGGCCAGACCAGGCGAGGCCCAGGCCAGCCCAGGGTGTCGACCGAGCGGCCCGCCTGGGCGAGCACGCCGAGGCCCGGCCGAGCACGAGCACGAGCACGAGCAAGCGCAAGAGCAAGAGACGGGCGCAGCCAAGGTGGCGTCGTCGGCGTGACCGTGGCCTTTCCTCCCCACTGCCGCAGCCCGTGGCCGCGGCAGGCGTCGGCGTCGGCGATGCCCGAGGAAAGAAGGGGTCGTGGGCTCGGCTCGGCTGTCGGACGCCGTCCGCGGCTCATCCCATCCCGCGAGCGCAGGCGCCGGCGACAGCAGTAATGACGCGACGCCTTCGGTCCCTTCGATCGCTGCGATCACTCGGGAGCCGGCGATCGCTGGCCGGTGGCCGAGGCCGAGTCGGGTCGACGGCCCGATGGCCGATCCTTCCATCTCGCGGTATCCGCCGCTCCATGGATCCTTGAGCCGAAGACGGGTGCGTGACAGGGTGACCGATACGATGGGATCGATGGGAAGGGCGTTCGTTCGCATGCTTCGCAGCATCAGCACCTGCATCGGCGAGCAGCCATGATTGATGGATTGACCAATGAACGGCGAACCGTCAGCGCTCAACGGTCTCGACGAGAGGGCTATATGGAGATGGTGATTGTGATTGTGATTAATATTGACGCCGACGACCGCTAGTATGGCGTGCGCGAGACCTCCAAGAGGGTCGCGACGCCAAAGACGAGAAACGTGGCGGCGCCGAGGTAGGTCATGGTGCGCGCGCTGATCCACTGGGCGACGAGCGTGCCCGCAGTGACGGCCGCGAGGGTGCACAGGCCATGGGCGAGCACGCCGCCGAGGGTGACCCACCAGAAGCCCGTGGCGCCCGCCAGCGCGATGGTCGCGAACTGGCTGCGGTCACCCCACTCCGCGAGCAGCACCAGCAGCCAGACCTGCACGAGCACCGGCGAGAACAGGAAGTAGGCGAGATTGCGCCAGGCGCTTTGCGGCGCGGACGGCGGCAGTGACTCGGCGCCGTCGACGCCGTCCAAACCGCTGTCGTCGGCAGGGCTGGTGCTGCTGCTGCTGCTGCTGTTGCGGCGGTGCGGCCGGCGCGGCTTGCCGAGCTCCATCTCATCGGCCATCAGCTCTTCCTCGACCTCCTTCAGCTCCTCGGTCTGCTCAAACCCGGTCATCCCGCGCGCCTCCCACGCGAGCTTGAGGCCGAACGCGAGAAATAGCAGCGCCGCGAGGGTCTGGGTCGTATGCCGGCTCATGAGGCTGGGCACCAGGGTCCCGAGCAGCGCCGAGAGCACGGTCATGGGGCCGAGCGCCAGCATCGCCGCCGACCAGATCAGGCCGCGGCCGTGCCGCATCGCCATCACGGCGCAGATCAGAAACGTCTTGTCGCCGATCTCGGAGACGACAATCACGGCCAGACTCGTGAAGAGCGACTGTCGACGGAAACACATGACAACCGTTGCGTGAGTTTTTCCATCATCGTCCATCATTCGACGTCCAAGACGGGAACGTCGAGTCGGCCAGCCGGCCAGGAGGTGTCCATACCTGAAGCCCTGCATCCGAGGCGTCGTGCGCGGCCTTCGGGACCTGAAACGGCGGCGTCGTCGGGGACGGCGCGTCAGCCGCAGCGGCGGCGGCGGCGGCAGCGGCGGCGGCGCCCGCCATGGCGAGTTTCACGGTCGGCGAGGCCACGGCTGCCAGCAGCGTGGTGGTCGGCGTGGCGGCGGCGGCGGCGGCCAGCGCCATGCCAGCGGCCAGCACCGTATCGCCGTCCGTCATCACGCCAGACGATCCCGCGCCGACAGCACGTCTCAGCGGCCGTGGCAGCCGCGGCGTCGAACCGCGTTCTCGGGCGTGATCGGCCGCAGCTGTGAACAGGGGCGTCCAGCGTCAGGCGCGGTCTGTCGCCATGCAGGACGCCGCACCCGTCGTGGCCGTGTCCAAGCGCTTCAGCGGATCGCCACCCTGTCACCGCTCACAGCAACGCTTGAGGAAAAAAAAAAGGTCGATGACGGCCAACCAAGCGCGCGGAACGAGGCGGATCACGAAGCAAGGGATCAGGAGCGCGATCGCGCTGGGCCTGGTCAGGAGTCGGTCGCCGCGGGCACGCGACGGGAGAAGCCTCCTCCGCGGCGATCCGACGGCCGCGGCCGCCCGAGCCGCGGATGTCTATGGGTATCAGTGCTCATCCATCTGGCGACTCGCCGCTGCGGAGTCTTCTGCGTCCATACGGCTCCGGTCGCAGGAGGCGCTTCCTCCGTCCGCGTGCTGTGGTCCTGACGGCATGCCGTCGGCATGCGCTCGAAAGGTGTGTGCGCAGCCGGCACCTGGGCGGCGGCCGCGGTGGCGGGCGAGCACCCCTTGGCTTGCGCGGCCGGCCGCGCCGCGCTGCGCGCCGCCGCCGCCGCCGCCGCCACGGGCACCGGGATGTGGCGCGGACCAGTCCCCATGGCGCCGCGACCGCCGGTTGCCGGCTGCCGGCCGTCTCGAAACAGACCCACGCGCGCCATACCGGACCACTCGTCGTGCTCCACCTGTCTTGCCCAGATGACGTTAAAACGTGGTGCGGCTCGCGTCCCCGCCGCGACCGGCACCCTGGCTCCCTCTCCCCCCTCCACGACCGCGCGCCACCGTCGACCCGCGGCGACCTCCGTCGGTGAGTGGTATCACGGGTCTCGCCCTATCGCCCTCCTGGTGTCGACCACCACGCGCCTCTCTTCTGCATATCCTTTGGCATCGCCTCGCCCACCCACACGTTCGTGGCCAGCAGGCGGTGAGCAGCGCTGCTGTCACCGTGCGACCGCGCGACGTGCTCCCCAGACGCACGCCGTCGTGCCCGACGCCGGCCCCGCCATCTCCGACGCCGCCACTCGCTCGCACGGCTGCCCCGCGCCGTCCTCTCGCGACGTCCGCTGGAGTGGGAGCCGCCTGACCGCGATCGCAGCGAGAACAACGTCCGTGACGGCAGTCCTGGCCGTACCGGCCGTATCAACCGCGACGACGGCAGCGGCAACGGCGACGACAACGGCGACGACAACGGCAACGACAACGGCAGCGACGACGACGCGCCGCGGTCGCGCAGGCCCGTCGCGCGTGGCTCAGCGCCGGCCGCCGCCGTGCCCGGCGCTGCCGACGGCGGCCTGCGGCGGACGGCCGCGCCGACGCCATGACCATGGACGACGACCTGCTGGGCGACATGCCGCCTAGTGACACACCCACCGGCCGCGGCGGCGGTGGCGGCGGCGGTACCGCGAGCGGCGGCGGCGGTGGCGGCAGCAGTGGCGAGACCGCGACGCGGCTGTGGCCGTCGCAGCAGAAAGTGTTCCTGGTGCCCGATTTCCGGCGGCGCTGTGTGCACGGCACGCTGGAGATCGTGCTCGAGCTGAACGAGGACGCGGTGCAGCTGCCCGAGACGATCGTGCTGGCTGCGCCGCACCTGCAGATCCGGCATGTGCAGGTCCACGACGTCGACGCGCGCTGGGACCACCACGACCCGGATGTCTTTGCATGCCCCGCCTACGACGTCCCGCAGCTGAAGGACCACCTGTCGCAGCGGCTCTATACGAACGCCGTGCCGCTCGTCATCCATACGCCGCCGTCGCTGCTCCCGGGGCCCGATGGCTCGGGCCAAGCCGGCTTCGACGTCCGCAGTCTGCTCACCATCACGGCGCGCATCGAGTTCACTGCGCCCGGCACCAACCCCGACTATGTCTTTGCCCAGACCCGGCCGGCGGGGAATGGTCGCAGCGCCGGCGGCGACCCGCCCGCAGCCGACCTACTGTACCTGGTGCACGGGCAGCGCGCCCAGCCCGCGTGGCTTCCCACGTATCCCGACACTCCGAGCCAGTTCGCGCGGTGTCCGTGGCGCTTGCAGATCGTCGTGCCGCACCGCGGGCCTCACGCGGGTGGCGACGATGACGACGAAGACGACGACGGACCGCCCTGGGAAGTGCTGTCCTCGCTGGGGGCGCCGTTCTCGACGCATACGGTGCCCCGGGACGCTTTGCTCGGTCGGTCGGCGCCGTCGGGGCGCGCGTCGGGCGCCTCGACCGCCGACCGGGCGCGCGTCGACGTGTATACGTTCGAGTCGCAGATGCAGGTCCGCGCCGGCGATATCGGGCTGCTGATCGGGCCTCTCGCCGCGACGACGTTCCCGCGGCACAGCAACATCACGGCCGTGCGGCCCGAGCGGCTCCACACGATCGCGACGCATCCGTGGGGCTTCTCGTCGCTGCAGCCGCGGCCCGGCCATGCGCAGGTCCGCAGCCGCCGGCACTTCGGCCACGCGTACGCGTTGCGTGGCCGTGAGCGGGAGATGGAGCTCGCCGCCAACCTGATGCACGGCGTCTGGGAGTGGGCGGAGCTGTACACGTCGTACGCGTTCCCGTTCCCGCGGCTGCAGCTCTGCTTTTTGCCGCGCCTGTCCGCGCCCATGATTAGCCACGCCGGGCTCTGCTTGCTCGACGAGCGGTTCCTGCGGCGCCTGAACAGCATCGACGGCTTCTATGCCTTCTATGAGGTCGTCAGCCGCGCGTGCATCGCCCAGTGGCTGTATCTCGTGATCACGCCCAAGACGTGGGCCGACCGCTGGCTGCACATCGGCATCGAGCACTACCTCGCGCGTCTGTACCTGCGGCGCTTGCACGGCAAGAACCACTTCAAGTTCCATCTGCTGCTCGACATGTGGCGCCTGTGCCGGCTGGATGTCGGGCGGTCCCCGCTGTTTCCGTCGCTGTCCTCGATGCATCCGACGGCGCCGCCGCCGCCGCCGGACGCCGCGGGCGCGCTCGTCCCGCCCCTCTTCACCAGCCACCAGTGGCCGCCCGCGGCCGTGATCATCGACTACTCGGTGGCCCGCGGCCTCGACCCGCCGCTGGACGCGCTGAGCATGGACAGCGAGTTCTTGGCCCTCAAAAGTATGATTGTCGTCTACATGCTCGACCGGCACCTCGGCCCGGGCCAGTTCCAAAAGCTCATGACGCAGCTCTGTTTGGGCGAGACGCAGGGCGAGCTGGCCCAGGGGCTGTCGACGCACGGCCTGCTGCGCGCCGCGCGCAAGCTCACGAACAAGGCCTCGCTGGGCCGCTTCGCCGACCAGTGGATCTACCGCGCCGGCTGCCCCATCTTCTCCTTCCACCACAGCCTCAACCGCAAGCGCGCGATGCTCGAGGTCCAGTTCGCCCAGAGTAACACGAGCGACCCGACGCTCAACGGCACCAAGTTCGGCGGTCTCTTTCTGTTCCGTGTCCACGAGCCCGACGGCGTCTTTGACACCGAGGTCAGTATCGAGGACGCCATGCAGCAGTTCGATCTCGTCTATCACACCAAGGCCCGACGCAACCGGCGCAAGGCCGTGCTGCCTGCTGCTGCTGCTGCCGCGAATCGCAATCGCAAGCGCGGCGACGGCGACGGCGCCGGCCACGACGATGGCCACGACGACGCCGAGGCCGACGGCGGCGCCGCGACGGGTCCGGGCTCGTCGGGCGCCCCCGGCTCGACCGCCACGGCGGCGGGGGCTGCCACCGCAGCGTCATCGGCAGCGACCGCCACAGCAGGGGTGGCCTCGCCAGCGGCATCCTCGTCGCCGTCGGCGCCCGCGGCCATCGTGCAGTGGGTCAACCTCGACCCCGACCTCGACTGGTGCTGCTTGAAGCACTACGACCTGCCCGATTTTGTCTGGTGCAACCAGCTGCACAAGGACCGGTCGGTCCAGGCGCAGCTCGAGGCGCTCGAAGCGATGCGCGGCCAGGAGCCGAGCAAGCTGAGCCACGCAGCGATTTTGACGTCGCTCGCGAGCGACTGGGTCTACCCGCTGGTGCACACGTATGCGTGGCAGGTGCTCGCCGAGCAAACCACGCATGCGGCCCAGCTCGAGGCCGCAGTCCGCCACCTTGTGGCCAGCACATCGCTTCACGGCCACGGCGGCGAGCGCGTCACGCTGCCGCCGCTGCACGCCGACACGCCGGCCGACCGGCCCGTCATCTACCTCCCGCCGACGCTGTCGCTGGACCGCGCGGACCAGTTCATTGTCGTCAAAGCCGCCGCCCGCGCGCTCTCCTTTGTCCGGCTCAGCGAGCCCCGCAACGAGTGGGCCGACCTGGCCATGCCATATGGCGCCCAGCATGCCGCCCCCGTGCTCGTGATGGCCTTCCTGCTCGACGCCATCGCCCACGACGCGTCGACGGCATCCACGGCGTCGACCGTGACGACGGCGCCCGCACCGACGGCCGACGGCAGCAGCAGCAGCGGCCATGGTAACGGCAACGGCAACGGCAGCAGCGGCGGCGCCGTGCCGATCTCAGATGCCGATTGGATGGCCGAGATGATCGTCGCGCTCGGCCGCTGCTTTATCCCGATTGCGAAGTACGACAGTCCGATCCAAGCCGCCAACGTGCTCATCGGGTTCTCGCGCCAGACGAACGCTGCCCTCAGCGGGACCGCGGGCCCGCAGACTGCGGCGCTGCTGCCCGGGGCGTCGGCGTCTGCGTCGGCAGCGGCGGCAGCGGGCTCGGCCTCGGGTTCGACCCCGTTGCCGCTGATGGACGAGCCGGTCGAGACGTTCGAGATCGGGCCGGGCAGCCCGCCGCTGACGGAGGGCGAGGAGGGTGAGGACGACGAGGACATGGACGACGCGCCGCCGCCGCCGCCGCCGGACCACCGCGCTGAGCGCCGGTTCAAGGCGTGGTTCGGGCACGCGAAGCAGGTGCTTGCGACGCTCGCGTCCATCGAGACCATGCGCCCGCGCGACCCGACGCAGCCGTGGGCCATCAAGCTCGCCATCCTGCAGGCGCACCTCATGTGGATGCTGCACGGCCTCATCCCGCTCGACTACGCCACGTTCCTGAAACTGCTGCATCCTACGACCGACGTCGCTGTCCGCTGCTTTGCATTTGATGCCGTGCTGCTGCTCAACGGCTTATTCCACGAGAACATCGCCGCGGGGCTCGTCCGTCTTATGCTCGACGCTCGCGGCTGCCCCGTGTTCGCCCAGCACGCGGCCCAGACGATGGCCGCCTACCTCACGCTGCTCAGCGTCTCGGACCGCCCGCCCTCCGAACCGCCGCTCGCTTCCATGGCGCCGACCGCCGGCCGCGGCGGCGTCCCCAGCAGCGCCGACATGGATGGCACTGCCGCCGCAGGCGCTGCGGGCGTTCGTGACGGCCCCTTTGGGCACGACGATCCCGCCAGCGCGGGCGGCGGTCTAGCGAAAGACGCGGCGGCCGCGCGACCGAAGGTGGCGGCTACGGAACGTCCCCACCTGTCGTCGGTCTGGCTGACGCGGATCATCAGCGCCGCGGGGCTGCAAAAGTGGCAGATGATCCAGCAGGTCTTTGCGAAGCACAACGGGTACCTGATCCAGCAGATGTGGCGCGTGGCGCAGCAGACGACGGCTGCCCGGGCCGTCCAGAGCAGTCTTGTCCGGATGCTCGAGCTCCTGGAGCCGCTCGTCGCGACGCTGCGCGAGGAAGCGCAGCGGCAGCAGATGGAGAACGAGGTCGGCCGCCTCAAACTCCGTCTGCCGAGCTTCAGCGCGCTCATGAAGGACGAAGACCGGCGCGACGCGTCGTCGCTGCCGGGCGACGCCCAGATTGCGGCGCATCCCGCGCACACGCCGCGCGTGCAAGCGGTGCTCGCCGCTATCGTGGACCGCCTCAAGAACCACGGCGCCTCCGCCCTCTTCATGCTGCCCGTCGACGTTGCTTTCGCCCCAGGCTACCTCGATCTGGTCAAGCACCCGATGGATCTCTCGACGGCGGCGCGCAAGGTCGCTGCCGGCCAGTATGCGACGGTCGCCGATTTCCTTGCCGACATCCACCAGATCTGGGCCAACTGCCTGACGTACAACCAGCCAGGCACGCCGGTCTACCGCCAGGGCCAGAAGATGCAGCAGTTCATGGTGGCCGACGTCTTGCCGCAGGCGCGGCCCTTTCTCCAGCAGGCCGTCATGGATGACGCCGACGAGATGGCGGCCGACGGCGCTCGCGGCACCGACAGCGCCGCCGTGACGTCGCTGCCGCCGGCGGCGGCCGACGGCGCCGCGTTGCAGCCGGCGTCCCTGCCGCTCCACGACGGTGCCCTCGGCGATCGGGCCCATTCCCCGGCGGCCGTCGGGCTGCCCGCGGCGTCGACGGCGGCCAGTGGTGCCGCTGCCGCCGCCCCAGCGCTAGTGCCCTCGCCCGCGGCGGCCATGGCCACGGCGGCGACCGCGCCCGCGCTCGCGCCCGCGCCAGCGGTCAAAGGCCGCAAATCGGCGGCCGCACGTCCTCCCGGCGCGACGCCGCCGGCGCGCAAGAGCACGAAAGCTGCGGCTGCTGCCACGGGCACGACGCTGCCGGCCGCTGGCGCTGTGGTCCCGACGACGCCTGCCGCGGCGGCCCCTTCGTCAGGATCCGTATCAACAGCTGCGACGTCAGCGACGTCCGGGCCGTTTGACGTTGAGGTCGCGCGCGAACTAATCTGGGATATCGCGAAGCAGCCGCAGTCGTTCTGGTTCCACCAGCCGATCGACCCCGTTGCCGACGGCGTGCCCACGTACCTGGAGACCATCAAACACCCGATGGATCTGCGCACTCTGAAGCTGCGCGTCGAGCAGGGCGCGTATACGCAGCAGGCGGCGTTCTACGACGACTTCCTGCGCATCTTTGACAACGCCCTGCTCTTCAATCCGCCGGGCACCGACGTCGCGGTGGATGCGTCGCGGCTCCGGGACCGGCTGGTGAGCCAAGCGCAGCTGCCGCGGGACACGTTGCTCGTGCGCCGCCCGGGCCCCCGGCTGCCGGCCGACGCCTACCGGCGGCTCGACCGCGCGCTCGCGCGCATCGAACTCAAAATCCCCGAGTCGCACGCCTTCTTCTTCCCTGTTCCGCCGCTCCACGTGGACTACTACCGGCTCATCAAGCAGCCCGTCGATCTGTGTACGATCCGGCACCGCCTGGACGCACACGAGTATGCCTCGCTCAGCGATCTGCAAGACGATCTGAAGCGCATGTGCCAGAACGCCATGCGGTATAACAACAAGGGCACGCTGATCTATGCGCATGCCATGAAGCTGCAGGCGCTCGCCATGAAGCCCGTCACGCCGCCCGCGGCGAAGCCGGCCGGCAAGCCGGCCGGCAAGCAGGGCAGCAAGCCCGCGGCGCCGCCCAAGATGAACCGCGCCATCGTCCGCAAGGCGCTGCTGCGCATCCGGTCTCACCCGACCTCGGTCGCATTCCACCACCCCGTCGACCCCATCGCGCTCAACATCCCGCACTACACCGACATCATCACGCAGCCCATGGACCTCGGCACGATGTTGGACCGGCTCGACCGCGGCTTCTACGACACCCAGCGCGACCAGATCATGCCCGACTTCGACCGCATCGTCGCGAACGCGATCACCTTCAATCCTGAGCCGCACCCCGTCGTGACCGCCGCCAAGACGATGCGCCAGCTCTTCCGCGCCGACCTTGAGGCCGCGGTGAGCAGCGCCGCGGGCGCTGCGGCCAAGCCACGCGCCGCGCCGACCCCGGCCTCCGACCCGTCGGCCAGCGCGGCCGCGCCCTCCGCCGACGGGACCGCCGCGTCCACGGCGCCTACGGCCGTGTCGACGGCCGCCGCCGCTGCCGCCGGCGCGACAACGCCGACGTTCCCGGCACTCGCCGCCATCGCGCCGCTGCTGCAGCAGTTCTCAAAGGACAAAAACGCGCTCATCTTTTTGGAGCCGGTGGACCTCACGGTGTATACCGACTACCTGTCGTTTGTGGCGCAGCCGATCGCGGTCTCGGACATGCTGGACACGCTCGAGCAGCAGCGGTACACGACCTTCCGCGACTTCGATGCCGACATGAACCGGATGCTCGCCAACTGTGCCGCGTACAACCGGCCAGGCACGATCGGCCACAAGATGGGCGCCGCCGCGGGCAAAGTCTACCGCCGCCTGCGCAACGCCTACCTGAAGAGCATGCCGGCGCCGCCGCACGAGATGGCCCTCATTCTCGCGGCTGAGCCTGCGGCTGCCTCGACTGCCTCGGCCGCGACGGATGCAGCAGTCAAGCAGGAGCCCGACGTCACCGCCACGACGGCGGCAGGCGAAGAAGAACCGTCAGTGCTGGATCGCCCTGACAATGGGGATGACCCTGCGCAGGCGTCGCTGCCGCCGCGCTCGCCATCGCGCTCGCCATCGCGCTCGCCATCGCGCTCGCCGCCGCAGCCGGAGGCGCTTGCCGATGCGTCCCCTGGCTATGCCGCAGCGAATGGCGTCGTCGACACGGCGGTCGATGCTGGCGCGGACCCCGTGCCTGACGCGCCGGCCCGCAGTAGCGCAGCCCGGTCTGGCCTGCTCTCGGATGTCGAGATCGAGATGGATTCGGATAGCGCTGAGGCCGCGGTGGACGATGGCGTCGCCGACGTCGACGTCGACGTCCACACCGACACGGACGCCGATGGGACGGGTCGGCCCGGCGTCCACGGCGCGCCGAGCCGCAAGAAACACAAGAAGCATCACCGCGCATTGCATCCCGCGTCGTTGGCGGGTGACCCTGCGGCCGTCGAGCCCGCGACGGCGGCCGATCCGGCGGCAGCGGCGACCTCGCCGGCCGCGTCGACGCCGGCCGCGTCCACGCCAACGGCATCGCTGCCAAACGCCGCGTCGGCACCGCGCCCGACGCTGAAACTCAAGTTCAAGCTGACACCGAAGCCGTGATGAGCTCACGCGGGGCCTGTGTTCTTGCGCGACGCGACGGGGCGTCGAAGCCGCGGCGAAACGGTTGTGATAGCGTCGCCGCGGGGCCCCCGAGACGCCACTGCTGCGCCACCTCAAGCGCGCGGGGTTCAAGTTCGCCGCCGCGGCGGTGTGCCGAAGGCCTCGCGGCGCTGGACCCGTCGCCTCGCCTCCCACGTGTCGCTGCGCTGCCAGGCGCTGCCATGCGATGTTGATATTCAGCGTACCGCGGACAAACCATCGATTGTTTTCCCGCTTTCGATCTCCTTTTTCTAATAGATTTGCGCATATTATCGCGTCTCTGCCTTCTCTTCTGCATCGCGGCCTTTTTCTGCATCGCTGCCTGGTGGCATCACTCCGTTCTGCCGATCGCACCGATCGTCGATTTGCATCGTCGGTCGCTGTGCAGGCCAACCACGCGAGTGGGCATCGCTCGGTATCGCGCCGACGACCGCTTCATACTGTCGACCGGACGGGGCGCCGCCGTCATGGCCGACGCGCAGGCGCTCGGCGGTGATGACACGCTGGCCCTCGGGCACCTTGCAGAGCTGATCCAGCTCCTGGAGACGTCTCGGAATGCCCTGACCCAGCTGCTCCAGACGGTGCACCAGACGCCGCCCGACGTGCCGCTTGAGGTGTCGGCCTCGGACGGCGTCCTGGGACGGGACGGCGAGAGCGACGGCGGCGACGGCGACGATGGCGACAACGATGGCGACAACGATGGCGACGACGATGGCGACGGCGGCGACCCGGGCGACGCGCGCCCACGCAAACGCCGCGCTCGCGTCACCCTCGGGCTCGAGGATCGCAAGGCCTGGATTGCGGTCGCAATGCACGACACAATGGACCGGCTGACGGCTTTCGGCCGCAAGAACCAGCTCGGCAGCCTCTGGCGCTACCCGCGCGAGGCGTATGCGGAGACCACCGCGGACGCCATCGGCGACGCTGCGGCAGACGACATCGCTGACGGGCACGTGGACACCTCCACCGCCGCGCCGCCGCTGCCGCCGGGGCTGAAGCGCGTGCGTGAAGCGGCGACCCGGCTCGCGGCACGGCCGATGCAGCTCCCGCTGCGGCGCGAGCAGATCGCCGAGCAGATGGCGCAGCTGATCGCGCGCACGCAGGCCAAAATCAACGCGAGCAACGTCAACGAGTTTGTCGATGCGCGCGCGCCGCTGTTCCGCCGCGGCGCCGACGGCCGCGTCGTCCGCGTGCCCCATGGCGGTGGCGATGGTTTGGGCCGCACGGGCCCTGCCGACGCTGGCATCACGTCCCGCGTGCATCCGGCGCAGATCGACCGCCACCTCCAGATGCAGCTCTCGGTGGTGGTCAATGCGGGCGGCCCCTTGGCGCGCTCGACGCAGCGGCTGGACCCCACCCACGACGGCCCCGGTCCCGGCGCCGCGCAGCCGCTGCCGACCTACTTCCCGTCGGGCCTCCCTGCCCACGCGCTGCAGGAGCGCATGGCCGCGGTCCAGCAGCACCTGAATCTCCATTTCGCGCCGCAGGCGATGCCGCGTGACCTGTATGAGCGCGTCAAGGCGCTTGAGGACCGGCTGGTCGAGCTGGAGCAGGTCTATCCGGAGTGGGCCGCGTTCCACTTCGTCCAGCCGAACGTGCCGGCGACGTACCACCCGTCGAGCTACATCCAGCGCACGCGGCCGACCGACCCGGCCTCGGAGCGCGTGCGCCACGCGCTGGTCCAGCGCCAGGCCCGGGCGCGGCGCGACGCGTACATGCAGGACATCGACCGACGCGTCGATGCGCTGCTCGCGGCGTCCACGACCGCTCATAAGCCGCAGAAGCCGCGGCCATAGCCCCGGGACGATCAAGACGGCCGAGAGCGTAGAAACGGGCCCGTTGATGCGTTCCCATGGGGGCCTGCGCCAGACGCGAACCATCAGAAAATGCATGATCCGGCGGACGCCGCGTGGTGATGCTGTTGCTACTGTTATGATTACAGTTGCTACTACTACGAGTGCTGCTGCTGCTGTTGAAGACGCACGGCCAGCTCCACAGGGCCGGCCAGATACGGTGCCGCGCGAGTGAGCGCGAGGCCCGTCCCGACAGACTGCGACCGCACCCGGACCCAAGCCGCGGCGGCCGCCCGGTCACGACCGCGTCCCCTCGTCACCACGGCCGTGGTCGCCATGGCCGTCGCCGCTGGCGGCGGCCCCATGGCGCCCATCGGCGCCGGCGTCCCCGTGACGGCGCGAGCGGGCGCCGCCCGCGACGGGACCACCACTGCCACCGTCTCGAGCACCAGCAGCCGCTCCAGTGAGGCATGCAGCGCGATGCTCGAGGGCGCCGCCCCCGCGGCGGGACCCACCGACCGCGCACGAGCATGGCGGGCGGTCGTCGTCGCCGGCATCGCTGTAGCCGTTGCCGACCGCGGCGTCGACGGGCGGCTCGGACGGGCGGCTCGGCCCCAAGCCGCGGGCCGCGCTTTGATGACGTCGCCGGCGTCGCTGGCCATCGTGGTCATGGCGGCCGTCGTGGCTGTGGCGACGTCTGCCGAAGTCCCAGGCGCGGCGGCTTCGCTGGCGGCGACGGCCGCGGCGATGATCTCTGCATCGGCGAGCTGAGCGAGCCACGTGGCTTCGCGGGCACGCTGGATGCGGTTGATCGATCGAATCATTTCGCCGTAATCGTGCGCCATCTTGTCCTCGTAGACGGCGCCGTGGTAGCGGACGGTGTCGTTGAAAAGAAGCTTGAGCCGACGGATCAGCGGCGCCAGCCGCTGTTCGTGGCGCTTCAGGGCATCGAGGTGGACCTGCCGCTGCTTGGCCTCCTCGAGGCGGGCGCGCGTCGAGCCCTCGTAGCCCTTGCGGAAGAAGCGCTCGGGGTCCGACGCGTGCAGCTCGAACGCTTGTGTCTGCTTGAGTGCCGCTTCGCGCGCATGGATCGCCTCTGCCACGTCCTTCCACAGCTTAAGCGCGTTTGGCAAGTGCCGCTCAAACGTGTTCTTGCCGTACTTCAGCGCCATCTGCGTGCGCTCGTCTTCGGACATCCGCAGCTGCCGCCAAATGTGCTCCAGCGCCGACTGCGTGTCCCGGGTCTCGCTTCGGTTCGTCCGGGCGCTTCCGAGCCCGCCGCCGCCGCCATGCGCCCGGTGCGATTGGCCGGCTTCGGAGCCTGGCTCATCGCCATCGTTGTCGTTGTCGCTGTCGCTGTCGCCGCCGCCGCCACCGCCGTCACCCGTCTGGGCGCCGTTCATTTGGTCAAAGTAGTCGAGGACCTGCGTGTTCCACGTGCCGCGGTTCGAATGCAACCGGCTCTTGCCAGCCTTAGCTTGCTCGTTCTGGAACGCACGCTCGTCTTCCCGGCGGCGGTCGCTCTCGAGACGCGCCTGCAGCGCCTCCTCGTCCTGCCGCAGCCGGTCCTCATTGATGCGCGCCTCGGCAAATAGCAGCGGACCCACGTGGTCCGTCGCCACCGTCCGCAGGTATGCCAGGTAGTCGCGCAGCGACGGCGCCGCTTCCGCCCGCCCGTTCTTCTTCGAGCCGCGCGCCGCGAGCCCGCGCAGACTGCTCGCCATGGACGGCTGCGAATCCAGTCCGCGGTGGCCGAAGCCCAGCACGCGCAGTGTCGAGCGGCTCCGGCTGTCGGCCGGGTACAGGCTCGCGTTCGAGACGCCGGACGCAGGGCCCCCCGGCAACGCCAGCGCCGCCGCCGTCGCGCCGCTGCTGGCCACCAGGCCACCGCCCGCCGGCCCCCGCAGCAGTTGCATCGTCGGCGTGGGCCGCGCGGACGCGGCTGCGGCCGCGGCGGCGACGCCGCCCCGCGCATCGAAGGGCGGCGCCGCCGCCAGCTGCGCCACGCTCAGGCCCCCACACGGCGTCGACGCTCGGGTGCCAGCCTCGCCGCCGCCGCCGCCGCCGCCGCCGCCGCCGCCCGCCGCCGTCGCCAGTAGCAAGGCCGAGCCGTGGCCCGAGGCATGGACGACGCGCGCCATGCGGGCCGTGACGGGCGTGGTGCCCGGGATGGCCGGGAAGACGTCCGGGTACCGCAGCGCGAGCAGGACCGCGTCGTCCATGTTAGTGGACTGGCTGACTTCGCCGTAGAGCTCGGCGGCTTGAGCACGGTGGTCGCGCTGCCGCACGTAGGCGGCCTCCTCGGGCCGTTCGGCCGCGGCGCTGCCGGTGGTCGGCGACGACGACGATGACGATGGCGCCTCGGCCGTGTCCATCCGGAAGGCCTCGTCCTGCAGCGCCACTAAACCCATGAACGGGCGGTACTGCAGCATGGACGGCGCCGGGCGGAAGAAGAGCCGGTCGCTGATGTACAGCTGGTAGTAGCACTGGCCACGGAATGACAGCGGCTCGGCGGCCCGCCGGTAAGCTGCCGCCTCCGCCGCATCGTCGGTCTGGCCGACACGGCTCGTCGGCAGGTAGCGCAGGGGCCCGTTGGTCTCCTCTGTGGTTGTGGACGCAGGCGCCCGCGCAAGGGTTCCCGCCGTCCGCGACGCCTCCGGGCCCCCTCCGGCGCGGTGGGCGTGGATCGCGAGCAGGGGCGTATGCTCGGGCGGTGGCGTGCGTGCGATCCCGTGGCTCGTCTCACTTAAAAGATCGCTCTCCTCAGCGGCATCGTCGTCATGGTCGCTTTCGTGAAGGGCGCTGTCGTTGCCTTCATCGCCGTCGTCGTCGTGGTTGCTGTCGTCGTTCTCGCTATCGTTGGCCGGGCCGTGACGAAGGAGCGTACGGCCGAGGCGCATGGCGGCACGGCCCTCGTCCGCCACGAGTCTCGCCAGATCACTCTGAACCCGACGAACATGGTCCATGGCCGCCGGAACAGCGGCATGAGCGAGCACAGCCGTCGTGGCGACCGCCGTCGCTGCTGCTGCTGCTGCCGCCGCTGCGGCCATGGTGTTGGAACGACGGGGGCGTGATGACCGTGACGAGCGTGAAGTGCGTGACGACTGCGACGACCGCAGCGGGTCTGTCGCAGCCTGGACGCACGGCGGCGACCGGAGACTTGCTCGGGCGGGCGGCTCAATGGACGGCAGCACACGCCGCATACGGCTGGACGCTTCCGATGCAGCGGGCGTGGCCGCGCTTACGGCTCCGCTGGCCGCTCGGAAGCCGGCCTCGTCGTCGTTGTTGTTTCCGCCGCCGTCGTCGGCCTCGTCGTCCACGTCGTCCACATCGTCGACCGCATCATCGTCGTCGGGCCCGTCAGGGTCCTCGTCGTCCGTGGCACGGCCCAGGGTCGTACAGAGCGCAGCAATCTGGGCGAGATGAGCGTCGGTGGCGGTAGGTGGCTTGGACACGGCCGCGGGGCGGGCCCCGCCGAGGAGCCTGTCGGTGAGGGGCGTGCCGACGCCGTGGGCCAGCTCGGTGAGGGCGACGGCGGCGAGATGCCGCGTGACGAGGCGGCGATGAAGTTCGGTGGCAAAGTAGGCGGCGAGCCGCTCGACATTGACGGCGTCGTGGAAGACGGCCCGCGCATGCATGCGCTGCTTGTGGCGGCGGCACCGCGCGAGCAGCCAGTCCTTGATCGCGGCGACGTGGTCCAGCATCCGCAGGATCAGCCATTTGCTGGCCGCCGCGTCGAGCCGCGCGGCGCTGGCCCACCGGAGCATTTCGCTGTAGCGCGCGGCGAGGTCCTGCACAAACACGGCCGACAGCGCCTCCCGCTCGGCCTCGGAGAACCCCGCGACCGTCTGCAGCGAGGCGATCAGGCGACGGATCGCCATCGCCAAGCTTGTTTGCTGCCGGCGCCGGTCCTTCACTACGTAGTACCAACCAACAGGGCGGGGGTGAGTCGTCATTTTGCGTCATCATGGCGGCGGGCAGCGGGGGCTCTCCGGCAAGCGCCGGATGCGCGTGACGGCCGGCAGGGTGGCCGGCAAGTTCAGGGGTGGGTCACCCAAGGCCCGTCATCCATGGCCGGTCGCCGGGTCTTCGGTCGCCGGTGTCGGCGGGGGACGAAACCCAGGATCGCTTGGCGATGTCGAGGGCGACTTACGCGCTATCGTGTCCGGCGGCGTGACGCCGCAAGCTGCGGGCGCGCCCAGCACGTCCTCCATCCGCTGGAGCGGCCGGATGGGCCCGCCGGAGCGGCTGACGGAGGCGCACCGACGTCGTGATCGAACGGTCAGGGCGGGTGCGGCCGTCGTGGCCAGCACGGGCCACATCGCCGCCGTCGTCGTCGTCGTCGTCGCCGTCGCGGGAGCAAACCCCACGGCCGGTCGGAACACGGCCGAGGCCGCGGCGTCGGCACCGCCGATCAGAGGAGGGCCGGCGGCCGACGGGATGGCGGCCGATGGGAAGGCCTTCGGCGCATCGTGGCGGCCTGGAAGGGCGAGGCGCTGCATCGCGATGAATGCGGGCAGGGGCCACGTGATGGGTCGCCGTGGCCAGGCCGTCGCATGGCGTTAAAGGAACATGCTGGCAGCGTCCGATCCGATCCGATCCGAGTCGAGTCGAGTCGAGTCGAGCGAAGCCGTCAGCCGCGGCGACGGTCACGTATGCGCGGCGTCTCAGGATATTCGGCACGCAGTAGGCGGAAGCGGACGTGACGGCGCCACCTACCACGAGACGCCGCGTCGCACCGCGTGGTCACGCACCCTCGCTCGCCCTTTCCACGGGGTCGGAACACCGCGATCCTCATGCCGGATGCCGGATGCCGGGCAGCTGCGCGGGGCCTCTCTCCCCGACGCGGCTGCATAGGACATGATGGATTGGGCCGCCGCCGCGGATCGCCACCGATCGGTCGTCGCCGCCCCAGCCCGCGCTGACGCCGTCGGCGAGATGCTGATTTCCTCGTAGGGCCCGCCGCCGCGCCCGCCGCGCCGATCATCCCGCAACTGCTGGATGGGCCCGCCTGGCCCACTGCGCCGCACCCCGCGGTCTGCTGCTGTCGCCGCTGCCCATCTTGATGGAGACCTGGGTGGAGATGGTGGCTCCAGAGTCGAGGGGTCTGGCTGGGATGGGCGATACGCCAGAGACAAGCCGAGCCCGCTGGTCCCAGCGTATGATCGAACAAGTCGCCACGGCATCGGTAATTCAACTGCAACCGAGAAATGGTGCGCCCTACGAGGGGCTTACCGACCCCACCGAGCACGGGGCATCTTACCGTTCGCTCGTCCTCAAGGCAGCAGCCTGAATCGAGGTCGCTGCTGTTTGGTCAGCGCTCAGTCAAGGATGGACGGGCCAATCACCAGCTCCAACCCGCCCTAACCCGCGACGCAAGCACCACGCAGCCGGCCTGACGGGCGTCGCCAGATCGTGTCGGAGGCAGCATACAACATTCGGTAGAGACGTGTTTTTTGTGTTTTTTGTGTTTCAAAACGTCTTTTCCGCTCATGAAATTTAGTGCATGTTTCTGCATTCGGTCCTGCTCTCTGTTGCGTTTCTTGTCAAGTTCGACGCGTCGAACAGATATCGAGGTAAGCTCGGAGGTTGACTCATCCTCGGGATCGAGTGAAGGGCTTCTTGAACAAGTGACCCATGAGCCGCCTTGTCCTCGCCCGAAAACCCCGAAGGGGTCTGAGACGCAACGGCAGTCCGCTCGGTACCGCCAACATCGGCGTGATCGGCACGTCTGTCATGATCCGCATAGCTGTTGGGATGGCGGTTCGCATCACTGCCTGTCCGCAAGACCCTTGGCAGGGGGTCTGCTAGCGTTTGATCTCCATCCCATCTTCGAGAGGACTGACCCTGAGCCGTCCATACGGCGGTATTCGACGGCTGACGTGCCTCGCCGGCGGATGGGGCGACGCCGCTTCGACGACGACGCCTCTCATCGGTGGTGGGACATCCCCCGGCCGTTTGACGAGTCGAGACTAGGCGAGAAGACCGAGACAACGGGCACAGCTTTCGATGGGAAACGAAGAACATCATGCAATTAGGCCGAACGAATGCTCTCAGACTCAGCTACCGGGGGCACTCGTGTCGCCCTTGGTGCGTTGCAGAGAAAGGAAAGTCGAAGCAGGGGGATAGGCGAATCATGGATTCATGCGCGATGGAGCCTACCGAAACGTGCGGCACATATTGTTTTACAGCATCTGGGACACCATAGAACCCTTGACTCTCCGGAGCCTAGGTCCCCTCGGCCGGCGTAGGCTAAATGTCCACATGGGCCCCACCCTGAAGAGGATCCGCAAAAGTAGCTTTGTAGCTGCAGCCCAGTCCAGCATCGTACTGTCGCCGACTTGAGCATGTGGAACCCAAATAGGACATAATACAGGGCCGTGTCATGCATGGTAGAGCCCAGTCAGAAACCTCAAGTTATGTGCGATAACAATGCAGAAGATACTTAATTTCGCCATATTGATTTTACCATTCATCATGCAGCCAGATAGGCCGATCACTCTTGAGGATAGCTCCATGAGCGCATGGTCATTCATGATCTAGTGTCGCCGAGCAGCTGGTAGCCAGGGCCACGTGAGAAGAGGTTCCGGGATGGGACGGGAACCGCTGAGAAAGCCCGCCTCTCGAGCTTCCCCCCCACTTCCTTCGTCAACAGCCCAAAGCCGATGCGATATCGTGAGAGTACTCCCTGGTCGTCAACGCACGTTTCTTTTCTGAACAAAAAAGAGAGAAGCTGAAAAAGAAAACCAATTTATCGATTGATCAACGACGGCAACCGAATGGCGCTGAGTAAGAAGGATAGAGGGCAAAGCACCCGCGGCGCGGCGGATCGAGATCGCTTGTTTGCTGGACCCGCCAGCGGCACGCGGACGTGGGCGTGGCTTTGCTTGCACTTCCGTCAGCGGGGGAAATGCCGAGGGCCACGAAGTGATGGATGCGTGATGGCAGGTGGAGATGGGAACGTGCCGCTCATGGTTTCAACGTAGCTTCCGGCGCTGCATCAGGCGGCTACTCCGCCCGACGGACGCGTCGCGATGGTGGCGGTGACCTCGGAGCTCATGCTCCACAGTGGGAGGCGTAGGGGCCTTGTGCCAGCGGCCTAGGATCAAGCCCACGACCAGGACAAGCGCCACGCCCACCACAACGCAGAGCCCGAGCACCAGCCATTGCCGGCGCTTCAGGGCCGTCGTTTCCGAGGCCAGCGCGACCACGGGCTCTTGCTCCACAAACTGGGTCGTCCGACTGATAACGTCGTCGGACGGCGTCAGGGAACGCGCCCGATAGAACGTCGCTTCTTTTTCGCGCTGGACGGCTTTTTTCACGTCAGCGCCCGAAAGAAACGTCTTCACTTTGCCGCGGGAGCCACGCTGCCAAGCCGAGGAGACCTTCGCGATGTTGAGAGCCTCCGCCGAGGCAAGCGCGTCGATCTCCGCAATGTCATCGGCGCATTGACGAATGACACCATGCAATACTTGGCATTTCGACTGGAGGGCGTCGGCCATCTCGAGACGGATTTTCTCAAAGAGGATTCCCTTGTGCTCCGGACCACGCAGAAGATAGCTGGCCAGGTCATTTCTGAGATCGTCGATGGTAAGGGATTGGATATAAGTCTGCAGCTCCGACGTAAGGCTGCCCTTCAGTTCGGGGTCCCCAACCATGTCGACGAGGGTGTTGGCAAACGCTTTGGCGATTAAGTCCCCTATCGACATTTTCTGGGGAAACTCATGAATCCACTCCCACTTGAAGAGGTTTTCCAACGGGAATTCCTGGACGTATTTTACGCCGTTGTCTAACAGAACATCCCAGTGCCTGTAATATTTGGGGGCGAGACCTCGCGAGAAGCTGAATTCGTCCCCGGCATATGGCGTAACGGTCGAGAGCGCCTCTGGGAGTTGAATATGATCCTTGTACGTTTGGGCAGTGGCCAGGTGCTTCTTCGCCGAGGACGAAATATCCAGCAGTTGTGGTATGGGCTGTTTCTGGACCCGAAAGATCTCATCGGAAAAGTCGTGGCCAAGGTCCTCGTGTATTCGCTCCCACAGCGGATCGGATGGTCGTAGTCGCGGGTTGATCTTGGACTGCAGCGCCGAGCTTTCTGGATCCGCGCTACCGTAGCGCTCTTCGAGGTAGAGATAGGCCCCCAGCTCATCGACCGTGGGCGTCCACAGTTCGGTCGTCATGCCTTCAATTTCGGCCGTTTTCAATAGCTTCTCAACCCACCGCCGTGACGTGGTTACTTTGTCCATCTCGTATTGCTCAAGTTCAACGTAGACAGAACGAAGATTGTCCTCGACCCACTTGTCGCATTTGTCGAAAGAAGGAAGCTGGCCGGGATACGCGTTCATGAGGTGATCCCGGTACCGGTTAATGGCGAGTCTCTTGGGTTCGCGCACCAGATCATACTCATACTTCAGTGAGGGCTGCGTCGCGAAGATCCCTAGATGTCGGCGTTCAAGATGGACGCCATGTGACTCCACAGGCGCAGACATGGGGGATGTCGCCAGCGGGGACTCGGTGGCGGTCAGCGCCATCTCCGTGAACTGTGTCATGGTAAATGGCACATGGGCATGCAGGCTCGCAATCATGGCGGTCGCCACGGCGAGATGCAGCTGACGCGAAAGCGAGATGCCTGATGCCGTAAGCGGCGACGTGCCTGCCGCCGTGCTCGCCACCGTGCCGATTCCCAAAAGCGCTTGTGCCGCTGCATCGTTGGCAAAGGCAGGGTCCTTCTGGAGAGCCGTGGCGAGGTGCTCCGATGCCGCGTGGCTCAGGTGCACCGTCGCCTGCTGGCTGTACGCCTCCCGCACCTCGGCATTCAGCAAAGCCACCGGGTTCACCCCCGCTGCCGCCATGTGCTCAGCATGCGTTCCAATGATTTGGCAGAGATGCTGCGAGACGCTGCTGTCGATTGCGGCCACATACGCGTCCGCCTGCGCGCCCGTCCAGTACGCCTGGCCGGTCCGGGGATTTGTCTCGGTCTGTAAACGCAGCACCGCTTGTTGTAATGACTGCGATTGACGCACGCCCTTGGCAAGTTGCTCGTGCACAGCATGGAGTTGCGGCTGGTGCCGCGCTGCGATGGCGCCAGGGTCAGCATGGGTGATTGTGGTTGTGTCGCCACCGTGATGGGATCCTGGCGACGTCGCCATGGGCTGCATCAGCGGCTGGGCCTCGCCGCGGTCAAGGCCACGGGTGTCATGAAGCATTGAGGCATGGAGCTCCTTGCTGGCAGCGCGGGCATCGCTGGCCACCTCGCCGTATGCTCCGATGAGCGGGCCTGAGCGGGGCCCGAGCAGCGCAAGGACGGCTAGGAGCGCCCCATGGCGCCACGTCGCGAGCCGCATCGCGCCACGTCGCAGCGCGACGGTCGCGATGGCTGCCCGAGCAGCGACGAGGGCAGCGAGGCAGGGCTGTGCCGCGCGACGGCCTGTGGTTCGCACAGGAGTGAGAGTGGCCGCTGCGGCGCGGTCGGCACGAGGAGCGAGAAATCGTCGAGGGAAACAGGCGTGTAATTAGACGGAGATGCGGGCGGAGATGTGCGTGTAGGAGGTACAGCGTCCGGCGATTCTATGAGAGACTATGAGGCTCGTTCAGACCTGCGCCTGCTGCATTCACCTGAACAGGACACTTACTTCGATGAGGCGATCCATCACCTTGGCCACCGGACCGACCGGCGTGCGGAATTGGCACGGGAGGATCATGCCAACTCCTTGAATGGCGCCGAGTATCTCATCAACTCGGCGCCGCCCGACCGTTGCTGCGAAAGCCCACGATGCCGTTCGCGGGCCGTGCACGCGGCACCAGACAATGCCCGCCCATGCTCAGCACCTCGGCGATTTGCCCGCCGCGTCTCCGACACGAGCGCCGGTCCGGCCGCGCTGCCTATCCTAGTCTATAGTGGGCGTGCGCTGGTCTAAGCACGCTGGCCTGCGGGGGTCGGCGGGCCCGACGATAGCAGGCCACCCGGTCTAAGCATGGATTCCCGTCATCTCCGCCGCCGCCGCCGCCGCCGCCGCCGCCGCCGCCTCCGTGACCAACCCTCCACCGCGAGCGCTTCAATCTGCTGCGCACCCCCCACGACGGCGGCGGACCCCCACGCCCTGGGTTCGGTGGGGACCGGTCGTGGGAGGGCATTGTGCGGGCGCGCGGGTCCTGGAAGCGGAGTTTGAGTCCGTCACGACGCCGCTTCCTTGCCCATCTGCCTATCGCGGTTTCAGGCCGTATGGCCGGCGGAACAGCTCCTCGGTACATGCTCTTATGACCCGTCCTTCGTTGGACCTGCTTTGGCTTTGGCCTTCTCGGGGCGCTGCGGTCTATCGCTCGTCGCTCGTGGCAAGGACCCAGGAGACCCCCGGTGATCCGTGTCTCTCCGTGGCAACCGTTAGGTCATCATCAGGAGGCGCCATGGGTTCCCTCTGCACGCCGTCGCCGGGATTTGCGATATGGTCCCCATGGGTGCCATCACCACCATGCGCCTCTGAGGGCTGGTCGGTCGGCGAGGTCGGCTCCGTGTGGCTGCCGGGGCTTCCGCCCGATCGGCCGGTGCCCTTCAACGATCAACGATCGAGGACCTTCTTGATAGGCCTCCCGGGAGACCCGACGCTGCCTGCGACTTGGTCTCCTTTGGATCCACGGGATTCCCTACCATCCTTGGATGACCGTGGCGCGGCTTGTTGCTGACGCCCGATGCCCGGCGACCGGGTGAGTCCTTGCCCCGGCGACGGCGACGACGACGACGACGGCGACGGCGACGACGACGACGACGGCGACGGCGACGGCGAGGGTAGAGACCACGAGCAGCGGCGCTAGTCACCGCGGCGCCGTGCGGTCGTGATCATACCGTACGAGCGGGATCGGAAGGCCGCGCCGGTGCATCGGTGTGGATGTGTGTGACGCGGCGTTGCGTGGCGTGGCGCAGCGCGGCGGCGACGGGGTCCTCGGGCGGGCGGATGGGCGGCGACGGCGGCGGCGGGACCCGCCGAGACAGGGCGCTGTCGCGGTCGCGGCCCCGGGTTCCGGGGCGACGCCGCCCCCTCGTCGGCCGCGTCATGTCGCCGTGCCGTGCCATGCGAGGCCATGCGACGCCGCCCCCCGCGGCCACGACGCCGTCGGTACCTCCGCCCAAGCGGAAACGTGGCCGGTGCGGACCGCCATCCGGACAGGAGACGCCGGCCTGCCGAAACAAGGATATCCGGGTATCGAGGAGTGGAATGCCCCCCGTGGCATCGAGATCACGCGCGTGGGTCGCCGCCGTGGCCTACCCATCGACGGCTCCAGCGTCCACCTCTCGTCTACCTCGCCTCAGCCGGTCTTGAGCATCCCTCGCTGCCGCATTGTTCCTCGGGTGACGGTCCTGCCGTGCACGCTTGCTCTCATTTTCTCTTTCTCGTTCTCGCGCGGTGCGCAGGGCGGTACGCTGCCTCTGGATTGTCCTGACACGATCCGCTGCGTCTTGCTGGTGACGGTCGCGCCGCCATCATGTCGGCGCAGGAGTATCGCCAAGACGAGGCCGAGGCCCAGGACCTGGTGGGCCCGCTGCCGGTCGGCCGTCTCGAGTCGTTCGGCATCAGCCGCGGCGACTGCCTGCGTCTCGTGGAGCACGGGTTTCATACCGTCGAGGCGATTGCGTACACCCCCAAGAAAGCCCTGCTCGAGATCAAGGGCATCTCGGAGGCGAAGGCCGAGAAAATCCTGCAGGAGGCGGCCAAGCTCGTGCCCATGGGGTTCACCACGGCCACCGAGATGCACCAGCGCCGCGGCGACCTCATCACCATCAGCACCGGCTCGCAGGAGCTCGACAAACTCCTTGGTGGCGGCATCGAGACCGGCAGTATCACCGAGATCTTTGGCGAGTTCCGCACCGGCAAGACGCAGCTCTGCCACACGCTGGCCGTGATCTGCCAGCTGCCGATTGACATGGGCGGCGCCGAAGGCAAGTGCCTCTACATCGACACCGAGGGCACCTTCCGGCCCGAGCGCTGTCTCGCCGTGGCAGAGCGCTTCGGGCTCACTGGCGACGACGTCCTCGACAACATCGCTTGCGCGCGCGCCTACCATACCGACCACCAGACCCAGCTGCTGACCCAAGCGGCGGGCATGATGGCCGAGTCGCACTACGCCCTGATGATCGTCGACAGCGCCACCGCGCTGTACCGCACGGACTACTCGGGCCGCGGCGAGCTGTCGGCGCGGCAGATGCATTTGGCCCAGTTTCTGCGGACGCTGTTGCGCCTCGCGGACGAGTTCGGCATCGCTGTCGTCATCACGAACCAGGTCGTCGCCCAGGTGGACGGCGGCGCGATGTTCCAGGCCGACCCCAAAAAACCCATCGGCGGCAACATCATGGCCCACGCAAGCACCACGCGGCTCTACCTCCGCAAAGGTCGCGGCGAGAACCGCATCTGCAAGATTTACGACTCGCCCTCGCTGCCTGAAGCCGAGGCCATGTTTGCCATCAATCCGGACGGCATCGGCGATGCCAAAGAGTAGTCAGGGCGGCTGCGGCCGGCTCGCTTGTGCACGGTGGACCTCTCTGCCGAGAGTACCGATGCATTGAGGCGTTCCGCAACGCCCTCCACCCCGTGGGCCGATGATCGGCGGCGATGGTCCTCTTTTCCCCATTTCTTGTTTTCTTGTACGATACTTTCAATAACCACGATGCCATGCATGGCAGATGCCACCGCTCGCCGGTGCCGGAAACGCCCGTGCGACGGCGAAGCAGCCCCATCCGCGGGCAAGTGACTGCGGCCCGCCGAGGGACGGGGCGCGCTGTCGACCTTGCGGGGCGTCGCGGCACGTCTTCCCGTCGATGCCGCCGCCGTGCACGCCGCGCCTATCGAGGGGCAGAAGGAGAAGGAGGGTCGGCGTCCTTGCAATGCTCCGCCCCGCCGCCCGCGGCATCGCCATCTGCGCCATGCGTATATAAACCCGTGGAGCGTCGGAGTGAACGCCGGAACCCCTCCAACTGTGGGCGTCGAGGATGCCGGGACGGCGGTATGGCGGTATGGTGCGCGGTCGCAGCGCGGAGCTGCGAGGTGCTGCGTCGGTCGACCAGCCGACAAGGTCCGTTGAGGGCGTGACAGTGCCGTCCGCGTTCCTCTTTTTTTTTGCTCTCTCTCTCTCTCTTGCTCTCTTGCTCTCTTGCTCTCTTTTGACCCGGCTCGATCAACGCGCTCCACGCTCTTTCATCGTCACGGGCGTCCCTCTATTTTCTCTGTAAGGGCATACCCACCGCTCCGACGGCTGCAGCCCTCGAAGGCCAGGCCAGGCGTTTGAGCATGCGTGCATCCAAGGATGCACGCATGGGAAGCGCCTTCCGTCACGCTGCGACGTCTGTGGTTGCCGGATCGATGCGACTTCTCTCCTCCTCCGCCTCCTTTCCTTTCCCTTCCCTGTCCGCACGTTCATGCGTCGCTTCGCAGCCGCCCGCTGGAGCTCAGCGCGCCGCGATACGACGCCATGAACGGTGATGGACGCGCTCACTCCTTCGGGAGAGAACACCCCTCGCTTGTTTGCCATGTGAGTGTGGTGTGGGACAAGAGTGCAACAGCAACCTTTCTGCCATCGGTCTCGCTTTGTATGGCCACGCTCGCGCCCTTGGGTAGGGCGCCTTTGGTGGCCTCGAGACGGTTCTGCGGCGCCGAGCGCGCGGCCCGGTCGTCGCTTGTTCTAAGCGCGGCCGGGCGGCGCGTGCCGCAGGGCCCTGTGTGGGTGGCAACATCGATCGAATCTCCGACGGTGCGCAAGGCGGCCGTCGATGCCCTGGAAGCGTCGGATGGGCCTCTGCATCTGAGGGCTTCCGTATGAAGGCTGACGAGGAAGCCAGCTACATCTTCGTGCTTCCATCTCCATGCGATGGTCTCGTGGTGGTTGCTGTCTCCGAGCAAGACGACGGGGTTCGCGGTCAAACGACGGGAAAGGACGGCCGTTCGCCGTCGCGGGGCCTCCGATGCCGGCGGCCCGAGCGATGACTCCAGGCCCCGTGGACGTGGACGGAACGGGGAAGCCGATGGCTGATCGCTGGATCGCCGATGCGCTCAAGCCTGAGCGACGAGCACGACGGGCCTCGTTCGCAGGATCACGCCGTCCGTGGCATGGAATGGACAGGTATGAATGGGCAGGTATGAATGGGCAGGTAGGAAGGGCCGTGCCCCGGCTGCGGGCGTCTCGTGCGACCCCTTCGGTCCCTTCCGCGCCATGGCCTTCGCCCGCTTCGCCCCTGCCGGCGCCGCTCGGGGCCGGCCGCGCGGCCGCCTTCCCGGCGATGCTGCCGTCCACCCCATCCCCACCCACGGGGCGGCCGGCGACGGTGGCGTGGTCGACGACGGCGGCGGCGGCGGCAGCGGCAGCGGCGGCGGCGGCGGCGTGGCGACCATGCGCCGGCCGCCATCGCCGCCACCGTCGTCGGCCCATGAAAGGCGCGCACGTGGCACCAGGCGTGGCGGCGGCCACGCGGGTATCAATATCCCCCCCAATACCCCCTCCCCACCCTGCGAGGTGGCGATCGACCGGCTGGAAGGGGGTTCATCCCGATCAGGCTCGCCGTGATTGAACGATCGATCATCGCTATCACCGTCGCCAAGGCCGCCACGGCCGCCATCGCCATTGCCCGCTGAGCGTAGCCAGACACCGCTGCGATGGTCTGCTAAACACCCTTGCGATCGACCCACGCCCCACGGCTTCATCTCGATCACGGCTCCCCGCACGACTCGCTCGCATGCGCCTTCAGCTGGCGAGCACCGACGCACCGCCATCGCTCAGAGCGGCTCCGGACGACCGCTACCGCATCCAACGCCGCGCCACCGGTCGATCGCTCGATCGCTCGACCGATCACCACGACATCATCACGACATCGCAGGGCATCGACGCCGCGTCCCGCGAGCGCCGTCGCCGATCGCGGCAGGGACGCGCACACAGCCGCCACGACGGCGGGTCATCACGTGCCAACGCCGCCATGGCCGGCCGCGGCGATGGCGGCGGGCGCCGCCGACAGCGGCAGCGGTAGCAGCAGCAACGACAACGGCGTGACGGCTGCCGGGCCCGCGGCGGTCGCCGGCGCTCCTGCACGCGCGGCACCGCCCGCGTCGGCAGCGCTAGTGCCTGCGCCTGCGCCTGCGCCTGCGCCACGGCAGGCTGTCCCGCCAACCATATCGCGTGACGGCGTCCAGCATACAGCCCACCCGCCGGCCTTCTTTGCCGACGCGGACGCGGTTCCTGCCGCTGCCTCGGTCTTGTCCGCGGTTGCGGCGCCGTCGGCGTCCCGTCGCCTGCATGACACCGACCCGCGCCGGTCTGGCCCGGCCGCGGCGATCTCGCCAGATGTGCCCACGGCGTCGGTCGCGCCCGAGACCGTCCTGCCGATGGCCGCGCCGCCATGGGCGCCCGCCGGCCGATCATCCGACATGCCAGCCCCGGCCGCGCGCACTGATCCGCCGCCGCCGCCGCCGCCGCCACCGCCGCCGCCGCCGCCGACCGTCCTGCCGTCGCACGCCATCCTGCAGTCACTGTTTGCGCGGTTTTTGGAAATCGCCGAGACGCAACTCAACCGGACGCTGCTGCGGCGGCTGGACGCGGACCTCAACCTGGGCGCGTGCTTTATGCCGGGCTGGCACGCCGAGTTTGACGAGATCCTAGCGATGATCGAGCGGCGCAGCGCGGACTGCCCGAAGCTGCTGATTGACTCGATCGTGCTGTGGCGCACGACCAAGTCGAAACGCTCGCTCGCGCTGGACCCACCGTTCCTCGCGTCGCTGCAGCGCATGGTGCCACACATGAAGCCGCGCGACGTGGAAGCCACGTTCCGCGAGCGCCGCACCATTCTCGCCAACGCTGTCCTTTGCCAGTTCCTCTGCGCGGTGCTGCGCCAGCTCGCGCCGGCGCAGCTGCCCGTCGGCATGGACACGAAGCTGATCGACATGGCCTTCGAGCAGCTACGCCACGCGGCCGTCACCTACACTCCTAAGAGCCGCCACGTGAGCGCCGACCACTTCGCGCGCGTGATCGGCGCGCTATCGACTCTCCGCTTCGGGAACGTCAGCGACCGCTTTGTGCTGGAGCTCAACAAGATGGGCCTCAGCGTGACATTCACGGGCATGGCCGCCGCCGCTGCTGCCGCCATCCTCTCGGGGGGCAGCGTGTTCCCCTCGCACCAGGAAGTTCGCCTCACGGCTCTCATCCGGGCCATGAGCCAGCTCCGCCTACAGATCTTCCCCATGGAAGCCCTCGAGGAAACGACGCAGTTCCTCGCGATCCTGGGCCGGCTCCTCGCCGCGCTCAACCAGCTCCACGGCCGCCACGTGCAGTCCGTGTTTCTGCGGACGCTCGTGCATCTCATCGAGCCGCTCGGCGCGATGATGACGGCCGAGGTCAATGTCCCCTCGTGGACGGCCTTCTACGACCCGCTGTGGCAGCGCGCGTCGCGCATCGCCGCCAAGAGCAAGGATCTTCCGGTCGCCCTGTACCTGACGTGTCATCTGCTTTGTGTCGGTCGCCAGGAGCACTTCCGCCAGCACTGGGTCGGCCTGGCGGAGCAATGCCTTCAGCGCTGCAAGGACCGCCACCACCGTGTCGAGGCCCTCGCCTGCCTGTGCCAGCTCATCTGGGTCTACCTCATGCGCTACCGCGACGTCGACGCGCCGCCCGTCATGCTCGGCCACATCGAGCATCTCCTTAAGCCTCTCGCCGCCTTGATGTGTCGCCGCTTCCCGGCCATGATGGGCCCCGCCGAACTGCTCGAGTTCGATGCGTATACCATCATCGGCTATATGACCTGGTTCGTCGCCTGGAGCCAGCCGGCCAGTGTCGTCCTGACCGCCCTCACCGGTCTCGATTTTCAGTCCGAACGCCTCAAGGGCAGCCACCAGCGCGCGGGCACGTCCGTCAGCCATCCCTCAAGCTCCACCATTTTTGATCACAGCACCGTCAGCGCCACCCGCACGCCCATTTTTCCGATCACTCCCGCTGCCGCCGTCGCCGCCGATGAAGCCGCAGCCCTGGCTGCGGCCGCCGCTGCCGCTCCCACCCCAAACCCGGGGTCCGGCAGTGGCATCGCCAGCGGCGACCCTGCCAGCCAGCACCCTTCGCAGGGCAGCTCATCCAACAGCACCACGGCGAGCGCCAGCGCAGCGAGCAGCAAACCCACAGCGTCGGCCACCGCCCCGCGGTTCACGTGCACCGTGGGCCGCAGCCTCGCGCAGATGCAGATCATGATGGGCGATCAGCGCGTTCAGCCGGAGCTGATTCTTGCCGCGCTGCGCAGCTACGGGCTCTTTATTGGCACGCTACTGGCCGTCATGCCGCCATCGCCACCCACCTTGGCGCCGCCAGGGCCACGGTACGTTGGCACCACCGGCGCCTACTCGAGCTTCGCCGGCTACAGCCCCACGGAGCCCGTTCCGCCGGCCTCCTTTGCCTGGCTCGATAAGGTGCCCACCCCGCCGTTCCCGCTCCGGCACCTGCTCGTCGATCCCGTCTGTCAGTGCTACTGGCGCCGCGTCATGCACCAAGCTGTCCAAGCCCGTGCCAGCATGAGCGGCGTCGACCACGCGGCCGGCGGTGGCGACGGCGGCGGCGGCGGTGGTGGGAGCTTCGGCGGCCTCGGCATCGCCCCTGACGCCACGCGAGGATACCGCGGCGTCGACCCGATGCTCATTCCGAGCTCACACGCCCACGGGGGCGGGCTTTGCGCGCACGCGTCGCGTGATGCCTCGGCCGGCGCCGGCGGATCTGGCTCGATCCCGCATCACCATGGCGCATCGGGTACAGGGCATGTGAGTCGCGGCAGCGGCGGCTCAAGCGGAACGCCGTCCACGGGCGCGGCGGGAGGCGCGGCAGCGGCCACGGGTGTCACTGCCACAACCTACCTGACGATGGGTGCGACCCCTGTGAATCGGGCGATGCAGTGTGACGACGGGGGCCGCTGCACCGCTGGCCCCATCAGCAGCCGCGGCGTCTCTGTCTTGTCGCTCTGCTATGCCGCTGATATCATGGACGTGCAGCAGTATGCGCGGCTCCCGCTGCGGTTCCGCGCCACTTGGGACCATATGAACGAGATCTTCGGCAGTCTCGTCGGTGCTCTGCACCAGATCGTCAGCCCGCTCCAGACCGGCTCTTGGGCCCATGAAGCGGGCGGCGGGCCGGACACGTGGTCGTCGGCCGGGGGCGACGGCGATCTGTCCGTCCGCGACGAGATGGATGCGGGCACCGGCGGCGGAACCCGTGCGACCAGCAACGCGTATGGTCATGGTGGTAGTGGCGGTGCCGGCGACGCCGGGAGCGGCAGCACAGGCGCTGGTGTCGGTACCGGTGCAGCGGGTGCCGGCGGTAGTGCCGGTCACGACCACGCCTCGTCGCGCTCGTTTTCGGGCAGCGCGGCGACGGCGAAGGAGACGTCGACAGCGGCCGCGCCGGCGCGGTCCATCTTTGTGGAGCTGTTTGCGTTCTGCCTGGAGCTGATGCCACGGTTTGTGCCGGTGGGCATGGATATTCTGGCGGTGACCGACATGATCACGCAGCACATGATGCACTTCGATGTGCCGATCCGGACGGCGGCGCGGCACTGCATCTGCCGCATGGCGCGGCTCGGGTACCGTGTGGACGCCGCGGCTTTCTGGTCGCTCAACCACCAGCCGCAGGGCAACGCTCAGGCACTGTCCCACCTCGTCTCGTCGTATGCACTGCAGGCCTCCGAGAGCCGCCTCGGATCTTTGTTCCGCGGATACTCTCCGCACACGCGTAGCCCGTCGGGGTTGTTTGTTGGCGACAACATCATCCTGGCGCAGATGAGCTTGTGGAGTATGGGGATGGAAGAGTTCGAGGACGACCTGCGCCGCGGCGTTCGCATCAGCTCTGATGTAGTGAAACGCGTCGTGATCGATTTCGAGAGCAAGAGCGTCGTCTACATCAGCAACCTGCACCAGCGGGTGCACCTCTCGGGCGTCACCGCTTGCATCACCGTCTACCGCATTCTCCAGCGGCTCGCCTCCTACGACCAGTTCATGCGTGAGAAGCGGGCCCGCCTTGCGGCCAGCGGACTCGCTGACCATGTGGACTACACCGCCGTTGCGACGATTACGACGCCGGCACACCACCCCTCGCCCTTACCGTCTGCGTTGCCGCCGTTCTCGCAGCCGTCGCTCTCCGCCGGCAAGGGCGGCGGATCTGCCGCCGCCGCGTCGGACATGTGGTCGCCCGCGATGTTGCCCCCCGACGACTTTGAGCATTTCCAGGAGATGCCGCTCGTGCCCCGCGGCAGCACGATTATGCACATCATTATCGTGAAAGGCGCCGAGATTATGCGGCGACACTGCGATGACACGCTCGTGCTGGACGGCAACGGCACGATCGGGCATATCTCGGGTTCAGCGACGCGGGATATCGACCAGGATATCCCCTACCTCGCGCGCATGACGGAAGATGACACGCGCGACCTGCTGAAGAGTACCCGCCGACTTTGTCTCTTGAATGGCGGCCACAACTTGTTTTACTATGCGCTGTCCCAGAACCCGGGCCACACGGTGCTGTGGAAGCGATGCTTGCCCGACCTAGCCCACGCGTTTCTGGAGTATGGCGATCCCGCGTCCACCGTTCCCTTTTTCAACCTTGTCAACTGCCGGTTTTCGAAGCTATACTCGCTGCCCGCCATCTACCTCAGCGGGACGCTGGTTCAGGAGAGCGGCGTCGCCAAGAGCCAGCACGGCCGTGCCGGGGCCCGGCCCACGGTTCTCTTTAGCAACCGCGAGTTTTTGGGCATGTCGATCACGAAGCCGTTTCCCTTCGGGAACATGCACGAGACGCTGCTCGAGCAGTGGAAGCTCTATACAGCGATTGCGTGCGTCCAGACCCCAGCAATGCTCAGCAAAGCGAATGTGTTTGTGTTGCCGTATGCCCAGCTCAGCAATTTGTCGGGTGACCGCACGGAAGCGCCGCGCATGGGGATCCGGTTTCTCCGTGCCACACACCGGCGCCACCCCGCGCAAGCCTCTACGACTGGCACGCTGTTCCCGACCGGCGCGCCGTCAGCGACCGCCAACATTCATATCGCCACGTGCGACATCATGCCGCCGGGCATGATGTACCAGGAAGTCGACGGCGGCCCAGCCGCCATGACTGGCGACGAGGGCGACGAAGAAGTCCGCCGCCGCGGCTACCCAGCCACGACGCCGATCACGACGCCAAGCTCCGGCGTGTCCCACCTCGGGCAGCTCATCATGAACGTCGCGCCCAACAGCGTTTTAGGTGGCACCAACCTCGCCAAATCGGTGGCCGAGCGCGACCTCTTTGCCTGGCTCATTCCGCTGCTCACGTGCAATCGCGCCGACATTCGGCTCTCAGTGGCCACGGCGCTCGGCAACATCCACGAGACCAGCGCGGCCCTCTTTACGAAGCGCATGCGGCCGACCATCGCCCGCGCCACCCAGTGGCTCCACCAGCTCGCGACCAGCGCGACGTCCGCTCGGCGCACGGCGCCCCCGTCCGCAGCGTCCGCCACCGCCGCTGCACCACACGCCGCGTCCGCCCCCACGTCGGCGTCCCACGCTGCGACGCCCTTCTGGCCGAGCGGCTTCTCGAAGCGCAGCCAGGTGTGCCGCCAGCCCGTGCACCTCGAGGTCGAAGTAATGCATACGCTCGCCTTGACCACGCACTTGTTCACTGCGCCGACGCCGGAGCGCGAGACGAGTATGAACGCGCTGCATCACTTCATACTAGCGGCGATGGCTCTGCTGGGCTCGGAGGCGCGGCCCTACGACGCGCCGTTCCAGCTGCTGCTCTACCACTTCTGCAGCTGGGTCGACAACTTTTACGCGCTCGTGCCGATGCGAGGCGATGCGTGGCTGATGGCGCACCCCCTTATGGATGCTGTCTTACGCCGCCGGCTCTTTCTGATTCTCGTGGACTGGTGCGGTTACGGCCGCGCGTCCTCGACCACCAAAGACCGCGAAGCGCGCATTATCGCCCATCTCATGACCTCGGTCCGGGACCCGCAGCTGCACTCGAGTATCACGAACTGTGTCGAGATCCAGCGCAAGGCGCTGCGCGTCGCGAGCCTCAATGCCCTCGCCACCCTCTGCGGCAACTGCAAGACGTTCAACGAGCAAGCGATCCTGCAGATCCCGGTGCCCGACGCACAGCCCTTCATTGCGCAGGGCAAGATCTCGCTCGTGCATCTCTTTGAATGGGCGATCGATCTGTTCGAGTCCGGCGCCGATGATCTTCATGCTATCGCGCGCCGCGCTCTGCTGAATCTGTTGCACGCGAACCACGAATCGCCCAACTTTATGCGCGCGTATGCGCTCTACTCGACCACGTATATGTCCTCGCGCTCGGCGGGCCGCGCATTCTTTATGACGCTCTCGGCCTACCTGATGCCCGCCCACGGCGACGCCCACCCACACCACGCGCACCAGGTGGACCTCAACAACCTGAACAGCTGCACCGACCTGATGGTAGCGCTCTCGATTCATATGCTCGGCGACGGCGATGTCGAACTCCGCAGCAGCGCGTTCAATCTCCTTAAGTACATGAATCGCTTGCTCACCAAAAAGGACGCCGCCGTTATAGTCTATACACTGCCTGCCTCGATCATGGAGCAAGAGTATCCGCGCATCATGAGCACTGTGTCGTGGATATACCGCCAGGGACAAGCCGCCATCTCCCGCTACTTCTCGCGCAAGTTTATACACCGCACCGCCTCAATCCTGAACGAAGTGTTTGTGCGCTATGAGGTGCTGCTCGGGACCCCAGATAAAGGGACGACGCCCAACCATATCGTCGGCGCCGCCTACCACGTGTTGACGCCGTGGCTCGAAAACATTTCGCTCGACTGGCACCTATCGTCACCGCATTCGCTTTCGCCGCTGCCATCGATGCTCTCGGGCGTGACCTCGCCGCGAATGCCGACGACAACGACGGCGGCAACGAGTCCGCGCAGCCGCGGCGCCGCCACCGCCGCGGCACCCCTGCCGATTCCTCAGTGGTACTCGCACTTACCCGACATCTTTCTACCGGCCTCATCGGAAGCGAGGACGACGGCGGCCGACGGCACGAGCACGGCGCCGTCGCCGCCGTTCGTCAATAGCCTCGCGAAGCACCGGTTCATGGTATCGTGGGTGCTGACGCATATCCTGACGCTGACGATGCTGGCGCCCGACTCGTATGCGCCGCAACACCGAGCGCTGTGGAACGCTGTTTTGCAGCCCGAGACGCCGGTGATCGATCGCTTGCTCGGACGCGAAATCGCACTCTCGGGCCAGTTGCCCGGGTACGAGACAATCGCGGTGCTGGCGGGCCCGGCCGTGCTCGACACGCTGAGGTCCTGCTCGGCCGCGAACATGATGTCCATCGTGGGCCATCTCGCCTACATTTGCATCGTGACGTCGAACGCGCAGGCGATCCTGCTGACGAAGCGGATGCTCATGTTTCTGCACACGCCGGAAACCGAAGCGGCCGTGTTCCGTACCGTGATGGGGATGTGGGTCAACCCGTCCCAGACGCTGCCGGCCTATGACGAGTTCTGCAACCCGAAAGAAACGTCGGTGTTGCATTCTCTCCGTACCCAGCGGCAGCGCGCGCTTGCCAGCGACGGCTGGGGGCAGGCCGCGGACGGCCCGAATTCTCCCGACGCGACGGGCGAAATCAGCGACGCCGCGCTGAGTCCGTTCGAACAGTTCATCCTGTCAATCCGGCTGCCACATATCGAGCTCGGGTTCAGCGCGGCGTCGCATCAACCGACGGGCACAGTGCTGGACAGCATCTATTCGCACCAGCTGCACGCGATCCCCTACGCGAAAGCTCATATCTCGGCCGTCATTTTGTCCGACTTTATCTCCAACTGCGAGCTCGCGCTGCTGTTGCAGTACATCCCGGTCATGACCGTCAACACCGTCTTGTTTCTGGACGATCCGCGCCCCGTGCTCCGAGACAACGCGCGCCAACTCATTGCGATTGTACTTGACCGGCTGCTGCCGCACGAGCGGTCTGAGCGGGCACAGCGCTTTGTCCGCACGATTCAGGCCTCGCGCGGCCACGAGGCGCTCTGGGAGGTCGAGACCGTCCGCCGCGAAACCCTCGTCTACAAGAACAAACGCTTCCAGACGGGCCTCGCGAGCGTCGCCGCGCTCCAGCACTTCGTCGAGGAGATCCAGTATTGTCTCGAGGAGTGCCAGCAGTATCACTACTACTATGCTGTGATGGTGATAGCATGGAGTATCGTGCTGACCCGGTCACGGCACACGTGTGCGCGGTCCCACCAGGTCTTCCGCGCACTCTGCCGCGACGTGCGACCCGCGGCTATGCTCAACGTGCTCATCAGCCTCAACCGCGTGGCAGGCGACCAGCACGGCACGAGCCGCGGGCTGAACATTGAGGCCATGCTCAGCCTCGCGCATCTGCTGGACAGCGATCATCTCGGCGATGAGAGCCTAACGGCGTGCTTATACTGGGCCCTCGTGGCAATGCTCGCGTCGCCGTGCGAGCCCGAGTTTGCGATCGCCATCAATGCCATCGGCTTGTTCATGGAGACCCACGGTGTCACCACCGTCGAGCGGCTACTGCACAACTCGCTGGGCCGCGACCTCGAAGACTACTGCCACTTCCGCTATCTTGACCTGATCCGCCGCGGCCTCGGCTCGAGCTGGACGTTGTATCGCACGCTCTCGGTTCTCAACCGAGCGATCCCGCTTCAGGCGTCCAGTTACGAGGATCTGCTGTACACGCTCATTGCCAACCTGCCGAACATGCTACACCTCCTGACCCGGTTCGTGGACGGCGGCGTCGTGGCCGCCTGCGCAACCACGAACCGCGGGCTGCTCAAGACCGTCGGCGGCTTTGATGAGCCTGCCCGGTTCTACTGGGAGCTCACGACGACGCGCCAGCATGCGATGGTGCGCGCGCTCATGAAGCACATCAACCCCGCCTTCGTGCTCCACCGCATTCTCCACCAGTACCTGGACGGGGTCTACGATACCGGCCGCGATTTTCTCAAACCCATTCTGATCGCCATCTGCAACCCGCCGCTCTGCCCTCTGGCGGCCCGCTATGCCGCGACGCCCTACACGCCGTCCGCGCCGCCGCCACCGCCGTCGCCGGCCACCGACGACTCCGCACACGGCGACGCCAGCCCCTCGGTCGCCGGCTTCTATCTCGCTGTCTATCCGGCGGGCCGCGGCGCGGCCACGAGCCCCGCGTCCAGCCCGGCGAAGCGGGACGGATCAGCGCCCTACGAATGGATCGAGACGAAGCTCATTCGGGAAACGTTCCGCACCTTGTCGTGCCAGATCACGATTTACCAGAGCACCAAGCTGAATATCATCCGTGATTTGCTGGGCATTTTGAAAGGCCGTCTGCTCCTGCTGGCGGAGCAGCCCGCGTTCCGTCCCGTCGCCGACGGCAGCCCACCCCGCGCCCAGATTCTCTTCAGCATCCCGCAGGTCAACATCGCGCATCTGCTGATGCTGCTCAAGACCAACCTCGCAGACCAGTCGATGCAGGTCGTCGACGGGCTCATTGAGTGCTCCCACATCGTAGCCGCAATTTCGGGCAGCCGTTCCTTTCTGTCCCGACCACTCTACTACCTCGCCCAAGAGATGGGACGCCAACACGTGGTCCCGAACCCGCACGACTTTCGGAACGAGTTTCCGCAGCACGGTGCAAGCGCCAGCGCGGCCTTCTCGGTGGCCGTGGCGCCCTCGATGGAGACGGAGGCTCGCGCCGCGAGCGGGCACGTTAAGAATAAGCCGTCGCAGTCGTCCACGTCGTCCACGTCATCGCCCCGTCCCCATGCTCTGGTGGGCGCTGCATCTGCTCCGGCGTCCATGTCTGCGCCATCGCCGCCACACCCATCGCCGCCGGCTGCCACGCCGTCCTCGACCTCGCTGCCCGCGACAGCCGCATCGCCCGCATCCGCAACGACCGCGACGCCACCATCATCATCCCAGGCGCAACCCTCAGGGCCATCGCTGTCGCATATGCCCGCCGCTGCAGCCGCAGCCGCAGCCGTTGGATCGCCGACATCGACCGCAGCGTCCTTATCGCCAATGGTCACGGAGACCGGGTGGTCGCTGAGCGACGAGCACGAGCGCCTACTGCAGATGCGGCGCGCGCTGGTGGCCGTGACGTCGGTCGCACAAGCGTTGCGACCGGATCCGGACCCGCCGCGGCCCGGGTCGCCGCTTTACGAGCTGGCGGTGCAGTCGCCTATGTTCACGTCGATATACCTCGCCAAGATCGGCGTCTCGCGGACGCCCTTCCAGCGGTACCGCGTCTCGCGGGAGCGGATTCGTCGGCCGCTGTCCCCGAACCGCCGCGGGTCGCGCCGCCGCGACCCGGCCCGAACGGCAGATGACTTCATGCGTCGACGCGACGGATCCGACGATGGAGACTACGTGGATGAGGACGACGTGGACGACCACGAGGATGATCACGTGAAAGCGGGCGAAGTCGGCAAGAGGGAAGACCGGCATGCGGCGTCGCTGCTCGGCGCCGACGTCGACGACGAGAGCCCGGCATCGTCGATAGACACCAGCGAGATCCGCGGGCGATACCGTGATGATGCCAGCAGCAACCTCGGAAGTCCGCGGCCGAGCCCCCCGAGTACGTGGGCGAAGCACAAGGCCGCGGCTTTCCCAGACGCTCTCGAGTGGGATGCGGCGACGCCCGCGCCGTACCATATCACCCCCGACTACTACCAGGACACCACCCTCGATATGGTCAGCACCGACGTGATCGGCCAACTCGATGATCTGGACGCCTTCTTCACTCAAATCCAGAAGGACATGTCGACCGCGCCCCCCTCGTCGGCGTCGGCCTCCCCGGCCTCGTCTGTGCTCCACCAGCCGACGGCGCGCCGACGGCGCGCCTCGCTTTCCACGTTCTCCACCCTCAACCGCGAGCTTGGATCGCAGCGCGCATCCCTGGATCCCGCCGACACGAGCGGCGCGCTGACCGCGCGCAACAGCCAGGCCCAGCCGCCGTCCCTCGCTCCGCCGCGACTCGGGTCCACGTCCTCGGCATCCTCGACGCCGCCGCGTTCACCTTCAATGGACCGGTCTCTCTGGGTTGAGGCCTCCGCCGCAGCCTCCGGGATCGCCAGGACGGGCCCGGCCGAATCCGTCACGGGGCGCTCATCGCCGTGGCCCACAACGCCGCGGGAGGCCCGTGACCCGTTCTACGGCTTCAGCGACACCATGGCGGAGGACACGGCGCCCTCGCCGTGGTCGTTCCCATTGCGCGCGGGGCCGACGGCGGCCGGAACGACCACGCCCGCCCCGGCCGCGCCGGCGCCGATGCCCGAAGCCGTCCATCGCCGGCTCACGCGGCGCAGCCGCAAGCGCCGCGACGGCGACGCCGATCGCTCCTCCGTGTCGTCGGACAAGCCTTCTGTGACGAGCACTCTTGTCCGCCGCTTTTTACGCCACTAGTCGTCATCGCCCTGCCGTCGCCGCATCGCCATCGCCGCATCAAGGCTTTTGCTGACGTTCGTTGACGCATCATGTAAATAAATTAGGGCGATTTATATAAGCAACCACGCCAGCGGGCGCGGGAAGGTAAAGCCACGACGACGCGTGGCGGAGCAACTGCGAGTGGCGCCGGCGCTCAGGACGGGCAGGCGCAGGGGATCTTGGGCAGCACGGCTTTGAGTCGGCCCGCGTGGCGGCTTAGGCCGCCCTGCACGTCGTTCAGAAACGCGATGGTCTGGACGAGCGGATCGATGTCGGCCGCCGACGTCGGGTCCGCGAACGGCGGGATGAAGCGGTTGTTCCGCACGAACGCGGATACCGCCATCTGCTCGGCGAGTCCATTGGGGTCCTGCGGCTGCTCGCCGAGGAACCGCGCCTGTGTCTCCGAGAGGCCGATGCCGTCCGCAGCGGCTGCCGCGGCAGCGGCGGTGGCCGCGCCATCTGCGGCCACGTGGCAGTGGAGCCCCATGCGGCTCGTATTGGAGAGCACCGCCGACCCCCGCTTCGCGCCGACGACGGCGTCGGCGACGGCCGCGGGCACGCACGGTTTGGAGGGGAAAGCGCGGCGATACGTGCTGGTCCCCTGTTCGTGGTCGTCGTGGCCACGAGGAAAGAGCCGCTGCGACTCGGACAGCACGAAGGCGTCGGTCGCCGTCCTGGCGGGCCCGTGGCGCAGCTGATCGGCCTGCTCGCGTTGTGCGGCGCGGCACATCGACCGCTGCGCGGCCTGCGACGACGTGAGGAAGCGGTCGTCCTCAGCGTCATCGGCCTCGGCGTCATTGTTGAGCGTCGAGGCCGACGACGACAGCGGCGAGGCTGCTGTGCCTCCCCGCACGCGGTCGGCGCTCGGGGAGACGCGGAAGGTGCTGGCGTCCGAAACCCAGGCGCTGCCGGAGCGGAGGACCTGGGCGGCGCGGAGCGGCGACGCGGCGACGCGGAAATGCGCGCGGTGCTCGGTGACGGCGCTGACCGGCGCGCCGACGTGACGCTCCTGCGTATGCAGGCGCATGTACGGCGAGGGCGAGACGACAACGCCGCCGTCGGCGGCCGCGTGATCGAACACGGGCGGCAGCATCAGCGCCTCGCACGGAGCGCCGCGGTAGGTGGCGCCGGTGGTGGTCTCGAAGGGCGCGGTGATGCGGAAGTCGGGGCGCTCATCGTGCGCGGGAGCGTAGACGACGTACGGCTGGGCGTTAGTGGCGTAGCCGCTGCCGCGGAGCTGGGCGCCGAAGTGGTCGGCGTCGGTGGGCGCGCATCGTGTCAGATACGCGGCGCGCGAGGCGCTCGTGCTGTAGAAGGCCGCCGGGTCCTTCGGCGCGCCGTACGACGCCAGCTGCACGGCCGTGCGATGCGACTCGAGCATTGTCGCGAGGAGTGGAGGCAAAAGAACGGGGCCGGGGAGACGGTCAGGGCGGCGGCTCACAGCGCTGACGGGCATCATTCCGTGGTCGCGACGTCTTGCGTTGGAAATCGAGCAGACGGCGAGGCCCGAATGAATGTCGCCTCCAGGAGACGCTGCGCGTCGAGAGAACCCGTCGACTGAGTCTACTTCGTCCGAGGCCTGACTTCAGCAGGCAGCGGTAACCTTCATCCATGGATGTGCAGGATACGAACGGCTCCCGCGTCGGCACCATCGCCATGTGGCCGACGCGGTCAGACAGGGCCAGACGCGCCCGCGGCTAGGTGACGGTCTCCACAGAACGTCTTGGGTGCGACCATGGCGATGGGCATCGATGCATCAGACAGGTTGCTGCTGCTGCTGCTGCGGCGAGCCCCATGGGCCATCGCTCCGCCGTGTCACCCAACGCCGAATGCATACCGGGGCCGCGTTTCACCTCGTATGCCGCAATGAACCCCGCGTCCAGCCGCCCGCGCCGATCAGCGGCCGGTCGGAGTTCGGAGGGCTGGTCGGCCGATCGCCGGAACGCACCCCCAAACTCCGATCGGCCGCGGCCGGCGTGAGGCCCCGCCCACACCACACCACGCCGGCCGCGCCGGGACCGCTGGACGGGGTCGCACGCGCCTCCAAGGGTCACGGTGTGACACGCGCTACCGCGGTGAGTCGGCGTCGATGTATTCGAGACATTGCGATGTCCGGCTTCCTATCATCGCATGCGGCGCGTTCTGCGATCCCCACGGATCGGGCACCGCGAGCGATCGAACAGTGATGGGCGGTATCTGATCGCCGATCCGCGAATAGACTTTTGAGGGTGCTATGGCCATCGAATCCTCTCAAAAAAAAAATTTAATGGTCTCCCTCGTTCCCACGATCCGATCTCAAGCCATGCCTCGATTGAGATCGGACGCCTCCGAGGCCCGGCGCCATGACTAGGCACATGTTGGCATTATGGGGCATCTCATATGATCCGGTACGAAAAACCGTCGACGCGACCCTCGAATAGCCGGCTCGGCGCGTTGCTGATCCATGATCCACCCGTAGGGATGATGGATTGGGGGATCCCGAAACGGCTCTCCGATGGAGGCTTGACACTTCCAAAAAGCATGGGGTTACCGCAGCCCGAGACATCTGCGAGCGTCCGCTCGCATCCTGAGACACTAGCTACAGAAGAATCTGATATTTGCGCTCGGCGGGAACCGTGTTCACGATGACGCGGCCGTTGTAGGAGACAGACGCGTAGACCCAGGGGTCGCCCGCGGACCACGCGACCGCATACGCGCTGTCCTCGTGCTCGTCGCACACAGCGACGGTGCCGTCGGTGGGCCGCGCGACGCCCGCGGCGTCCCTCGCGTCCATCGCCTCCCACACGGAGTCGGCCTGCGGGTCGTCCTCGTCGTTGTCCTCGTCGTCGTCCTCGTTCCAGGCGCCGCCGCCGCGGGGAACTTCGGCCTCATCGCCGGCGGGCGGCAGCGGCAGCTCGCTCATCGAGTCGACGTACGCGAGCGGCTCGACGCGCCCGAGCGGCGTCGACGACACGGACACGACGCTCTCGAGGCGCACGCGGTGGTCCGAGCCCGCCGTGAGCAGCAGCTGGTCGTGCCGTGGGTGGAACTGGACCGCGCGCGCCGCGTGCGTGTGGTGCCGCAGACTGAGCAGGGGCGTCTCGCCTGTGGCGGGCGGAGGCGGCGCGGCCCCCGCGGGGCCGTGTGACGCTGGCGGCGGCGGCCGCGGCGGCGACGTGGCGAGCCGTGGCGATGCAGCGCGCGGCACCGCCGCCTCCGCCGTCACGGCGACCGGCGCCGTCAGGGCACGACGGTCCCACAGCTGCACGGCGCCATCGTCGGTCGCGACCGCGAGCACCGACGGCCGGTTCGGGTTGAAATCGAGAGCGCGCACCGGCCACGCGTCCACAGCGTCGTGGGCGAGGGACCACGCGGGCGCGTCCGTGGCGGCCCGCAGATCGTAGCCGTACACGGCCGTGTCGACCGCTGCCGCGCCATGGGCGGCGTGCTGCGGGTCCCAGGCCCACGTGGTGAAGTGGCACGGCGCGCCCGACAGCGCCGTCGTCCGCGGCAGGCCCACGTGGCGCAGGGCCGCGGGACGCTCCGCCGCATAGAGCCCGAGACGGGTCGGCTGCACGCCGACGAGGCGGCCCGGCTCGACGGGGCCCCAGAACATGCGCAAGATCGGGGCCGACGGCGCGTGGGCCTCGTAGCGGCACAGCGGCATGAGCACGTGGTCGGCCACGTGCTGCCAGCCATCGCTCGTCGTCGGCAGCGTCGCGCCGCACTGCCAGAGCGTTGCGCCCCCCGGCGCGAGGCCGTCCTGCCAGCAGGTCAGGATCCGGTCGACGGCCGCCGAGGCGGACACGGGCTCAGCGTCCGCCGACGCGACGGCGGCGGGTGGCGCAGCGATCCAGCGGACCGCGTGGGGATGGGCGAAGGTCTGCGGGATGAGCTGTCCGCGCTCCTCGTCGTAGTCCAGCAGCAGCAGCTCGTTGTGCCCGTCATTCTCGTCGGTGCCGACCCAGAACTGGTCGCGGTCGGGCTCGGTCGCGCGCGCCGCGAGGCATCGTGCCTGTCCCGGGGGGGTCAGGCGCGTTGCCGGCGGAAGACCATGGATTCACGTTGAGAGGCACGAGTGCATCCATGTATGGAGGGTGTGACGCCAAATCAGGATGAATACGGATGTTTGCGTCGAGCCGACCTCGGCCCGAGCCATGGACCGAAAACGACGGGCTCACCGTGCCCAAATCGCGCATGCACGCGATACTCCTCTCACCTTCTTGCCGACGGCATAGACGGTCGTCTGGGTCATGGCGGGGAGACGCCGCGCTTAGCGGACGCCGGCAATGTTTCGTTCACGGGCTGAGCGCCGCTTGTCGTCGTATCAAGGATGCGGACAGAAAAGGTGGAGATGCCGCTCGGCACGAGGCCACGGGGTGGGGAAGGGGGGTGGGGGTTATCCCAATGACGGGCACTTCAGGATGATGGGATCGGGTGATGGGATGAGACCGGATCTGGCGAGACCGTCGGCGGGCCCGTCGGTGGCGCAGCCGACGCGTCGCGATCGCCAACGATCGCAGCACCGCGAGGGCCTCGCGCGTCACGCCCAACGACGCGATGGCCTGTCCCTGTGCATGTGTGCTTGTGCGGGTGCTAATACCGGCTGACCACGTGCGGGTGAGCGCTGGCCACGTGCGGGTGAGTCGGCAGTCATGCAGTCATCTGGGCGGATCCAGGGTCGGAGATCGCCGCACGGCGCGAAGGCCCCTGGCGCGTTGGCGCCTGTGGCGTCGATCCCGGCCTAGGACGCGCGCCGAGGCATCACAGTGGGCCTTAGCGTCTCCATGGCCCCGACACGGGGCTACGCTCCCCCGTCTGAGTGGCGCAGCAAGAAACCAGGGACGAGCGACATTTCAGGGCGTTCTGTGCGGTTTCGCAACGATCCGGAGATCACGGTCACCTCGGCTCACCTCGTCGCTCCAACCATGGACTGCCATGGCGCCGGTGTCACCATACCTGCCCATGCGCATCATCCCATCCTCATCATCTCTGCTCATCCTGCCTCATCATCCTCCATCCGGATCCTACCTGATCATGCGAGTTCACGATGCGCCTTCCTTCAAACCTGTCGACGGAATCGGCCGACCGCAACCATGGCGGTGGTCCAGGACTGTCGGCATGTCTTCACTGGCAGATCCCCTCCGGCTGCTCCGAGAATGGCCATAAGGTCGGCTGAGGTCGGCTGGGTCCAGAGCCCCGGAGCCGCCCGAGTTTTGCCGGCTGTCTGAGGGGAGCTCCCGGGAACCCCCGACCCCCGTCCGTGCGCCGCTGCCGATGGGGACCCCCGGCGGAGCTCGACCGCCGCCGCCGCCGCCGCCACCGACGCCACCGGCAGAACGAGCGCGCGCCGCCGGAATCCTGCTTATAGCTCTCGTGGCGCCGGCGCGGGCAAGGCGGCGCAGGCAAGGCGGCGCAGGCCAGGCGGCGGCTGGCTGAAACCCCGATTCGCCGAGACGCTGCGCGTCGTCGATAACATGTTATTTTTACGTGACTCCTGCGAGGCGCAGGATCCGACCGAGTGCGCCGCCGGGATCGCCACCACCTCTCCCCTTGGCGCTGCGCGCGTGTGCCCGCCGCCCATCGCCCCTCGGACCGCCTTCCGCCTCTGCCTTCCGCCGAGCGTCTCGCTCTCTCGCTCTCTCGCTCTCTGGTGACGATCGCAACGTGGCGCTCCTCGGCACCTGTCCGACAGACCCCGAAGGCGGCGACGGCAGCGCTGTATGACGTGAGACGCCTCCTCGGCGCTGTCCCGGGACACCCCTTGCGTTGTCAGCGCCTGCTCCTTCCGCCTTCCACCTTCCGCCTTCTTCCTGCCGCCTTCCCGAGTCAGGGGGCCTCCGTTCGATCTCGCCGCAGGCCGTCACCGCATCCGTGGCGCCCAGAGGTGTTCGATGCCCGTGCGGTATAAAAAGCACCGCTGCGGTGATTGCCGTTCCGTGCGAGTACGAAGCGCGGAGAGGCGACGCTCCGAACCCAACCGACATCGTCGTGAGTCGTGAACCGTGAACCGTGAACCGTGAACCGTGAAGCTCATCGAAGCGAGCAAGGGAGGGTCATCATGTCATTGGCTGTGCCGGTGCCCACGCGTTCTGACTCCTACTGGCATCCTCTCCCGCCTGCCGACGCCGACCCCGGGTTCCCCGCCTCGGGCCGTACCCACGCGTCGTCCTGCCCCGACCGCCTCTTTGCCCACGCACACCTCGCGGCTGCGTTCAACCCCCCTGCGGCGCACGCTTACGACCCCGCTGATCCTGCTGCAGCTGCGGCTGCTGCCGCCGCGGCTTCCGCCGCCTCGTACGGCGCGGGCCACCCGCGCTCGCCGCCGCCGGACGTCTTCCGCGCTGCCCACGAACCCCCGCGGAGCCACGCCGCCATGGTCGCCGCCGCCGCCCCGGCGCCGGCCTCGGCCAGCCACTGGCACGTCGCCTCGGGTGCCAACGGTATCAACGGCTACACCGATCCGCACGCGCGCCAGACTTACCTGCACGACGCCCAGGTCCCCGCCGCCGCAGCGTACCACCATCAGCACCACGGTGGCATGATGTCGACGACGCCCAGCCCGCCGCGGCAGCAGGCCTACCCGCAGCACCAGCAGCAGCATACCCCGTGGGGCGGCATGGCGACCGGCCACGTGTCGGCGGCAGCAGCGCCGCTGACCCCGAGCCCGCCGACGGCGTTCCCGCGGCCCGCCGCCCCGAGCACGGGCGGCCACTCGGGCAAGCGCAAGCGCGACCAGGGCGAGCTTCACGCGGTGCGCGAGACGTTCGCGTTCGACGAGGCACTCGACCAGGCCCTTAGCGCCAACCCGCTCGCGCAGCACCTGGCGGCCCTCGGCCCCCGCTTCGAGCAGGCCTTCACCCTGCTCCACCCGGCATACACGCCGTTCTGCGTCGGCCTGCACGCGCAGATCCTCGCGGCCGTCCAGGACGCGGCCCACGCCACCGCGACCGAGGGCCTCCTCGATGTGCCGACGGCGCTCACGATCCTCCGCCGCGTGGTCGACCAGTCGGCCCTGCAGCGCACGTGGCAGGCCGGCGCCAAGTCGACGTGCTCGTGGGCGAGCGACCGCACAGGCCTCAACTGGGGGCTCTTCCACGCCCTCGCCCGCGACGTCGCCCTCGATGTCGTCTGCTCCCACCCGGACGCGCCGCCGCGGGCCGACATCGTGCGGCTCCTCTGAGAGCAACCTTCTTAATTTGAACGCTCATACCTCATCGGAATCGCGGCGGTGGTCGCCGGGTTGTCCCCACGGTCGCTTGCTCGGTTCCGCGCTCCCTTCTCTGCCTCTTGACGCCTGGCGTTTGATCTGCTTGGATGGATTGATACCACATGATTGGGCGCGTCGTGCCGTCGGTTTACTATTTAATATGCTCTTCGTGATCGACGGGGGACACCTCCGATTGAGGGTTCATGGTTTCGCATGGATCATGACCATGTTGCCGTCCTCGCACCCCGCAAACAACACGTCCTCGGCGCCCGAAAAGGCTAGGGTGTTGACGGGGCTCTGGGTGGGGAAGCGATGGAGGATCCGCAGCGTCCACGCGTCCAGCACATGCACGACGCACGCGTCGTCCGCCGCAATGAGGTGCGATCCGGCGCGGTTGAGCAGCAGGTCGCGGAAACACACCGTGTACCGCCGCCACCGCAGCGTTCCCCCCTGCCGGTTCACCAGCATCAACTGGCTCTTCCAGGTCGGACCCGACGCGGAGGCTACCGGCGTCGCTGGGGAGGCCGAGGCGCCAGACGTCGGTGCGACTTCACTCCTGACTTCGCTCCTGACCTGTGTGGCCGCATCAGCCGCCGTTCGCTCGGCCACCGTGTGAGCATCAGCAGCGATCTTGGCTTGCGCGCCGTCTGCAGCGGCATCCTTGCTCTCGAGCTCGGCCGCGGACTTGGACGCCGCGTTGCCCTTTTTAGCATGGTTGACCCGGTCTTTGCCCTTGCCCTTGCTACGCGAAGCACCGGTGTCACTGGCCTTGCCCTGCTTCGCTCGGGACTTGCTAGGCGACAGCGCGGGCTTCTCGTCGTCCGCATCTGAATGAGCCGCATCCACCTCAGTGGCAGCCCGCGGCTCGCCCTGGTCCTTGTCGGTGTCCTTGTCCTTGTCGGTGTCCCCGTCCTGCTCGTCAGCCTCAACGGTGCCCGCAAACGTCACAACAGCCTCGGTCGGGTTGTTGGCGTCACCGTGAGCATCGTCATCATCCGCGGCAGGCGTGATGTCCGCCTCCGCCTTGTCCGGACCCGCATCGGCAGCCGCGGCCTCGACTTCATGGCCCAAACGGTGGTCGCTCACGTCACGCTCAGCATCGGATAAGACTTCAGCCGGCGGGTCATGGGACGTGTCGCTCGTGGGCGTGGCGTCGACCGTCATCGCCGCCGCAGGCGGCAGCGACGAGGTCTTGAGCGCCGGCGTGCGCGACTCGTGCACGCCCGAGAGCTCGGTCGTGACGGACGCTGAGGCCGCGGCGGCGGCCGTCTGGGCATCGACGGGCACGGCGGGCAGCCATGGCTGCCACTCGCTGTAGATGAGCACGTGCCCGTCTTCGCCCGTGATGCGCACGTGGCGGACAACGAAGTCACGTGCCGCCGCGCAGGTACGCCCGGGCGTGATGGCGCACAGCGGTAGGCCTGTCGGCAGGTCGACCAGCAGACACGTGCCGTCCATGGAGCCGGAGACGGCGAGATGGTGCCGCGCGTCGGCCGCGAGACAGGTCACAGGACCGTTGTGCGAGGGCCCAAAAACGGTGCCGTGGCGGACGACGGGCGCGCCGCCGGGACCGGAAAGCGTGCCCGTGCCGCCCGGGGAGAGGGCATCGCCGACCCCGCCAGCAGCGGCTCCGACGCCGACGCCCGTGCCGGCCGGCGCGCCACCGGTGCCCGCCGAGCCGCCGCCGCCGCCGCCACCGCTGGAGACGCCAGTGCCGGATTTGCCGGCGCCGCGGCCGCGGACATGGCCAGCCATGACGCTGGACCGAAGATCCCATCGGATCAGGTTGCCGTCGGCGCTGCCGGTGAGGACGCAGGAGCTGTCGGAGCAGAGCGCGATGGCAGTGGTGCGGGAAGCGTGGCCGCGGCGCGTCTCGACGTGTCGGTAGAGGGAGAGCCCCGACTGGACCGAGAGGACTTCGAGCGTGGAGTCCCAGGTTCCCGCGACAAAGAGGTAGCGCCCGTCCGGCGTCGCAGTGAAGAGCGAGGGACGCAAAGGGAAGCTGCTGGGACCCAGCGGGATGGGGAGCTGCCGCTGAAGCACGGGTCCCGTATCGAGCTCAAAGTTCATCTCCAAACCATTCACGGCCGGGAACCATGCGTGGCAGCGAATGACCTGCGCGTCGTCTATCGTGACAACCTTCTCGCAGGGCTCGTTCGTACCGAGCGCGGCAAGGACGTTGCCGATGTTGCTCGCGAGGAAACTCTGGGTCTGGGCACGATGCACATCCTGGGTCTTGGAGACCGCGACATATTTGATCGCCGAGTCTTTCAGATGCACGACGTAGGTATGGCACGCGTCGGCATGCGAGATGACGGTCGGGTGGATAAATTCGCGCCGCGGGAGCCGCGGTGGGTGCGGTTTGGTGAGCAACTGCGACGGCGTCTGACCAAAATGGTTGATCTGGTCTTCCATCGAACTCCGCTGCTGCGGATCGGCGATGGTGTCGATGTCGATCATCCCCTCGTAGGTCAAGTAATAAAAGACATTGTCCGCCGCTTCGGCTTCAGGCCCACGCTGCTTGTAGCCCCAGATGAGGTCGATCCACTCGTGTAGGTGTGCCGACACGTAGTCGCTTTCGAGGGCGAGGCGGTGCTGCCGAACAAAGTCGTCGGAGTTCTCGGCCCACGGCGGCAGCTCGACATCGCCGAGTCGCACGCCCTTCTGGGTAGTCCCGAGATCGAACCCGTTCTGGTTCTCGAGGAACGCGGGCAGATAAAAGAACTCGGGCGTGAGCTCCTTAAAGTCAGCTTGGCTGCGCAACACGTGCCTCCACGTGGCATCGAGGCTGCGGAACTGCCGGTCTGCATGGTCGAATTTGCCGCCCTGCAGCGAGATGTGGAGCGACGTGAACGGCTCCATGCGCAGCAGAAAGTAAAGCGTGCTGCCAGCCGTCGAATAGTGGCTCCCGTACAGAAAGGGCGGGATCTCGCCATTCGGGTCTTCGAAGTGGTGGTAGCGCTCGCGCAGCCGCTTCAGTCGCTCCGGATCGAGAGCGCCGATCGGCTTCGAGAGATCGCGGAACACGTGCGGATTCGTCAAGTCAAGGGTCGGCGAGGTCCAGTCGCGCAGAATCCACGGGAACACGGGATACTGCGTGAGGTCGTTGAACGAGCGCCCGCTGATGGTGTTGAGGGCCATCAGGTACTCGAAGTTAGAAATCTCGTGGCGCTGCCATCGGCCCGTGAGCCCGCTCGTCTTCAGAATCTCGGAGGGCGCGCGGACATCGGCGCGCAGCAGGTTGAGCGGGCGCACGGCGCCAAGCTGGGACATGAACGCCATGCGGTTCTTGGTGCCCGTACCCTGCCGGTCGTCCAGCAGATTGACAAAGATATTGGCCTTGTCGACAAAGAACAGCTCGAGCGCCGAACGGCGGAGCTTGTACCGCCGCAAAAAGACGTATTGGATCGAGTCCAGCGGCCACTTGCGCGAATCACGCGCATGGCTGCTCTCGATCCCATAATCCTGCATCAGGCTCCGCAGTACCTGACGCTCGGCCGTCGTCATTTTCGCGACTGAGGCGCCAACGTCGGGCACAAAGACAAGATGGCGGTGCGTCAAGTCGAGACGGCCGCGGACGGCGGCCATCAGCGTGATGATCTCGACCTGATAGCTTCCCACCGCGCGCTCACTGCCCTCGTGCATCGCGGGCAACATCCGGGCTTGGCCACTCGCTTTGATGAGCCGCGTGTTATTGTCTACGAGCTGACTCATCCACTGGGTCTCGTCAAACTCGGCCGTCTTGGGGGGCGCCGGGGAGTCGCGCTGACTCCGTGCTGAGGCGTCGGCCGTGTTGAGCGTCTCCAAGGAGAATCGTGCCTGCGAGCGCAGTGTCTTCATGCGCGACTGCATGGCTTGCGACGTCTCAACTGTGGGCGCTTCGGTGGCGACGTCATCGTTCTCGAGCTGCCGCCGCCGCGCAGCGTCCGCATGGTCGTCAAAGTCGAAATTCGGCTGCAGCCGGTTCCGCATGCGCCGGTCATTCTCGTGTGTCGAGAGCTTCCAGTACGTCCGCTGAGGCATTGACTCGATCGTTTCCGGTACCACTGCCGGCGGCGACGACAACGGCAATGCGGCGTCATCGTGATCGGCGGCGTCATCGAGACCATTCAACCGGATTGCGGGGATGTCGTGGGCGGCGGCAACGGGCTGTGCACGCACGGCGCGGCGCGGCTCCCAGAACCCGCGAGGCATGGTCACATCGCGCATGAGACTCGCCCACTTATCGCGCCACTGGCGCTGATTCGCCTCAAACTCGATTGCGCGATTCGCCTGGTAGTTGCTCTCGTCCAGCGTCGCTTCGGTGCGGCGCGCCGCGATCGCGCGCTGGTACGCCTGGCGCGCCGCGGTCCACTGCGCAAGCATGGCGCGGCGCTGCCCGAGCCGGTGGCTCAGCGCGCTGTGCGCGGGGCTGAGCCACTGCAAGACCGTCGTGACGGCGCGGTCGGTCGACTGCTTGAAGGCGCCCGCGCAGAAGGCCGCCACGAACTGGTCCCAGGCCGGCGTATCGATAAGATCGCGCAACGGCGCATCGTGGACCAGCGTGGCCTGCAGGGCGTCTTCCACGAGGCGCCACTGGGGCTCGGTCGAGCCCTGGACAAGGATCTCGAGCGTCGACAGAATGGACTGCAAGTACGCGCGATAGTCGCGGACGGGTGGGTCGCGGGCGTCCTTCTTGCGCTGGTACAGCGCGTGCAGGCCTAAGATCAGCTGCCGCTTCAGCCCGCTCTCGGCCGGCAGCCACGGCGAGTGGCACGCACGCAGCAGGTACGGTTCGATCGCCTCCAGTGTCGTCTCGTCGGACACGTGAACGCTGCTGGCCACGAGGCGGATGCGCAGTCGGCTGAGCTCATTCCACCATTGCGGCACCTCGCCCGGGTCCGCAAACTGCGGTTGCGTGAGCAACACTTCGACGCAGCCCAGCAGGGCGAGTGCGGCGTCGGGGCAGGCCTGGAAGGGCGCGTCCACGGCAGCGCTCGGGAAATCGCGTGTCGCTTTGTGGTCGTCCACCATGGACGCCGCCACGGCGGCATCGTCGCCCTCCCACAACAGCCGCAGGCTCGCCGCAGTCGCTTCCGGATTCCTGTCCGTGGATGACTTGGTGGCCGCGGCCTTGGCTGCGTGTGCATCTTTCGCGGCCTGCATTTCGCACTCCTTGATGATGAACCGGGCGGCCTTGCGCAGGATAAAGCGCGAGTGAAAGAGAAGGTGCTCGACGGTCGTGAGAAACTCAGTCAGATGGGCCGACTGCGTGGGGCTATAGAATTGATCCACCAAATCGATCTTGAGTTGGGTCAGCACGATTTGTAGCACGCGGTTGGTCAGGAGCAGGCGCGGCGTCGCGGACGCCCGGCCATGGTCACTGCGCTCCGCCGGCGCGGGTGACTTCGGTGTCGGTGGGGGGCGCAGCGCCGCGTCTTCTTCGTCCTCATCCTCGTTCTCGCGACGCGTCGGCGGCGGCACATCGGTTTCGTCCACGTGGTGGTCCGCGTCGGCACTGAAAGTGGGTTCGGCCGCAAGCTCATGGAGCGCGATATGGGCGACCATGTCAAAGAGGTCGGCTTGTACGCTTTTACCGGCATGCAGGTGGCGCACGAGGCATGTGGCAACGAGATCCACTGCAAGACGAACGATATCGTCTCGAATCGCTTCGTTCGCATCATGGATGCCATTGGTAGTGACCTTAGCATCAGCATCAGCCTTGCCAATGCCATTGGAACTGGCATGCAGGTCCGGAGTCGAGACCGCGGGCGAGGCCAGCATCTCGCCATGGGTCATCGGTGGATGCAACGCCGACGTCGATGTTGATGTCGAGAATGGCATCGCATTCAGGCGCGCGAGACTCAGGAGGGGCACAACGATATAGACGCCGCTGTTGAGCAGATCAAGTTTAGGTAGTTGGGCCAGGCGGCCATGGAGCTCTTTTAGGAGGTAGTGCTGCTGCTGCAGGGGGCTATGGCGAGCCGTGTCCACTATAGCATAAAGCCAGGCCGAGCCTTGCTTGGAGTAGGTGCTTTCCTCGGTGAGGAAACTCATCCAGTAATCCAGAAGCTGGTCTGTTAAGCGCTCGTTGCGGTCGGCTGCTAATAACCACGCCCAGTGCCGCCCAAGCGACTCGATGACGGACATGGCGTTGAACGGGTGCGCGGGCACGTTTGCAGTGAGTCCTTCATGGATCAGCAGGAGCTGCGCGTGCCACGTGGCAGCGAACGCCCGGTCGCACTGCACCCAAAGCTCGAGCGCTTGATAGGCTAACTCGTGGGCGCTCGGGTCTTCTTCATCCCGCAGTCCTTCGACGACCTGGCACAGAAAGAAGCCTGCAAGCAGATGGCCCTCTTGCTGCAGCTTGATCATCAACACTTGGCCGCCGGGGGTATCTACCATGCGTGTCGGGCACTTAGCGAGCCCGCGTGTTTCCCACAGCTTCTGCGCGATCGGCAACGCAGGACCCGTGAGGAAGGCTTCGTCGTCCTCGTGCGGGAACGCATTGAGCACAAAGAAGCGCGCCCACTCGGATGAGGACTGGTAATCCTGGGTAAACCAGAGGTGCGTCCAGACGCGCTGCAAATCGGCGTCGGTGGCCCAGCAGAAGACTTGGCGCAGGATCGGCCAGAAGGCCCGCCGCAAGGCATGCAAGCGACTAAACGCCATGGGCCGCAGATCGGACTTCAAGAGTCGGTTGACGACGTCCGCGGCGGCATGGCTGGAGGGTGTGTACCAGTACCAGTCGTGCATCACGTCGCACCAGTACGTCATGCCAAAATCGGCGTGGAACTGGCCCAGGTGCTTGTTGAGGAACTGGCCCAGGCACGCGAACCACTCCATCTGGATCTCATAGCTGGCGCCGGCCCACACGCGCGGCTCGAGAGTGAGATGCTTGAACAGCGACAGCAGCCGGCCACGGGCCGCGGAGGCGCCGAGAGTATGGTTGATGGCCGTCACGAGGGACATGACTTCATCAAGCACACTCATATCGAGGCATCGGCTGTTCGAGTGCTGCAGGAGCCAGCTGATCGTGATGTGCTGGCCGTGATGGAAAAACTGGTCGACCGCGTCATGGTCACCATCGAGCAGCGTCACAAAGATGCCCATAAACATGGCCAGTCGATTGAGTTCGCCCTCGGACGAGGGAGTCATACCTGTGACAGCGGCTAATGCTGTGGTGGAGGCGGAGGCACCGGCGGAGGCGGCGGCCGTAGCCGCATCGGGACCTTCGCTGCTGGCCGGGCGCAGGTCTTCAGGCAGAAGAAGACGGGCCGTCGTTTCATCCCACTGCGCGAGACTCAGGTTCGCATGCAGCACCATGGGCAGCAAAAGCCCCAGCCCGCCGAGACCATAAAGCGCGTCTTTCGGGCACGTGGTCACCACGATCTGGACATGGCGTAAGGGCGCGATGAGCGCCGCGTCGGTTTTGCCGCCGAGCATGGGTAGCCTGGTATTCAGCGCCACGCGGTGCGCGCCGCGGCGGAAGTTGGCGGGGTGCAGGAACACCAAGCAGGCGCCACTGTCGGGGAGCTGGCCCAAGTCCTCACGGACGGGCGGGTGAGCATGGTGGTGGTGGTGGAGCATCTCGGCGGCATCGGGGCTGAGGGGCCGTCCGGCTTTGTAGAGCTGCTCAAGAGTCGCGAGACGCAAGGGTGCCGCGTCGACGCGGAGGTTGGTCATACAACCCATGAAGCAGTGGTGGTTCTCATCGGTCCGGCGCGAGACGCCGCTGAGCCGGTCCCACATCTCGGACGTGACTTGGTGCTCAGGCCAGGCGCGAGCGCCGAATCGGAAGTAGGCGGAGTCGCCTGTGGGCAGGAATTCGAGCTTGCCCTGCCAGCGAACCTTGCCGTTCACAAAGATCGACGCGTCGCTAGACGTCTGCCAGAGCATCTTGCAGCTTTGCTGGACAAACGCCACGTAGTACCAGTGATTGCGCTTCACTGTCAGTGGCGCCGGCAGCTCGACCTGGGTGACTTCCCCGTCAACTGTCATAATGAGCCTCAGCTTCGTGCCGCGTACCAGCATCTCTAATCCCGAGCCACCGTACGCATCGAGGAACGAGAACAGGTACATGGCATCGTCCGGGGGGCTGTTCTGACTCATGCGAAACCAGAAGCTCACAGTGTACCCGCCGGTCGGGGGCCACGCAGGCAGCATGGCCGGCGGGAGATCGATCGCCGACTGCTTGCCGTCAAATAGAAAGTTCGCATCGCTGGCGCGGTTGATCTGGAAGCTCGTGAGCAGTAAGTTCATGAGGCGCGGGTAAAGCGGGTGCAGAGCCGAGACCCAACGCTGGTCGGCCTCGTCGGCGCCCTTGTGGGTCTTGTCGGATGGATCGAACGCGGGCAGCGTCGGAAACCACGACGTTGACTTGATGGGCGCCTTCTTGTTGAAGTTGGCGCTCGTGATCGAGGTCACGCTGATGCGGCGGGAGCGCTCGGCCGTCGGCGTGGGCGCAGGCGTCGCGTCCTCCTTGCTGGCAACGCGCAGATGCACGGGCGTCATGGCCGCAATCATCTGCTTTAGCCCGCAGACCGTCAGGCTATGATTAGCCAGCGTGCCGATGAGCTGGGTGTGCAGCTGCGCCAGGTGGCGCCACACGTACCGTGTCATCTGCTCGACGAGGAAGGGGATCAGGTCCACTTGGGCGAGCAGGAGCCGGTTGTGCTCGGTATAGCAGAGGGCGACGACATCCGAAAGCAGCGCCTCGTAGCGCGCCGCATCGCCGTCGGCCTGGGCGGCGCGCACCATCGCATACTTGAGGGGTCGGCCGTCTTCGAGTACGCCGCCGCGGAAACCGAACTCGGCGAGCGACGTGCCTACGGGCGAAGCGAGCGGTTCCGAGGAAGCGTGGAACGCCAAATAGGGCAGGTGTTGGTAGATCATGGATGCGGGTGCGAGCTGCAGGAGGGCGCGGTACCCGCCACGCTCATCCAACAGCCAGCGCACAGTATCGTTCCCGGACACCAGGGCGCCCAAGAGATTCCACTCCTCGACGGTTGCCAATGCAGGCGCCGGTGGCGCTGACGGCGGAGGCAACGACGGCATTAACGACGACATCGTCGCCTGCTTGGTCGGTAGGATATGGAGGCCCAGCAGCCATTCTAGTACACCCTGAAAGACGGCATAGGTCTGCAAGGCATAGCGCTGATCAATCGTCCTGGCACGCTGGATGGCCTCCCGCAGTATTGTCGCAAGCTGGGTGCGCGCTGGTCCCACGGCGCGGCACGCCTCAAAGAGCAGGCACAGCCCGTTGTCCTGCGGCAGCATTGGGTCACTGATTGCGTCGTGGCGCTGGGCAGTCTTCGGTGTAGCCTTGGACGGGTATGCGGGCTGAAAGGCGGTGAAGCAGACGGCGTCCATCAATCGCGGCGGGTGGCGCATGCCGACACGGAAATCTGGGCGCGCATCAAGCTGCGGGATCGCGACGGCGATGGCTGGAAGCAGGGCGAGCGCCACGAGGTGATGGAAGGAGAACGCCGCGAGCGGGATCTTCCCATCGGCACTCGCGGGGATGGGCGAGACGTGGGGGATGCTTTCGGGCAGGAGCGCCGTCAGGGCTTTGCGCACGGTGCGGTGCCGGGTCCACCGCACGAGCCATTGCTGCGCCACGACCGCGGCGGCCGCGGCCATGCTCTCGGTGACGGCGGTGGCGGCCGCCGCGTCGCCCTCGGCGTGGACGGGCGAGCCCGGAGGCGTCGCTGCGGGGGCGGATGGCAGGGTCTGGTAGGCGGCCTGGGTCACGATGTTCAGGACGCCGCAAATCATCTCGCGGAGCGAGGCGGGCAGGGAGGGCGTACCGACTACGTAGGCCAGTAGATCCATGCTCTGCGGGTCGGCAAGCGCGTCACAGAGCGCGTCGGTGCGGCCCGCCACGAGGTACAGGTACTGCGCGAGCGTGCAGGCGGCCTCACAAGCCGTCTCGGAGAGTGGGGGCTGCGCGGCGCCAACCTGGCCCGAGGGTCGGAGCAACATATCGAGTTTCTGCACGATCAGCGCTAACGGCCCCTGCATCGTGGGCAGCGCCAGCATGATCCGCGCCATCACATGGTGGTACCCGTTGGCCGCGGCTGCCGCGTGCTGGTGGGACTCGTGGCTCGCGTCGTCCACATTCTCCATTCCGCCTTCTCTATCGGGCTCAGGCACCGACTTGGGCGCCGCGATCCCGAGAAAGAGCCCCCAGACATTGAGGGCATCCAGGAGCGAGCCGATCTGTTTGCTGCGCAGCACGAAGGGCACGAGGTCACCCGCGGGCGTGATCCCTGCCGCCGCCCCTGCTGCGGGGCGGAGCCGCGCCACACGAGGTGACATCCCCGCGCCGAGCCAGGTGAGAAAGAGCAGCACGACATCTGCGACTTGGAGCGTGTCGTTCGGGTCGTTCATATACGCTTGATAGCGGGTCTCGACGGCGTCCATGAACGTGCGCATCACGTCCAGTAGCGCCGAGTAATGTCGCCGCTGGCGCTCCTGGTTCGTGGCCTCGGTCGGCGGGACGGCGTCGCTCGGCAAGATACTGGGCGACACGAGCGCGATCGCAATGTAGGCTTCGCACGCCGCGGCAGCCACCCGCATATCGTTCTCACGGTCGGCGGCCGCGTAGGCATGGTCCCACCATGCGCGGGCCGACGCCGCCATCGGCAGGGACACGAGCCGCGAGGCCGGGGACGGCGGCACGTCCTGGTGCGTGCCATGGGTCGCCCGGACCAAAGCGATCGTCGGCGCGTGGAAGAAGGCGGCCCATGGGTCCCACGGTGATGCCAGCGTGTCCTTGCCCGAGAGCGCCCCCTGCCCGCCGTGGACGCCGTCGTAGCGCGCGACCGCGAGGGCCAGCAGCAGGAGCTGGCAGCGCTGTGCTGAGAGCGGGGACATGCCGTCGGAACGTTGCTCGGGCATCGCATCAGGGTGAGGCGACATTGCCGCGTATGGGTCGCCGATGAAGGTGCTCGAGCCGGCTTTGACGTCCGGCGACGTGCCTGCGGCTTTGGCAGCCCAGAGAGCTTCGAGGTGCAACGTCCAGATGCCCGTGGCGAGGGCCAAGTGAGCCAGCTGGATGGTGGTCTCGTCGATCTCCAGATACCGGAGCCGCGCGAGCTGCAACGAGACGGCGCGTTCGATTGTCAACGAGAAGGGCCGGCGCGCGACGACGGCTTGGAAGTCTGCGGTCGGCTGGAGTCCCGTGATCGCGGCGAGGGCCAGCACGAGACGCAGCGGCAAGGGCGTCAGGTAGACATGGGCCAACGGCGCGTCGTGCTCCGAGACGGTCGCGATAATGCCGGTAGCGAGCGTGACCCAGTGCGGGATGGCGTCGGCGAGGGGGCGTCGACTGCTGGCCAGAAAGGGCAGCAGGGCCCGGGGCGACAGCGCGTCGGGCGCGAGGCCCGAATCGGCCACGGCACGCACAAACAGGCCGTCGGCATCATAGATGTGACGCACCGCATCACAGACGAGGGTCAGGCAGCCGATCGCGTTGTCGTCCTCGGCGCGGAACCGCTTGGCGCTCTTCTCGCGCGTCAGAATATGTGCGCACGCCTGTGCCGCTTGGGTGAGCGCGCTTAGCGCGTGATGGTGGATGAGGAAATGGCGCGAGGCCCGATACCGCGCGAGCAAGTCCACGAGCCGCAGGGCGTCGCGCAGCCCCGTTTCTAGGTCTTTGATGAACGTTAGCGTGACGTCGTCGCCTTCGGGATCGCGCAGCCCAAAGACGATCTGGGCCATGGCTTCAACGCTCTGCAAGACGGCGATCACGGCATGGTGTCCATCGACGGGTGACAGATGCGGGATCCCGACAAACTCGAGGTGAAAGTCGTCCGTGGTCGTCGTCATGAGCGCGTCAGCCGCCGCCGACGTCGACGACGACGACGACGTGGCGGCCGCCTCGGCCGATCCAACAGGGGCTGTGGCGTTGCCAAACAGGTCTTTGGGCTCGAGCCCGCACCGCCGCAGCGTCATTTCGACAGGGTCGCGCGGCCAGGGCACCCACCGGCTCGCGGCGGCCGCGGCGACCGAGTGGCGCAGTGCGGTGGCCAGCTTCGCGGTGCGCAAGAGCAGGGCGTTCGGAAAGACGGTGCCTGGCGGCAACGTCGCCGCCGCCGCCGCCGCCGCGGATCCGCCAAGGGCCGGTGCCGCGACGCCATTCGGGCCGAGGCCGCCCGCCGCCGCCGTCGCTCCCGCTCCCGCCACCGCCGCTCCCGCTCCCGCTCCGGCGGCGCCCGCCGAAAAGGAGGCCGTGACCGAGGAGAGCCCTGAGACAGTGCGCTGCATGAACCCGCCCGAGGCCCGCGCGAGGCTGAGCGCGACCTTGCGGGACTCGCGAAGCACGATCTGCTGGTCCTGGACGTCGTCCCAGGCCTGGACGAGGCGGAACGTGTCGCGGAGCAGCGCTGCCTCGGGGCCGCCGTGGACGAGGCCGAGCATCCAGCAGCAGTCGTTCATCGCACCGCTCAGATCGAGGCGTCGCGCGCCGTCCAGCGCGGCTTCATACGACGTGCGCATCGGGCGCGGCAGGCTCGCTAATGTCGCCGCCGCCGCTGCGGCGCCTGTTTGGGCCGCGGTACCGGCGCGGCCGGCGGTGGAGGTGCCGCCGGACGCGGGGACGACGGATCGATCGCTACCGGCATGCGGAGGCACGCCGCCGCCGCTGCCGCCGAGCGCGCCAGAGACCGCATCGTCCTCGGCGGCGCCGAGCTGCCGCTTCAGCCAGTTCATGGCTCAAGGATGGCCGGGAGGTCGCTCAGCTGCTCCGGGGAAGGCCGCGGCGCGTGGGCTTGCTCAGCGGCGACTGGGGAGGGGACGGGTAGCGCCGCACAAGCGTCGGTCGCGGCTGGGAGGACTCGGCCGACCGCGTGGTCAGAGCATCCAGCACCCTCTGCGATGCAAACCGAGGCGCGATGCGGCAGCGGGTGACCTGCAGCCCTCCGTGGGGAGAGCCGTCGATGGCAGCCAGTCGGTCTCGTGATGGTACTCGGAAGAGGGGGGCCGCGCCGTGGATCAGGGCCGGGGTGCGAACAGCACACGACGACGCGTGATCGATCGTTCTGAAAGTGAGATGGCGCGGCGATCGGGCCGGATCGTGAAGTGACCCCCAAAAAAAATGGTGGGAAGCCACCCGGCGCCCGTGCGGAGAGACGGAACTGGCGCACGGCGACGATCACGGATCGCGGTGGATCACGCCCACGCAAGCAAGTCGGCGAGTGTCTCGAATCGGCTTGGAGCTCGTCCCACGTGCGGCATGCCACGTGGAAGGCGGATCACGTGGCTGCTGGGCGCTCCTGGCGTGCGCGGGCGTCACCGTGCGGACCCCTGAGTATGGAGGAGCATCGAGTCAGCCACGCGCCGACGCGCATACACGAGCCGGGGCTGGGCGGTGTGATACGTGCAGTGGCGCGGGCGGTGGCTTAGACGTTGTCTCTGTACCCACCCCCGTGGCCCCGCGTCGATAGGAGTGATCGTGCCATCAAAGCCCCCATCACCCCGATACCGACGCAGAGAGGCGAGCGGCAGCATCAGGTCCATTGATCATACTGCTCGCGCATGATCACCTCCGGCTGAGCTGGTGGGTGCTGCTCGTGATGTGGGAAGGCGCGCGAACGCGTTGACGATTTCTCGTTTCCTATCATCGTCTTTTGCAACGGCCTATGCCATCGTCTTTTGCAACGGCCTATGCCATCGTCGGTTCCCTCCGACCACGGCCGAGAGAGGGTCCCCGCATCGCGCGGGACCGTGGCGCTGCGGCGTCGGGGCGGCGCCGCACGGCGGACGGAACGCAGGCGGAGCCCCGTTCGGCGGCGGTGGGCCGTGTCGGCCAGCTGCACCCGTCGCGGCGCGCACTTCCGGTGTCACGGCGGCGCATGCTTGGCGCTCGCGAGGTCGTTTCGACGGTCGGCGCCCAGCACGGCGTCGACTCACGCCGGGGTCTTGCAGCCAAGGGTCGGCCTCGCACGAAGTCTCGTGTCGCCGTCCATCAATCGTCGCGCACGTGGCGACCTCCATCCGCAGGCGTATCCATTCATCGGTCTCGACCTCCTTGCCGAAGAGCAAGATTTGGCGGTTTCGTCATCTCAGCCGCTGTCCTCCCCTGCCTGTCTGAACACGGCCGCCTGACCACCCCGACCTCCAGCATCCCTCTCGGCCTTCCCCGTCAGCGGCCCGCCTTGAACTGCTGGACGCCACGTGACCGTGGCCGCTGTCTATCTGCGTCGAGACCTCCGTGGGTGTCTGCGATTCGCGCAGCCGGGTGATCGTCCCCCACGGCCGCCGGCGCCGCGCGTGGTCCTCCCCCTCTCGGGTCTCTGGGCCTCGCGTGCACCTGCCGCCAGTGACTGACGCCGTGCGTGCCTGCGTGTGTGTGCGTCCATCAGCGGGCATCACCACGCGACCCCGTGCCGCTCGGCCTCTGCAGTCGGACCTGCCTCCTTCCCTTTTTTTTTCTGGAATAGCGCCTGCCCATCATGGCCGGCAAACTCCGTGAGATCGAGCAGGTTTACCTGGGCGCCAAGAATGGCCCAACGGTAACGTTCGCGCATCGAGAACATCGGCCGCATGCCGGTGGTCCGGATCGGCTTCCGTCCTGAAACCGCCGGGCCTCATGAAACCCAACAAAACACAACGAATGAACGAGCGAGAACTCACCCAACCGTACGATGGATGATGGATGACGGCTGGATCGTGCAGACCAGCGGCAAGCTCCGCTTTGCCGAGGAAGGCATCGGGTGGCGTGAAAGCAGCTCGAGCGCGAACAGCGGTAACCGCCGCATCATCACGATCGCGGCCGCGGACTTGCGCAAAATCACGTTTATGCGCGCTGCGCGCGGCCACGCGCTGCGGTTCGCGCTGGCCAACATGTCCGCGCATACCTTCGACAACATCCCGCGCGACCTGCAGGAGCCCCTCCAAAAGACGATGAAGCAGCTCTACGATATCACGATGGATATCATTGAGCCGTCGATTCGCGGGTGGAACTGGGGTGCGACGGAGTTCCAAGGCGCGGCGATGAATTTTGTCGTCGGCAACCGCCCGGCCTTTGAGCTGCCTATGACCGAGGTGGCCAACACGACGGTCTCGAATCGCGACGAGGTCTCGATCGAGTTCACCGTGCCGCCCGTGCCGCCGGGCCGGACGGTCCATGCGCGCGACGACGACATGCTGATGGAGATGATCATGTACGTGCCGGGCGGCGTCAACCAGAGCGCGGTCGGCGAGAGCGACGGGAAGCTCAAGCTGAAGGACGCCGACGACCCGACGCGCAAGCCGAGCGTCGACGCCGACGGGAACGACGTCGACCCCGCGCGCGCGGATGCTGACGGCGACAGCGACAGCGAGCTCGTCAACGACGAGGGCGACCGCATCTCGGCCGCCACGGTGCTCCACGAGACGATCAAGCAGAAGGCCGATGTCGGCGGCGTGCCCGCTGAGAGTATGGCGACCGTCGTCGACATGCTCAGCCTGACGTTCCGCTCCAAGTTCAATCTCGACTTCCACAAGGAGTACTGCCGCCTGCGCGGCAAGACACACGACTACCGCATTCTGTACACGTCCATCACGCACCTGCTGCTGGTGCCCAAGCCCGACGACGTGCACTGGCTGTTCACCATCGGCCTGGACCCCCCGCTGCGCTCCGGCCAGACGCTGCACCCCTTCGTGACGTTCCAGTATGACCGCGAAGAAGAGCTTGAGATGACGCTCGACATGACGCCGGAGAAGCTCGAGAGCCGGTTCAACGGCCGTCTGAACGCGCACTACGACGGCCCCGTCTACGATGTGATGGGCGACGTCTTTGCCGCTCTTACCAACCGACGCGTCGTGCGCCCGTCGATCAGCTTCACAGGCGCCAACGGTCAGGTCGGCATCGAGTGCAGCCGCGGCCCCAACGAGGCGTTCCTCTACTGTATGGAGCGCGCCTTCTTCTCCGTGCCCAAGCCCCCCGTGATTATTCCGCACGCCGACATCGACAGCGTCACCTTTTCGCGGGTCGGCACCTCGAGCGGCGGCACCGCCACCAAGAGCTTCGAGGTCCGCATCCTCATGCACAATGGCACCGACTATACCTTTTCGTCAGTCGCGCGCGAAGAATACCCGCACCTCGAGGAGTTCTGCCGCGTCAAGAAGCTCAAGGTCAAGAGCGCCATTGTGCCCATCAACGACGTCCTCTCTGACATCGAGACGCCCGTGGTCAAGACCGCCGACGGCAAGCGCGTGCGCATGCCCGCGGCGATCGCCAACGACCCGGCGCTGGCGGCCGAGGACGACGACGAGAGCGACGACGACGATTTCGATGCGTCCTCCGGCGACGACGACGGCAGCGCGAGCAGCAGCGACAGTGGCAGCGACAGTGGCAACCCGAGCGACGACCTCGCCGGCGACTCGGACAGCGACGCCGACGAAGAGCGCGCCGACGACGTGGTCATTGGCGCCAACGCGCCCGCCGAGAGCGCCGCCGCCGCCAAGCGCCGGCCCAAGAAGAAGGTCAAGAAGGAGCCCGACGCTGCAGCGTAGACCTCGTTGAATCGCTCGTCCACACAAGCGGCGGCGGCTTCAAATCCATGATGCAATTAAGAGAAATAAGAAAGCGATAACATTGATTGAGGACGCGTAGAGTCATCAGCGATCGGGGGAGTGAGACATGAGGGCAGGGCAAAGGTGAGGTGGGACGCAAGCAAGGGGGCGCGGCGGCGGCGGCGGCGGCGGCGGTAGCGGCGTCCGCCGAGCAAAGCGCTAGCAGCCCAGCGCGGCTGCGAGCACGAGGGAGGCTTGGGGGCCCGGGCGGAGCCCGGTGGCCGCTTCGGCTGAGTCCCGCCGATCGACGGTCGCTAGACCGACGAGCATGCGGATGCGGATGCGGACGCTGATACCCGCCAGGGGGACTGGCTGTCTTGCTGTCGGAGATCGCGAGCGAGACGGATCGCCGGATCGTATGGCCGCGACAGCTTGGGCACGCGCGGCAGCGCCCCGCCGATCTCGGCGATGTCGAGCCTTCAAGTGGAGCTCGGGCGCCGTACGCGACGGCTTCGTGCACCCATACCGATCAGAGATTTGCCGTGGCCTGGACACGTCGTCTCGTTGCTCCAACAGACCGCATCGTCTCCGTCTGCTGTCTTTTGTTCCTCTTTCGTTGCAATCCGATATCGTCGTGACTCGGAACGGCTGCGAACGGCTGCGAACGGCTCTATCGCCGCTGTGCCCTCCGTGCGATCGGTTTCCTAGCGCCGAGCCTTCCTGAACTCTTTGCGCGACTTTGGCGCTCGCTCCCGTCTGCCGCAGGGCCCTTTTTGTCGCCCATGGAGGGTCGAAGTTCAGCGACCACCCGCGGCGGCGGGGGCGGCCCCAGCGTTGGCGCTCATGGCACCAACGCCAGCGGCACGAGTGGCAGTCATGCGACGGATCGGCCGTCGTCCGGCAGCCATGCCCCGTCGAACGACGGCACGCGCACAATCACCTTTACGATCCACGGCGCACGCAATCTTCGAGGCTCCCGCGCCGACAAGACTACATCGTTTGTTCGTATCCAGTTCCCTGGCTGCGAGGTCAAGGAGGTAAGGCATGCATTCTCCTTTTTTTGATGGCAAAACGCCTGACGAGGCCATGGATGGGACTCACACGCAGATTGATGGATGAGTAATGATGGTTGGTCGATAGTCGGCGGTGATTCGCGAAACCAGCAGTCCTGACTACGCGCTGAGCTACACGGTCGCGATCACGCCGGCGCCCGGCCAGCCGGTACTCGAACGGCTCTGCAACGACGCCCTGAGTATCACCGTCCTAGAGCAAGTCAACAAGGACAAAAACGTCGCCCTTGGCGTCGCAACCTTCACAGGGCTCCAGCGTCTCGTCGTGAAGCAAGTCAACAGCCTCGTGGCGGCCGCCGATCTCGGCCTTGCGCGACCCGAGCTGCTGCCGCTGACGCTGCGCGACACCATCGCCCTGCAGCCGGCGCCGCCGCCCACGACCGCGGGCAGCGGCCCGAGTGCCACGGGCGGCAGCAATGGCGCCGGCGGCAGCGGCACCGCGGCGGGGGGCAGCGGCAGCGGCTCGAAGGGCAGCGCGGGCGTGCGCGCCGAGGGCGAGAACGCCATGACGCTGGATATCGAAGTGACCACCGGGGGCGTCGCTACGCCCCACCACGAGGTCGTGGATGGGTTCCTGCTCAAGCTGGCGCTCGGGGACATCTGGTCGGTACCCGACGAGTGGTCCCTCCGCGACGCGGTCGAGAAGGACCTGCAGACCAACATCTTCGAGTACCGCGTCGCGATGCAGATCCCGCTGTCGGACAAGGATACGCGCATGGTCCAGTTGCCGGTCGGTACGCTGGTGCCGCACGATCCGGCGAAGGACGACGAGGCGCCCTCAAAGGTCAAGCTCACGCCGCTGTGGGCGCCCAAGAACGCGGGCCGGGCCCCGGTCGACACGAGCCGATTGATGGAGCGCCTGAACGCGCCGACGGGCCCACCGCCGCCGCCACCGTCAAAGCGCGTCGCGTTCCACGCGGCTCACTACGTCTGGCTGAGCAAGGAGACCCTCCAGTACTTAAGCCGGCTGCACGACAAGAAAATCCCGATGCTCTTCCAGTTCAGCCGCGAAGTGAGCCCCCGCTGGCAGGGCAACATGACCGAACACGAGCTCGCGCTGGCCGCGGCGCCATGGTCGGCTCTAATGACGCTGGACTTGCGCTACCTCGTTTCCCCGTGTGCGCGCGGCGTGAAGGGCACGCTGGCCTTCCTGCCCGTGGACGACGCGCACGCGACTGAGCGGCCGTCGACGGCGCATGATGCAGGCGACCCGGCGACGGCGCTGCCGGCCGTGGGCATCGGCGCGGCCGCCGCCGCCGCCGCACAGAGCGTCGGGTCGGACGCGGGTCAGTTCGACGAAGAGCGCGTCGCGAGCGCGTATCTGCAGCAGCGCACGCGGCTGTATATAAAGCTCGAGATGAACCGTCCGTATGCGATTATCCAAGCGGCGCCGCCGACCACCATCAGCCTCGAGGACATCCTGCCGCAAAAAGTCATGACGGAGGACGCGTTGTTCGAGCAGCGGGCGATCAAGTCAGAAGACGACTTCAAAAGCGAGATCTATGCGATGATCGAGATGCTGCACGAGGAAATGGAGAAGTTTGCCCGTAACCGTGATCCGGCGCTGCCGTTTGATGCGAACCCGACGTTTCTGACGGCCATGACACACAACGGCCTTTCGTGGCAGATCCGCGAGCGCATGAAGCTCGTGATCGCCCAAATCGTGCGCGACCGGTTCCGCGTCGAGGAGAGCTTCCACTCTAAAGCAGACCAGTCCGTGTTTCTCAACCGACTCCATATCTATCTTGTTGACCAGATCCACAAGATCCTGTACGAGTACCACCACTCGCAGGAGGCCGATACGGCCGCACTGGCGAACCAGGCTAATAGCGCCGCCCAAGGACTGAAGTGGTCGTCGCTACCCGAGACGACGTATATGTCCAAGGCGGTCAATAGTATGGTCACGGAGGAGCACCAGGCCTTGCGGATTGCTTCGGCCGTTGCCGAGTACAACATGGATGTCGCGACCGCTTATCAGATCCTGCACCATGCGCTGGCCAAGTACCAAAAGACGCCTGCCGCCGCGTATGACCTCGCGCTGTTCATGCATCGCAACCATCAGTTCGAACATGCCCACGTGCTCATTACGGAAGTCGTCACGCGGTGGCCCTCGTTTACGCTGGGCCGTATACTTATGGCGGTCATGTGGATCGAGTCGGGCGAGAACCTCAACAAGGCCGCCGCAATCCTCGAAGCGATCCAGCAGGACCCCAACAGCTCGCCCTACGTGGCCATCCAGTGCTGCCTGTCGCTAGGCGCGCTACACGAGCGCACCTCCGAATCCATCATCTCGGGCGAATGGTTCCGCAAGGGCCGGCAGCACTACCAAGACTGGGTCAAATCATCCGGATCCCGCCCGGTCCCCCACGGCCTGTGGTCCATCATCTTTGCCTCGACAGTGCTCATCAACGCCCGCCAGGTGCTGCAGATCGTACTCGCCCAGGCCGTCGCCGAATCGGGCATCACGCCCGTCACCTACCTCTGGCTCATCCGCAGCGACTTTCAGAACAGCGACTGGTCGCAGGCGCGCAGGCATATTGAGAACGCGCTCGCCTTTATGCACCAGCCCGACTCGCCGTACAGCGAAGATCTGCCGAACTTGTATGCGCTGCAAGGCGATCTCGAGTTCCACTGTTGCCGGGTGCTTGGCACCTCGGGCGACCGCGAGACCCGCCACAAGTATGCTCGTGCCGCGATCGCCGCGTATGAAGTCACGCTCCGCTATGAGGAAGACCACAACATCACACCGAACGAGCTGCCGGTCTTGCTTGACCATTACGCCCAGCTGCTCATCTTGCTGATGGATCTGCCGGACCCCCTCAGCTATGCGCCCGATCGCACCATCGAGCCCGTCCACAAGGACGCCTTTGCGAAGGCCGAATCCCTGGTTCTGCGCGCGTGCAAGATCAACGGTAGCAACCCGTACCACTGGATAACGCTCGCCCGGCTCTACATGGTCGCAGGCTCATGGGACAAGGCCGAAGAAGCGCTGACCGAGGCCAATGTGCTCAACTATATGGACGCCCGCGTCTGGCTGCATCTCGCGGCCGTGTGCATCAATCAGGAGCAGGCCCTCGATGCGCAGCAAGCGCTGGTTCAGGCATTGGACATCGGCGTGCATACGATCGACGACCTGAAGACGACGGGCATCGCGTTCATGGAGGCTGAGGAGTATCGCGCCGCCGCCGAGTGTTTCCACAGCCTCATTGCCCTGCAGCGCTACCCCTTCGTCCAATACACGCCGATGACTGACGATGCCATCGAGGACCTGCAGACGATGCTGACCCAATGCATCGCGCTGAGCAGCGGCAAGTTCCTCGCGAAAGAGGGCACGACGGCCGGCAGTATGGACGACCCGCTCTCGCCCGGCACCGAGCTCAGCGCGTCCCGGCTCGACACGCCCGGCACCCACAGGTTCTCGCGGTCGATGCTGACGGCACACATGCCTGCCGCCGGTGCCGCGCACACCGCTTCCCTGTCCCAGCACCTCTCGCCCGAGCAAGCCGCCGCCAACCTCGCGTCGACGGTCTCGGCTGCTGCCGCCGCCGCTGCCGCCGCCGTCGCCGGCGCGTCGGGTGCCTCCATCAACAGCGGCCACGGCGGCCACCAGCAAGAGGAGTCGCCAACCGTATCGCGAGACCGCTCGATCGGCGGCTCGAGCCGCGGCGAGAACACTAACCGGCTCGCGGGCAAGACGAGTACGACCGGGAGTACGCGGCGCAGCAGCCGCTCCGAGCGGCGGCCCCACGGCAACAATCGTAGCGCGGCCTCGCCCTCGGGGGCTTCGTAAGAAATGGTGTTCTTGCCAACTTTGTGTGAGAGTCATCCACGCAAGTTCGGGAGGGTCGATCGGCCCAGCGATGGATCTACGAGATATATACAGACAGACAGACAGACAGACAGAGATGCACACGGTGGGGGTGAAGATAGACGAGACAGCGAGACATGTGAACATGTGGACTGGAGCCGATGGTCGACAAATCTACGGATCGGGCAAGCCGTTCATTCGTGTATACGCGTGCTCGGCATCCGAGGACCGCGGCTTGTTGTACATGACAGACTGTGTGTAGATCACGACGTCAAAAAACACGGGCACGCTGCTGCCCACCAGGTAGGGCAAGCTGTCCACAAGTACGGCGGGGTCATCGTACCCGGCGAGCAGCAGGCTCAGCGCGTACGTGGCGTTGCCGAGGGCGGCGGCGACAAACATGGCCATACTGAGACCTTGGACAGAGCGGCGCTGCGCGTTGCGCCAGATCTGCGGTACGCGACTCGAGATGTAGCATGCGCAGGCGAACCACGCTGCCACGACGCCAACCTGCTGCTGCCACGGCGCGAGACCGGTCGTCGGCGCGCCTATAATCGGTGGCGGCAGGGCGCTGCCGGGCGCATCGCCGGCCAGCATCTGCATTGAGCCGTCAATGCCCGGGCCATCGGCGCGACGGCCCAGCGAGTCCGCCGTGAAAAGGCCACCCGGGACGAGGGCAAAGAGGAAGACGGCGCGCATGGCGATGGTGCCAGCGACGCCGGACGCACGCTGGAAGGGCGTCTGGACCGGCGTGAGGGGGCCCATCGGCGTGGCCGGGGTCATGGGCAGCGCGGGCGTGACGGCCGGGCTCGCGGTCGTGTGGCCTCCAGCGCCCCCGAGATGCAGCGGCGAGCCGAGACGGGCAGGCGGCCCGAGCGGCGTCGCGGCATGGAGCGCCGCAGCCGTCGTGAGGTGCGGCAGATGCGACGTGCGGCGCTGCAGAAAGGGTGAGGTGGGCGGCGACCCCGGAGCACTGAAGGTCCGCAGCGATGACGAGGACATGAGCAGCACCTGGCTGTCGCTCACGAGCGGCCCTAGCGCCGTATGGTCGGATGGGTCATCGGCCTCGCTGTCGTCGCCGAACCCGAGCCCGAGCCCGGTGGTTCCGCCGGGAATGCCGGCACTTGCCGGGAGGCCGTGGCCGTGGCCGCGGCGGCGGTCGCGTCGCGTATAGTAGACATACTGGAACAGCAGGATGCCGTCAACGACGCACGAATAGATAGCCATATCACGCTGGAAGGCCAGCTGGTTCGTGAGCAGGCACCCAATGAGGGCAGTGATGTCGCCGGCCCACCAGTATAGCAAGAATTTGGGGCTCAGGGACCGCGCGCTTTTAAGCTTCCAGTTGGTATAGATCTGGGGGAACTGGGCCCAAATCCAAAAGAAGATGGAGGCGCGGCCGAGCACGATGCTGAGGACGGCCACGGGGTGGGCGGGCACGACGGCCGCGGCTGCGACCAGCGCCTGCATGGTATCCAACATGGCGGCAGCCGTCGTCCGCGGCGGCGACGGCGGCGGCGGCCTGGATTGAGCGGAGCAGACTTGAACAGAGTGGACCTAAACAGCGTCAGCGTCAGCGTCAGAGCCGAAAAAGTATCACGCTAGTGGACCTGACCGCCAAGTAGGGAGGATGCGCGTCGCTGTGCGAGCGGCGAGTATTAATCTTGTTGCGGGAGTTTCTGCGCGTGCGTCCCGGGCCGACGGCGGGAAGTGCAGGTGCAGGCGGACCCAAGGCCACACACGCCGCGTGCCGCTCGTTTGCGATGACGCAAAAAGAGGACGCCAAAGGATACAATCGCGCGCGCGTCTTCATTGAGCGAACACTCGTATCTATGCACAGTTACAATGGGCTGAGGACGCATCAGCGGCAGGGGACGACGCCGTTGCGGGTCGCCACGTGCGCCAGGTTACCACTAGTGTTGGCGATCTTTGTTGGAAAATAGGGGGCAGAGGACGTTGGATCGGCGCTCGGGGGCCGGCGGCGAAGGGGAGCCGGCGGAAATTCAGGAAAAGAGAGGAAAGAGAGAAAAGAGCAGGGAACGCACTTGCGAAGCCGAATGAGATCGAGACCATGGCCTATGACGCAGCAGCTCTTGCCAATTGCGTGGCCTAATCCAGGACTGCACGATATGGTGACATGCTGGAATATGGAATACTCTGTACCGCCGGGAGATGCTATCGCATCGGATATCACGGCATCACACGGCATTGCGTCGCCTTGTATCGCATTGCCTCGCATGGCATCACCTAGAGCCAGCACAGCGTACCGAAGGACGGGCGATAGAGCCGCCGGCGACGTTGCTGTAGCCACCCATCAGGGATGTTCAGCCAACCACCTGGGCAAGGATCGCCACCGGGGCCGGCCTCAGGGTCCTTCCCAGGGCTCAGGCCCCGGCGCAGGCGGGTCGAATCCAACTGCGCGAGACCTCATGTGAGCAGGCGGATCGACCAACTCGGGGGCGGTCGCGGCGCTGCGGCTCCGCTCTGCTCGGATATGGCGCGTCTGATCAGCACGAGTCGTCGCGGCTCAACCGGCCCGCCGGCAGGATCGCGAATGGCGCCGCTGGCGGCTCTCGCGCCGGTGCCCGGAGAAGAGAGGCGTTTTTTCTCTTGCGCGCTGCGCCACAAGCAGCGCCATGATTCGATCATCCCCTCGTGGCTCGGGGAAAGAGGGCTCCGATGGTCGCTCCAGAAGACAGCTTGCCGTAGTCGCAGCAAAGACAACATGAGGCCTTCACACGACCCTACGGCGTGCTCATTCAGCAAGGATGATGCGTATGACAGCTTGCAGGTCGAGCAGATCAGGGATTTCGCCAATAGTGCGCACGGCCCATTCCTGGCCCTCATGGATGGTTTTCGACTCATGGACACCCGAGGTGGCGCCTGCGATTGGTGATCCGATGCAGCGTGACATGATCAGCGATCCGACGGCCGCATGCTCCAGGCAGCCGCCTCGCGGCTTTTCAGGGTCCCCGGAGGTTCTGTTGAGCCATCAAGCTGTATAGAACTGATCACTGCCTAATAACAAAATGAAAGAACGCGACGGTTTTAGGGCTCTGATGCCACGAACGGCAATTTTGCAACCACAATCACAATGTTGCGTTGAACATCCGACGCTGCCTGGCCTCACGGGTCAGGCCGAAGGCGTTGTGCCACGTCCCCGGGCAAGCTCCTCTGCAGCCCCTGGTCGGCAAGCTCATCTGGCGATGAACCGAATGAGGACTGCCCCCGAAAGGGACACCCGGGGTGCATTGTGGAGAGGGTGGTGTTAAGTAACGATGAGTCTCTATGTTGTAAATAGATGTAAAAAGATTATATAACAGGCGATGCTTCGACGGGTGGCCCATTTGATGACTGACATGATTCAGCGTCGGCGGCAACGGCAACGGCAACGGCACCGGCACCGGCAGCGGATTTTGTCTATCGTGTATCTGTTGTCAAGGCTGTCTGTGAACGAAGCAACCGCGAAGTCGTTGCGAAGCCGCGATCGGCGGCACGCGTTGCGCCGAGGACCGCGGCTGCGTGGCTTTGCTTGTGCTTTGTTGCTGGGTCCGCAGCAACGCTCAGGGTCGGGAACGCCAAGGGGAAAAAATGGAAACCACCGCCGAAGCGGTCGCCCCACGCCGACGGGGGCGGGTAGGGCGAAGGGGCGCTGCCGACGCCCAGCCCCATCGCCCGGCCGGCCAGCCAGGGACCCACCGAGGGACCATCCATCCATCCATCCATCCATCCACCCATGCCGAGGAAGCTGGGGATGCTGGGGATGGTGCTCATGCCGACAGTGTGACCCTCCCCTTCAACGTCAAGTACGAACCACGAGTCGGCGAGAACGGCTTGAGCATACGGCGACGAGAGATGGATGCAATCAACTGATGGGTACAGGCAGGTCGCGATACCGACTGAAGCAAGCAGATGTGGCAGAGGGGCTCAACGACCACCCTGTTAGAAAGGAATCCACTCGCCGACCCTATTCCTAAAACCCAGCATTCACCATGGTACGTTCCAGACCGCTGTATCCCTGCGCAAGACCATTTCGCGGCGCGACGTGCGGCGCTCCCGTCCCTACCGACTGTCTGTCCCGCCGTCCGCCCTAGGCTCGTCGATCCTGGCGCCCTGTCCGCCGCCCTTATTGCCGTTGTTGTCGCCGCCCTTATCGCCGTAGTTGTCGCCGCCCGGGTCGCCGTAATCGCCGTCGTGAAACCCGTTTCCGGAGCTGTTAGAATGACCCGTTATCGCCGCAGACGACATCCTTTGCGACTCCGTCACGTATCCGACGACCCTCGCAGGTTGACGCCGTCTCTCAGAAATCCCCGCCTCGGACACTCTCCCAGCTTGGCTGTCGTCCATCGCTAGGCCGCTGCTTTGATGCGGCCCGATTCCTGAGGCTCCAAAGCGCTTCTGGCTGTCCTGTGAGTCTCCGCTGGGCGGTGCTGTGTGTTGCTATGCCGCGTCGCGATGGGACGCCGAAATGCGGCTGAAGCCATCCGTTTCCGAAAAAGCCGTGTTATCACGATACGGAATGGACGAATGACCCTGCAAGCAAGTTGAGTGTGGTCACGAGAGCGACAACGACGATAACGACAGGCACTTCCCATAGCGCAATCCGCTGGCCTGCCCAGGCGGTCGCGACGACTACGACGACGATGGGCTTGCGGCGGGCCTCTGCAGTCACGATCTCGACACGGACATTGCGCTCTGGTGCCGCCAATGACAACTTCGACGGCGCGCGACGGACGGTGACGACGCGCCGGAAGCGGCGAGCATGCAGCTGACGACCACCGCGCCACCATACCAGGCTTTCGGATCCGCTCGCCGGTGACATTCTCGGTGTCGCACGTCGCGACGATCGCGGCATCGCCGACTCGGATGAAGGGCCGTCAATGAGACCCAGGATGGACATCTGCGCAGGTCGCTGATCACCCCGCCCAGTGCGATACATACTCGTGCATTATTTCTGCCGCCGATGGCGGTGTTGATCCTGTCATGATCCGCCTCCCGAATCGCCGAATGCTTGTGTACTCACCTCTTTCTATCTTCATTTTCTTTCCTGTCCGCTCCCGATAGACCAAGGTTACTGCCCGCTCCCTCCGCCAGCTCAGCAAGCCTGAGCTGTCCTCGCAGCTCTCTTCCTTGAAGCAGGAGCTCGCCACCCTTCGCACGCAGAAGGCCACGGGCGCCACCGCGTCCAAGGTGACCAAGATCCACGACGTCCGCAAGTCGATCGCCCGCGTCCACACCGTCACCACCCAGGTCCGCCGCGCCGCCCTCATCCAGTTCTACCAGGGCAAGAAGTACGTGCCGCTCGACCTCCGCAAGAAGCTCACGCGCGCCATGCGCCGCCGCCTCACCCCGCGTGAGGCCAACGCCAAGACGCTCAAGCAGAAGAAGGACGCCCGCCACTTCGGCCTCCGCCGCTTCGCCGTCATGGCCTAAGCGCTCGGCTCCCTTTGTCGGGGTTCGGGGTCTTCGATGGCATTCACGCGTTGCCGCTTTCCCTGCCGCACCGGCCGCAGCCGTGGTGCGCACATCCCCGCTGGCGCACGGGGTCGGGCGGTGAAGTCGCCGCGTCGGGTCCAGCCGATGGAACCCGCGCGGGCAGCCACCCGCCACCCTTCTTCCCAGCCAGCCGGACGCGCTCCCGCCGTTCGCCCGTGCATGGCATAGCATGGTCGCGATGTATTGAATGAAATCTTTATCTATTTCTTGACGGGGATTTGTGCGCCCGAGCCGTGTCAGGAGAAGGGCAGAGAAAGGAATGGAGGTGGAGATCGTGGTCTCTCGTATCTCGTAGGTGATCGTCCTCCAATGCCAGCGACAAGGTGAGCCATCAGATCGTATCGTGGGTATTAGGGTATCATGGGCTGGCCAGCAGCCCATCTCGTCCTTCACGCCGGGTCCCGCATCATCGTATCCACCGGAACCCGCCGATCAATCAGACGGCCTCTGTGACAGCCACCCCGCGCCGGCCCGCGGTGGCGGATCGCGGATCGCTGGCTCATGAGCTGCCCGCCATGCTTATCGAGATCCTCGATATTGTGACGGTGCAGCAGCTGCGGACGCGCATCGTCCTGGCGTCGCTGACCCAAGTCGTCATGGAGACCGTGCTGAACTGTCTGGATGCCGGCGCGACGGCCCTCACCCTCAGCGTGGTCGCCGGCGCCTTTGTTCTCGACGACAACGGCCACGACATCGGCCCGAGCGACTTCGCGCAGCTCGGGTCCGTCGCGCGACGTCCAAACGCCGTCATCGTCCTTGGTCGTCTCGATGGAGCCAACATGCTGTGGCTCGCAGGGGACACCTGCGATGCCTGGCGTCGCCGTCCTGGCGGGGCATCTGCTAAAGCCACCGAGGCGCTCCGGTGCTGCTGGGACGGACCTCCCTGTCGCAGACATGTGGTCACGGGAGCCGTCGTAGGAATTTCAACACGCCGTCGACGGCTTGCTCAAGACCGAGACCGACATAGAGCCGACAGTCCTGGATGACCCCAGTTCACGTTCTTGGCAGGCTCAACGAGTTCCCTCGCTGGAAGGAGAGGGGGCCTGTTCCAAAAAAAAAAAA
>ML014139.1:0-153108 GCA_003615045.1 Caulochytrium protostelioides | reverse complement strand
ACGATAGCTCTGATGTCATGATGCCGGCGCAGTTGCAGCTAAGACCGCGGCAGCGCCCTGCACAATGAGACGGTGCTCGGCTTCGTGCATGCGGGCTTCCAGAGTTTCCTGAGTGTCCTCGGGCAAGATGGGCACGGGACAGCTCAGCACGACATCGCCGCGATCGACCTCCGGGATCACGCGGTGGACCATGATCCCAGTGTGCTGGGTCTTGCCGGTCTGGAAGTCGCGGAACGCGCGGCCGATCGCATCGATGCCATCATAGGCACCGGGCAGCGCCGGATGCAAGTTAATGACCGGGCACGTGGCACCCATGGTATCCAGGAACGCCGGTGACAGAATGTGCATCCATCCGGCGAGCACGATCAGTTGTGGGTTGGGAACCCGCTCGAGAATGCCGAGCGCCAGATCGCGATCATAGACGGCGCGCGGCGCAGGTGCATGCGTGGGATCGGGGTCGGCCGCATGCCGCTCGCGGTAGGGTTTGAGCGTGTGTACCCACGTGGGGATGCCCGCCTTGGCGGCGCGCTCGAGTCCAAATGCTTTGGACTTGTTCGAGACGACGAGGGCAATGTCCGCCGGCAGGGTCAGGAGCTCCGCCTCGCTGGTCATGGCCAAGGAAGACGGAGGACGCTGCGACGCATCAATCAGCGCCTGCAGGTTGCTGCCGTTGCCCGAGATCAGCACGACGATGCGCGGCCGCGACAAGGCGGCCGCGGTTCCGGTCAATGCCGCCATCGTGGATCGTTGGCGCGTTGGCGTCGTAGACAAATAGTTTGCGTCCCTCTGTTGGCCCTGACGGTGGTGAAGCTGAGCTAAGTTGGGCACGGAGACGGAGCGGCACGGAGATGAAGCGCCCCCTGCCAAGAAAGAGACCGTCACTGGATGATATATGATGGCGCGATGCAGCCGAGCGCGATCACGTAGTCGGGTGGATCAGCGACGGCGCAAGGGCCGCTCCTCAGCGTACCCTCTTCATACCAGACCATGATCCGAGAAAGTCTGGTCTCGCAAACCCGCTTTCGTATGGCAGGGTGTAGCGATATCGTGCCTTCCTCGTGGCCGACTGGTGGCGTAGTGGCGGGGTTGGCCTGGTAGCGCCGTGCCAGTCGGAATGCTGTGGGGAGGGTTACAGCACCCTTTTGACCCCTACCGTTTTTGCACGCCCGGTGGTGGTCGTATCGCCGCTTCACCGCCCCATCGCGTCCAATCCGCCATGCCGGCCAGACATTCGCCACGCCACAGGCGTGATCCACCGGAAGGATGCTGTAGAAGGCACGCATACGGACATGACAACGTTTAGACAACTCGGCAACCCCCCAGAAGGTGCTCATGAAGATACGATAGGATCCTCCATCAGGTTATCCGTCCATGCTCCTTCGTGCTCGTTCAAACCTACCGCGTTTCTGAGAAGTGCCAAGCGCTGGGCCGTATGGATCTGTCAAACAGAAACTATAGGGTCACTTGGCCTATGTCGCTTATGACGCATCCAAGTTTTCCCCGGAGGCCAACGGCGAGATCACCGTTCCAAAGGCGTACAAGGCGTGTGACCAGCGTTCCCGCACCATCCTGGTTGACGAGTTCCGGACGACCGAGGTGCATGCCGAGATGGATTGGATCCTGACGATGGTGTCGATCCGGGGCAGGACGATCGTTCCAATGTCTCGCGCGTCCCGAGCGGGCGCCCGTACGACCGAGCCGAGTGAGGTCAACCGGGTCCGCAGGACCCGAGTGTATGTCAAGACGGCCCTGAAACGAGGGCAAAGCCAGCGCAAGAGGACCGCGGTCCAAGCTTTGCTGTGGTGTGCTTCCACCAACAGCAAATTCGTGAACCGCGATATCAATGCCGCTCTGAACATCCGACGCTGCCTGGCCTCACAGGTCAGACCTGCGGCGCAGTGCCGCATCCCTGAGCAAGGCCTGTTGCTGCCTGTGATCGGCAAACGCATCCGGCGATAAACGCGGAATACCTCCTTGAAGGATCCCCGGGGACACCATAGAGGGTACGGCGTGTTGAATTGTTCCGGATACTGACATATCTTTGATTCAAATATATTGGACCGCTTTCAGCAGCGGCTGGATGGCCGGATCAACCTTCTTGGGCAAGACCACGGCATACTCGACAAAGAGATCACCGCGCTCAGAGGGGAAGCCGTGCTTGGGCATCCCCTGCCCGGCGACCCGCTGGACAAAGCCCGACTGGGTGACCTGCCTGCCACGCGAGAGTGTGATCGCTTCACCGCTCACATGCTGCAAGGGCAGTTCGAACCCAAACAATGCTTCTTCGAGCGAGAGCACCTGTGTGGTGATGAGGTTGTCTCCCTGTCGGCGGAACATGACGTGCGGCTGGACGGTCACCTCGAAAATGACGTCGCCGGGCGTCGTTTCGGGGTCCTGGTCGCCCTCGTTCTCGAACACGATCTGATGGCCGTTCTCCATACCGGCTTCCAGCTCGACCGTGATTTGGTGACTTCCCCGACGCACGCGGTGGCCGTGGCAGCGCGAGCAGACTTCCTCGATCATTTTGCCCTTGCCGCCACAGGCGTCGCACGTGGCTTGCATTTGCGTGTAGAGGCCCGGCATGATCATCTGGCGCACCAAGCGCACACCAGAGCCGCGGCACTCGGGGCAGGTACGAATGTGATCCTGACTCTTGGCGCCGGTGCCGCGGCACTGGGTGCAGATAATCTGACGGTTGAGCTCGATTTCCAGCGCGCTGCCGTGAAAAACCTGCTCAAGCGTCACCTGCAGCGGAATCGTAACGGACTTGCGCTTGTTGGTCTGGCCGCCGCCACTGCGGAAGGCGCTGCCGAAGCCGAACTGTTGGAAGATGTCGTGCGGATCGTGGAAGCCGCCCTGACCCTCAGCCTTGATACCTTCCTCGCCGTGGATATCGTAGATGCGGCGCTTTTCAGGGTCCTGAAGCACCTCGTAAGCCTGGGAAATCGCAAAGAACTTAGTCGCGGCTTCCGAGTCGTTCGGGTTCTTGTCGGGGTGGTATTTGAGACTCAGCTGGCGGTAGGCATGCTTGATTTGGCGCTGCGAGGCGGTGCGCGGGACGCCGAGCGCCTCGTAGTATTCAGCAGCCACAACGAGGTAGCATAACGAGACCACGCATAGCAGCAGCCATGCGGCCCACAGATTCGCGCCAAACCGCATCGTTGCAAACGGATCCGGCGCGCAACAAGGAAAAACAAAATGGGACCGTCAAACGGATCCCGATGACCGTGTCTCGCACGTGACGTCACGAGGCGTGGGTCCAGTCTATCGGCGTGTCGGGGACACGCGTGTCGCTTCAAGGACAAGTCAGGGATCACGTTTATGGATCAGGGATGGGATCACGCACAGGCGCGGGTGGTGGATAGAGGGGATGGTGCGCGCGCGACGGAACAAGACAGGAGACCGGGTATGAAGGCAGAGAGCGTCCGCGCCGTAGCTCTGGGGAGTTGCGGGACGGCGAGCGGCGGGTGCATGGACCACGGTTGGATAGAGTTTCGAGGGAATATATGGGAGATGGAAATCACAGGACGGCGTATGGCACGCCGTGGAGTACCTGCGTCAGTTCATGCGTATTGGCCACGAATGTATACTACCCTGGAATCACCATCGGATCACCACGAGATGCTGCGACGACATCGTGGCGGACGCGTCGGGCTTTCGCGGATCACTGATGCTGCCAAGCGCCAGAGGAGACAACATATGGCTTGGCCCTTTGGTCGTGCCAGGCTAGCTCCTCTCTCCCTCTCTCTTTCTGGGAAGCGCCTGCCCAGCTTTGTTGCTGGACTGAGCGCGGTCCCCCGAAGGGCCGCGCGACAAGAGCCGGGCCGGTCGCTCACGGCTTTGCTTACCGTCCACTTGCTTGCGCGTCTCTCCAGCGGTCATCAAAACGCCATCGAACACTGGAGATCGACCAAACCGAAGCACATGAATGAAAACGACGCAGACATCTCTCTATGTGTGTCTCTATTGATATCTGTGCATATAGAGCGGTCGCATGGTCCTGGCAGGTCGCCATTCAAACCGGACGCGTGGCGAGCTGGTAACTCTGCCGCTTCGGATGCCGGACCAGGGGGAGCGAAACGAGATCTAAGCTTTCCGTCCATGCGTACCCGTGGCGTTCGAGCGCATGCACGAAGGTGGTCCGGAGCGTATGCATCGAACTCGCCTGCTGGTCGCGCGTGAAGCCCGGTTCGTACATCCGCATCGGCGAGGCGACGGGCTCGGATTCGGACAGCAGACGGTACAGCAGCATTAGCCACGCGCGGAAGGCGTTGTCCGAGATCGTATGCGTCTGCCGAATGGGCTGCATCAGCGGTGGCGAAGGCGCGCCGCCGGTCGTGCTCCATGTTTCGGCATCGTCCCACAGCGCTTGCAGATGGTATCGCAGCTGGGTCGGTGGCGGCGGTGATGAACTCGCGCTGGGCTGTGGCGGCGCCTGCGCCTGCATCAAAAAGAAGACATCCATCACAGTCACGAGCCATCCCGACACGGCCCCGTGGTCGTGCCACATGCCCACGGCGCCCCGCTGGCCACGCAGATCCAGCTGCTGAAGGAGATCGGGACGCTGCCGCTGGACGTGGTGGAAGGCGCCACCGTGGCGCAGTACAGCCGTTGGGTATGTGGCGACCAAGTGGCGAATGAGCACTAGCTGCCACGGCGCGTGCCGAATCGCTTCAGGCGCGGCCGTCCGATCCCACCCGTTCGAGTCGGTGGCGTGGCCTTCATCAATAGGGACCGACGGGCGCCGCAGCAGACTGTCGGCTAGCCACGCGGGATGCACGGCAAGGAGATGACCGGTGGTGTCGCCCTCGTCGATGTGAAGTGCGCGGCGCGACAGATGCTGGTGGCCCAACAACGCATCAGTATGCGCCTGGCTCCGTGCAGAGCGGGAAACCACCTCCAGCAGACAAAGCCAGCCCGCTGGACTGAGGGTAATGTGGTCAAGCGCCGACTGCCAGGCCCTCACATCCGGTGACGTGGGCGCTGCGAGTATGCCGCTAAGCGGGGAGGACGTCTGCGGTCCACTCATCAGGCCAGGCATGGGCGGCAACCAAAGACGCAGGACACCGATTGCCACGCGGAGATGACCCTGACGCATCAAAATTCCGATGGTCGTGGCGAACGTATCCGAGCGATACAGAAGCGCGTCGTGATACTGCGGCCACATACTTCCCCATGCTTCGCTCAAGGCCATGAGGGCCAACAGGGCGGTCAACGGATGGGACGACGCTACGTGTTGCACCAACATCGCCAAGGCATGGCGGGGGTGCAGCGACCAGATGGCGTCTGCACGTTCGAGATGATGGAGCATCTCCTTGTCAAGCGTCCATGTCGGCGTGCGGCTCTTCGTTTGGCGGTCTAGCAGAACCGCCAGCCGGCGAGCGACTGCATCGAGCAACCGCAGCGAACGTGATCGCTTCTCGCCCATCGCTCCGGCAGAAGTACCTATTGACGACGATGTCGTGAGGCCCAGTTGAGGACCGACGTGGTTCAGCCAATGAACCGTGACGTTGAGCATCACACGAAGCGATGCTGCCTGGGACAGCGCCGACCACACCGCCGCCTCCGCCTCCGAACAATCCTGCCACGAAGATGGCAGCGCGACGGACGATGATGGCGACGATGCCTCATACGATGCCACGCCGGGTGGTGACTGCAGACGATACACGAGCGCGCCTGCATGCGATCCAGCAGAATGAAGCCGTTTCCGCTTTGCGCCCTTCGGTTTTGGCGTAGCAGATACAGCGGGCGCCGTTCCGGTCGCGGCCGCCGTCGTCCGCACCGTCCGTCCGAGCGAATGCTCCAGGTGGTCGATGCATTCAATTACGGTGGTCTGGACGCCAAGCGGAGATAGGAACAGCGGTTCGGCATGCAACACGCTCAGCGTGGCACCCGCTTGGCGGTGGAGCACGGCTTGCAGGTGTCGGGTCCGGGCGGCATCGTAGCGGAACGAATGCGACGCAACGTCATTCAGATAGTGCACCCAGAGCGCGATGTGCCGTGGCGCGCGATGAAGCATCATCCTTGTCCAGGCGGCAGTCGTCGGACTGTCGTCGAGCGACAGCAGCACGTGGCACGTTTCCCAGAATGCGGCCATGGCTTGGGAACTCATCAGCGCCTCCGCGGGCGCTGACGTCAAATCCTCCGTTGCAACAGGTCGTTGCCATGCCGTCATGTCAAAGAGCCACCGCGCCACCGGGGAGGGATCGAGACCCAGACAGATCATTTGCTTGGCGGCCGCTTCCAGCAGATGGCGGTCCTGGCGTTGATCTTGATCAGCCTTAATCGTGTAGTTGACGAGACCCCACTCAACCAACGTGGCGTGCACCAGGCGGCCTAGAGCAGGGTCCGCAAAGGCGTCGGCGCTCTGCGACCAAAAGAGCAGCGCTGGCAGGTCGTGCCGTTCGGTCGCGACCCGGATGAGGCGAGCCACAAGACCGCCGTCGAGGGGCAAGGTTGAGGCCACATACCGATTCCAAACGGCGGTGAACGTCGGCGCGGTGCATCCCGAATCGGTTGCGGCGGTGACCAGGAAATGCCCGTAGCAAGCAATCACAGCGTCTTCTGTTTGGGCACGGTACACGTTCATCAGCGCCACATTGCGGTCGTGCAAGGACGGCTCGAGATCAGCAAACTGGGGTTTCCGCGCATTCGTCGATTCCAGGTGGCGTAACGGCTCGACCAGCTCCTCACAGTACCGTGTCGATATGGTGAGCACTGCATCGGCCGCGGTGGGGATTCTGGTGAGTGAGACGATCGGGGGCGCCGCGTCGTTCTCGGGGGCATGGAGCTGATCGCCATGTGCCAATGCTGCCTCCCAGACGAGCGGCGAGACAGGTGAGTGCGAAGAGGTTTGGAGCAGCCAGGCCCACCAGTCATGCGCGGGCACGGTACACTGGTGAATCATAGCGAGCACCATCGTCTCGAAAAAGCGGACGCTGTTGTACTGCGTATACAAATCGCTCTTCATTTGCACGCGAAGCAGGTCCAGCAGCACGCCGCGCAGCATCGCAACAAAGACGGCATTCGTCCGATGCGCTGCCATCATGGTGCTCGCCATGGTCGCGCAGAGACGCAGCGCATCATCCGACACAAGGATCTGGTGGCGGCCCATATCGACCAGAATCATGAACACGGCCTGAATCGCGTTAGTATAGGGCTCTGATACCCCGGTACCTTCATCGCCTTCGCCCGTGAATGCGCGCGGCGGCGCCGCCCGAAGAGCATCGAGGATGGCTTGCAGGCATGGCGTCCATGCCGCCATCGGGAGATGGGCGATCCGGCCCTCCCGTCGTGCAGTCAGCAGCATGTCATACCACGCCGCCGCAGATAGATCTTGCCCTGCTTCGGGGGGGCACGTCGTGGTAGTGGCACGGGCGGTCGCCAGGCCTCGAGCTGGCACCCTTGACAGCGAAACCCTTGTGGCCGACGCAGCCGATGTTGTCACGGCGGTCGCCCACTCTGCCGTCGCGTGGGCACCACGTTGAAAGCCTGGGCTCCGCCCATGATGTTGCACGAGATAGCATGGAAGGCGGGCGACCGCCCCACCAGCGGGATGCCAGTCACAACGCGACCGCCATCGCCGGGGAGGCAGGCTCAGCGGTACGATGTCGCCATGCTGTTCGCGACGCGGCGTCAGCAACGATCCGCTGACACGCGTCGAGACGGGAGGAGCAGCAGACCACGACGCTGAGATCTGACGAGCGCGACGCATCACGGCGCTGTTGCCATCGAAGGCCCCGCACGGCTGATCGACATATGAACGGCGGTCGGCAGGAGCGGAGTTAATGGGGGAGATGCGGCAACACGCGACACCGGGAGGCGACAGAGGACTGCTGCGAACACAGCGCCGTCGTCGTCGTTGCCGGCATCGTCGTCCGCACCATGGCTCCCTGCCATGGCATCGTCCAAGGGCGTCTCATTGGACGGGGCACCATCACACCGTTCACCGGCGATGATCGGAGCGGTCGCTGCTCGGCCCCCAAGGCTGTTTTCGCATGTGTGCCCCCCGGGTCGGCGTTGTCTCGAAGCTCGATCATCCGGTGGGGCCCCTGCGGTCTCGTCTGCTGGCCCGGCCTCCCTTGTGAAGCGCTGCTGCGCCGGCACCCTCCTCGACCTACGGCCCTCAAAGACAAATGGCGTACCGTGCGCGACGTTGGCGGCGGCTCCTCCCAAAAGCACCAGCAACCGCCAGGCGCGCCGTTGCATCGCACACGCCAACGAAGACGGAGAAGGACGAGCGGCGACGACAACGAAAAGCCTCGCGATGCTCCACCGCCAGTGTGGGGCGGGGAACGCCATGGTCACTCGATTGTGGCCGCTCATGCCGACGCGGGCAAGGAGGAGCAAGAAGGCGACCTTATGGGCCATGTGGGGGCTGCGAGCAGCCCCAACAACCGCGGCCACGGCGACCCGCGAGGGGCATCAGCAGCGGCAGCGGCCAGGGTTCCTGTCCCTGTACGCACGGAAGGCCCCTGCGGCCTTGAAGGCGGCACCCGCCATGCCGTGGCGTGATCGAGTGCGAAGCGCACAACGCACCCAGCAAGACGTTTCCAGCCCGCGGCACGGATGGCCCACCCGGCATCGACGACCCCAGGGCGATGCGGCTGCGAACGCCATCGCCTCGCCTCGCCCATGATCCGTGCGCGCGGGTGGGACGACGAGAAGTCTCGTGTCAGCGCGGCGCTCGGCTCATCCGTCGCCATGACGCCAATGCGCGATGAACCCAGTCCGAACGCTTCATCAATCAAATCTCGCCGGGCATCGCCGCTGGAGCCACCCCCGGGGAGATCGTCGCTAGGCAAGGCATCACTGAGCATCGCAGAGCATCGCAGAGCATGGGGCTTGCTGGAACGCATCTCGGCTCCGCTATCAGTCAGCGTGCCGCCACTCATCATCCGCGTTGGTCAGCCCACGCAACGGCGCATTGGAGCCCACAAAGCGTGGCAGACGGTGCAGCCCGAAACACATGCATGTGCTGCCGCAATAACAACCGGAGAGATCGGCTCGCTGGGCCCTATATATAGGTGACCACCAAAGTCGGGGGTGCATGGACCCACAAGGGGAATCACCTGTGTTCACGGCACAGGAATGTACGTGGCGATGGGAAAATGATCAAGCACTCGCTCAAGGTCACTGATCGTTTGAACTCCTGATCTCGTGATCATTTCTTTTGTGTTTGCTATCGCTATCATCGATACCTTCATCCCCATTGAATCGAAGTTGCGTTCTTTTTCTACTCTGCTCCGTCCTCATTTGGTCGACCCAGCACAGCGTGTCGTCTGGATCGACGGATTCCATTGGCTTCGGATCCATTCATTCGACTATATCCCATCATCAGCGCACACCATCACGCCGTCATGGCGGGGCCCATCGCTGCTCTCCGCTTCAGTCTCGTGATGCTGCTCATCTGCTCCGTCATGATCCCGTCGGTCCTGGCTGTCCCGGCGCCCCTTACTCATGTCGTGCCGAAGCCGCATCCACGAACCCCCACCGACGCCCGTGAGCCGGATGATTTCATCCCGCCTGTGGGCGATCTGCTTGCGAGTGCGGCTTCCGAACATGTCCAGCTTCGAGACGTCCCCGTGCATGTGCCAAGCGAATGGCGCAGGCTGTCGGCCGATGTGGACGCCGTTGGACGGCTGCACCGCGTCTCCGATGCCTCGTCCACCCCCGTCGACGGCGTGCCTGTTCCAGGCGCCCCTGTCGATCCCCTATCCCGCGAGACGCTGGACGCACGCCGCGCAGGCCGCGGCCGCAGCAGCGGCCGCGTGGATCGTGCTCCCATCGCCAACACTGCCTCCTATCGCATCGCTGCTCCGTTCGTTGACAATGGCGACAGAGCCACGTCCGGCGCGGGCAACTATGAGCTGTTCGAGTTTGAACCGTTGTTCCCGAATGCGGTGGATGCGTACGAGCCCACGGCGCCGATTCGCTTGGCCAGCGGCAGCCAGGTGCAGCAGAAGGCCCACTTTCCCAAGATGCCGCCGCAGATGCCGCCATCGCCCCCGGCCGCGTCGTCGCACTTTGAGCGGCCGGCGGAGGCCTCGGATGCGCCCGCGACGACATCGGCGACCCTTGCCGAAGCATCGAGCCCAGATGCAGCGTCGGCTTCTGCCGACGAGTCGTCGCAGCTGCCGTCAATGAAGCAGGACACGCTCGCTGAGAAGCCGGGCGAATAGAGTCTGAGCAAAAAACCAACAAGTATCCAGCTGTATCATGTTCCTCATCAGGGCTGTCCGGCCCTGCTAATTTTTTTTTCAGTTATCTTTCTCCGTTTCTTACAATCTCTCGTTCTCTTTTTTCCTGTTTCTTTTGTTTTCTCTTCAGTTTCACATACAAATAAAAATTTTTGTTACATTACCGAACACTAATGTGCTTCTTCCTGCGCTTCTGCGGAACTATACTATAATACTTTCCAGCTTTGTGGGATGTCGTGGGTCATAATCTCTATGATCGAGATCCCGTCATCGTGAAAGCGTACATACAGCAAATGACGGGGTTGAAAAGAAAGTCGTCGTGATGCAATGATACAAGCATGGGAAGAGCATCGCAGTTCGGAGAGCACATATTACATTCGCCACGAAAGATACGATTCAAGAATAGTTAACTACAGGCATATGCGCTATGCGCCAGCGCTACAGCGTTTCTGAGTGTCGTCAACATTTATACTCACACTCGAAGCATGCGTTGATTAACCAGACCTGGAGATCAGCTGATCAGGGTGTAACAAACACGGCGGAGGCATACGAGACACTGAAATCGCTCGGCCGTTCGACTCGCCCGCTGTTGGTGTAATGCACAAAGCGTCCCTGCAGCCGCACGTGATCTGGCTGCGCGTGTAGATGATCCAGCGTTTCTAGCAGCAGCGAGATGGCGTGGCGGCCACAGATCGTGTTGCGCGTCTCGTCCAAATACGCGCGGAATCCCGCCACGTTCTGCTGCTCGATCAGCGTCATACCGCGCCGGTCCATCGTCTCGATGGACTTGTAGATCGGTACCGCGCTTTCGCGTGGCATGTACCCATATGGCTCACCCCAGTGGCAAAAGTCAGAGCTGATGACGAACAGGGTGTGGGGATCCGCTAGATGCGGCGACAGGAAGGCCGCCAGTTTCTTTTCCTGTGCGGCGCTGGTGTGCCCGACCATCAAGGGAACCAGCGTCCATTGACTCGGCGTCTTGCCAGCATCGGCCATGATGTGGAAGAGATAGGGCATCTGCATTTCGAGTGAATGCTCCTGCTCGTCCACGGCCTTGCGCAAGGGGATCGCGAGGCCCTCATCCTGCAAAGCCTGTGTCACAATCGTGTCCACAAAAATCGGCCCCATCGGTGTTTCGCAGCTCTTGAGGTGCGTCACGCCGACGCGGTCGCCGAGCTCAGCCCAGTGATGGTTGGGTCTATTGCATACGTTGCAAAGGCAATATAGCATCACATCATCAATGTGAGTTCATAAGACATCGTCATGATCGCGATGTCACGGTGGCCATTGGCCTGTGATAGCTTTGCCGCCACGTGGGCGATGGCTGAAGCGGGCGATGGGTTCGACTCAGATAAGATCAAGTATATAACGAGCATGGCGCTTCAACGACACAGTGTTTAAAACAAACATCCATGTCGTCGGCAGCTACATCCATATCGGGCGGTAGTAACGTGCCCCTGATGATGGAACCATGGGAACTTCATGGCCACAACGCACGTAGAAAAGCCACGTTTCGCGCTGATGAAGGGCTCTCAGCGCCGTGCGCCCGACGCCTTGACCTGCACACCGGAATGAACACGCCCAAGGTGACGGTAGTCGCGTCGCCTACATATCCAAAAAAAGAAAAGTTCTGTCGTCACCGTCGAATCGCCCGATCAACCATCCATGGCACGACGGCGATCGTCCAAGACTTCCATGACTTACCCAATCAGAAAAACGCGGTTGCTAGGTGGCCACCGCAGTTGCACATCCATCACAGTCACATCAGTGAACATTCAGGAGGTGAGTGGCGCGATTTGAGATGGCAGGTACAACGGGGCAGCCGAATTCTTCATTTCGTGTCAGTGTCAGGGCACTTCCTGCATCCGGCACGAGGCATACTGCAACTTACATCTCACGGACATCGATGGCATGATAGGCGTGCCCTGCCGTCGCCCCCGAAAATCGATAGCCGGCATGTCTGTAGAAGGGGTGTGAAGTTCATAGATCGTCACAGGAAAAGATGAGATGATTGGTGAGCTCATCTGCATTTGCTCCTTCTGTTACGACGCGACACGGAATGTCAGAATGCAAGGAAACTTTACGGGACAATGACGGCTTTGACACGGCTGGACGGAAAGTCGACACCGAGATCGCTGTTGGACGCCACGCCTTGAGCCAGCCAATTCTTTAGCTCCGACAGGAGTTGCGCGGCTGTAACAAGCGTCAGGATGCGTCCATGACGCAACAGCTCAAAGCAAGTGAGTAGGACCCGTGAGCTCTTTGTCTAAACTCGCTGAAAGACGGCCTCTCGTCGACGGTTACAGCCAATAATCCCGAGGATGTATGCTGCTTACCGTCTTGGGTGTACCAAGTACCGGCCTTGGTGGCCCGCCGGGTGGTGTCGCTCATCGTGTGCGTTTAGAAGGTCGAGAGCGATCTGTCTTGTAGGGTAGCCAGCTGGGATGGAGCAGACGATGGCGAAAAGAGTTATCGATGCCGACTAGTGCCGAAGCTACCAAGATGTTCCGACGGCCAGTTACCCAAGCTTTCCTAACAGGCTGATGATCAGCGCATCCGGTGAGAAGCGCTTCGTACGAACCGCTGAGGCTCCGTCGACTGGGACGTTTTCAAGGACGTCGCGCCACGCGGCCCGGGATGGGATCGGGGGAGGGCAGCAACCGTCTCGGGTTTCGCTGCCTTTCCAGGGCAAGGACCCCTATCCAGCCACGCCACGTTCAGCCACATCACCCGTCACACATCGACCCGGATGAGTCGGCAGGCCTCTTGCAAAGAAAAAGTGTTTGTGATCCGACGGGTTGCCTTCCCCGAGTTCAGCACTCTCCGTCCACCTCTAGGTCTATTTTCTATTCGGACCGTCGACATCGGCCGATCGATACGTGAGAGAGCCATGTCTGCCGCGCCGCTGTGGATCAACCTAGGCGTTATCCGTATCTTGCGGAACGCCATCGCCATCGAACATTTACCGTCCCGTGCGCATGACTTTCTTGTTGGCAATCTTCTCGCAGATGGGCTGGTGTCGCTCCAATGCAGACTCGTTGAACTTGCGGCCGCACGTGCGGCACTCGGAGCCCGTGTTGACCGCTGGCGGCGGCGCGGCCAAGTCGCTCGCCTTCCCGCCCGCGGCCAGATGCCGCTGCAGCGCTTTAGCGGCGCGTAACGAGTTGACCAGCTCCTCGTGCTTCTGTTTCCAGGCGGGCACCGCGGCGCCCGGCTCGGACGGCGCGGCCGCCGCGGGAACCGCGCGTGGCTTGGCGGTGACCCCGGCCTTGGGGCCGCTGGCCCGCGGCGCCGGCGCCTGGTACTTGGCCAGCTCGGTGCCCTGGGTGCGGAGGTCCTTGCCGAGCTTGACTTTGCGCGTCTTGGCTTTGCTGGCCGTCTTGGCGCAGATCGACACGTGCTTCGCGAGACGGTCGGCGGCGAACGTGCGGCCGCAGACGTGGCAGGGCGCCATGTCGCCCAGGGCGCCCGCGGCCTCGGGCAGCGCGTCGCTGGGCAGCGGCTCGCCGTTCCACGCCAGACCCGGGGCTAGCCCCGGCCCCGACCGGCGCGCGGGTGCGCCGGCGGTGGGGCTCTCGTACGCCCCGCTGTCGTAGGCGGCGCTGCCGCCGCCACCGCCGTGGGTGAGTCCGTGGGCCGCCTGGAAAGCAGCCGACGGGGGCCGGCGCGATGGGGAATGGCGGACAGCGGGCGCGGCGACGGATGGAGCCTCGTACGGTGCCACGGCTGGCGGCGCCGCAGAGGACCGAGCGGGGGGTGCCGCCCGGCGGCTGGCAGCCCCCGGCACGGGCGCTGCCGTCGCGTCGTCTTCGTACGTCCAGGTCTCTTGCCACGCGGGCTTCCTGCGGGTTGGGGCGCGCGTGCGGGACGCGGAAGCCGGCGCGGCGGGCGGGGCCGCGTCGCCGCGGCTGAGGGGGTCGGACAGAGAGCCCGAGCCGCTGGGCGAGGGCCCGGAGGAGGCGGTGAGACCGAGGGCGTGCGCGGCGGCGTACGCGCGCGCGGCGTCCACGGGCGCTTCCTCGTCAGTGTCGTCGTCGTCGGCAGCGCCGGCGGCACCCGCGGCAGATCCGTCGCTCCAGTGGGGGAGATGAGACGGGCCCTGCGACGGTGCGGGGGCCGAGGGCCGAGACGCCAGGGGCGCCCGGCTCGCCGGGGCGCCGTGCGGCGGGGGCGACGGCGTCTTGCCTTGCAGCTGGGTCTTGCGCATGAGCTCCTGGATGTCTTTGGGATCGGTCGCCATCTTGTGCTCGAGCCACTGGCGCGTCTCCTCGAACTGGCGGCGTTCTTCGGCGGTCATCGACGGATTCGCGGGCGACCGACTCGCGTCGTGGAACCCGCCGGCGCCTTGCGAGGCGGCTTTGTCCGTGTAACTGCGGTTCTTGCGGCGGAGCGCGGGGGCGTCGAAGTGGCCCTGCGCCGGGGCCCCGCGCGCTCCCGCCGGGCCCGCCGCGGGACGGGTGATCGGCGCCGATCGCGAGGGCGAGGCGGCTCCCGAGGCGAGGGATGACGGAAAGCCCGCATGCTTGGGCTTGACGCCTTTCGGCAGGGCGAGCCGCTCGGTATGCGACATGGGCGCGTCACGCCCCGGTGGCCGAGCGGGCGGTCGTGCCGCCGCGGGATACGCGCCGCCCGCATTATCGCCATCGCCAGAGCTGTGACCGTTCAGCGCGTCGCGCGACACGCCGTTGTAGCTGGCGTGCACGCTGGCGGGAGAGCGGCCGTGGGTGTAGCTGCGCGCGTCGGCGGGCGGCGACGGCGCGCCAGGCACCAGCTGCGTGTAGCGGTTCCAGATCTCGGGATTGCCACTGGTCAGTGCTTCGATGGGTACATCGAACGAAACGCGGACGGTCGATCCCCGCGGGGAGATGTGGAAGCCGGGCGGCAGGTAGCCGAGGGCCCCGTGGCGGCCCACGGAGCGGTTGCGGGGCGGCTGGCTCGTCATTATGGAGACCAGCAGGGGAACGGGTAGCGTGGGCGACGCGTCCGACGCCGCAGCGGTCTTTGAGCGAAAGAATGGGAGATGCCGAAGCTCACGAGCGAGGCCTCAACGTGATCGTCCAGGCCATGATACGCGCCAGCAGGTCGAGCCCGCGGGCTATCCGCTCCATACCTGCCGGATGTTCCCATCACCGTCGTCGTCGTCGTCGTCGTCGTCGTCGTCACCATGGGAGATGAGTTCTTGGAGACCTGAATGTCTTGACTCGCGGTCCTTCCTTTATTTACTGACACGGCGGGTCGTGCCATGGTCGCCCAAAGCCGGCGTGCACGTTCGGCCGGTCTCTGGGCCCGAGAAACACACGGATGGGACCGAATTCACCCCAGTGTCCGCCGGCATTCTCGCGCGACGACCACCGTGCGGCCATGCGGCCGCGTGGACCCTTTGGGAAGGGGACAGGAGCCCCCGTGAAGGGAACAGGCCAGGGCGCGCGTGCGAGGGCGATCTGGCCGTGGCATGCGGCTGATGCGGCTGACGCGCCGGCCGGCGCCCTTCGCGACGGGCACGGGCCTCCCACGCCGATTGACCGCCCCGCCGCGCGATCGCTGCATGCGGGTCGCCCCACGGCTGCGGCGACCCGCGCCGTTGCCACGGCCGTGGACGCCCGCCGCCGTCGCGGGGGGTCGATGGTCATCCGCCGGCGGCGCCGGCACGACGGCGGCGTCGCTCCCGGGCCGCGGCGATCGGCGTGACGGCCGCGCCGTGTCGGCGTTGCCATGGAGCCCGGCGCCGCTCTCGAGACGGGCGTCGTCCCGGCGCGATCCCATGGACGGGCGTGCTCCTCCCGCCCAGCCTGACGCACGAGCTGGGCACCCCTCCTGTGGTCACCTGCCCCGCGTGCTGCCGAATGGGACGGCGGCCGCTGTGACGCCGTGGTGGCGGAGTTCCGCCCGACCGCGTCGCGTGGGTGCCGCGCGTCTGCATTCCCAAGCGCGGTGCCGTGGTGCCGATCGGCCGCTGGACGCGGGCGCTCCGCCGTCGTGCGGGAAGGGGAGGTGTTGGCCCACGCGACGCGACGCGACGCGACGCGACGCGACGCGACGCGACGCGATGGCCCCCGCACGGCCTCGCCGCGAGTCGCACGGCGTTGCGTGGCATTGCCCGCCCGCCCGCCATGCCGGTCGACCGCGCGGCGGGGTCTCAATTCGGCTGGGCGGACTTGCTGGAGGAAACGACGGCCCGCCGCGCGTTGCGTTGCGTCGCCCCCGCGGGGCGTGAAGGCGGTCTGGCCGGCCGGCCACGACGGCGCCGACCCGCATTGCCGACCGCGGGCACGGGGTCGGAGTGCCGCCCGCAGCTCGGGCGAGGCGGCGGCTCTCGCGTCCGCGTCCGTTTCACAGCGCTTCCGCCGTTCCGGGGACCGGCGGTCGCCGCCGGGGTTGGCGTGCCGCGCGCCAGGTCACCGTGATCGCGGCGTCGGGCCCGTCGCTCGGCGCGGTGATCCGCGCCGATGGCCGCCGTCACACAAGCGAGCCAGCCGCCTCGCCACCGGGCGGCTGATGGCGTGGCCGCCGCCCAGGGCGCGGCACGGCGCGGCGCGGCATGACCTGGCACGGCACCGACGGCGCCAGGCGCAGGCGCGGCGGGTTCGGCGGGTTCGGCGAGGCCGCGGCCGCGGGAGGCCGGCCGCCCCCGCGCAAGGCACACCCCCGTGGCGGGCGCTGGCCACGCACCACGGACCTGCCGCCGGTCCCCGCGCGCGGCCCTGGCCCTGGCCCTGGCCCTGGCCCGGCCCCGCCTGCCGCCGGCTCGTCTTGGCCCGCAGCCCTTCGCGGCCCTTCCCCCCGGCCCGACGCGGCGGCCGGTGCGCGCGCGCGCGCGCGGTGGTCCGTCCCCGCCGCCGGTCGATCCACCCGCGGCCGAGGCTGTGCCGGTGGTGAGGAGCAACCACGCCGGCGGCCGGCCGAGCAACAACGCCGTGGGCGCCGCGCCGCGTCCGGGGAGGCCGGTTCCGGGCCTGCCAGGCCGGTCGCGCGCGTGCCGGATGCTCATCCACCGCCGGGCTCGCGTCGGATCGCGCTCAGGCCGTCCCGCGGTCGCCTGGCGAGGCGCAGGTCGCGTCGGAGCTCCGCACGCGCCGGGGGCGCCGTGCCACGGCCCGGGGGGCCAGCGTGATCGGCGTGTGATGAGTCGCGGCCGTCGTGTCACCCTGGGGACGGCGGGTTGCGCGGCCGATCCGGCGGCCGGCGGCGGGGGCCATGCGATGCGGGGATCGGCGACGAGCGCGCCGGCGTGCGCGCGCACCGGCCGGCGACCCTCCGCAGGCGACGTCGGCGTGGGACGCCGGCCCCTGACGAGAGATCAGCCGCCGTCACGCCGGCGCCCGTCCGCTCGCGCGCTCGCGGTCGGCGGGTCGCGGATCCGCACGCGGCGACGCCCTGTCCCTTGCCGGGAACCCTCGAGGGAGGCCGGCGCGGGACACGGCCGCACCGCTCCCGCCGTCCAGCCATCCGCGGACGCGCTCACCCGAACACGCGCCGGCCCCATCGGACGCCCGACGCGAGAGCCGCGGCTGCTGCGGCCGCCGCCGCCGCCGAAGCGGCATGGCGATGGGCATCGGCTGGAGACCCAAGGAGCCCAACCGGTAAGCCAGCAACGTCCCTCGTCCGCCCGCACCCGCCTAGGCACCTCCCCACGCATACACACACACACACACACACACACACACATACACACACACAAACACGTGCACCCGCTCCCTGCATGGCTTCCCCCGAGTCACCTCCTCTGTCGCTCTCGCTTTCCGGCTCTCGCTCGCGCTCACGCCGCCCTCACGCGAACTCGCAGCCGCGTGGTGCGCCAAACGAACGCGCCAAGGAAAGGCATGGTTCAGGCGATCCGAAACGTTTTCACTTTCTCCCTTGAGGTTGCTGATTGTTGGGTGGTGGGTGTTGAAGATGGCCCCTTTTGGCTCGGACAACCGCGCGCGCGCGCGCGCGCGCGCCGGCCTGGCTCGGCCCCGAAACCCGCTCCACATCCTCCAGTCACCACCTGCGCGCGGTATCCCACGCTGTTGCCGTGCCGTGCAGTGGAGGCCTTGTGCCGCAGACAGGATTGGTTCTGCAGCGCCTCGCTTGACGCCCCCGCTGTCCGTTGCCGCGGCCCCGGTGTCACGCCTCCCTTGGCCGACCCCAGTTCCAGGGGGCCCCTTGGCGATTCACGACGACGCCCGTGGACTCGACCCCGCACCGGCGCTATCGGGTCCCGCCTGGATATATCTGGAGGCACGTTGCATCAGCAACCGCGTGTCCCGCATCCTGCCACGGCCGCCATCGCTGCCTGTGGCCAGCCCTCATCGCCCGTCGACCGACATCGTGTGATCTTGCGCTGCTGCTTGTGATTGCCACGAGTCGCTGACTCCTGCGGCCTCGACCCCACCCTCGTTCTGGCGCGTCCCTGCGTCCCTCTCGCCGCGGCAACCGGTGTTTTTCTATCCTTGTCGGTTCATTGGTTTGCTAGACCCGCCCTTCCTATTCCCGGCTCATCTTCCGCGCCTGTCGATCCCGGCCGTCTGAAGTGATTCCCGTGTGTGGCGTGAACGATTCACCCATCCCGGTCCTTGCGTCCTCCTTCCTCGGCGGCGCCCCTTCCCCCCCTTTCCCTTCTGTGCCCTTCCCCCGACCCCGACGACCGACCGGGCCCCTCCCAGCCGCCTGCATCCGCGTCACGCCGGATACCGCTGCCGCCGATCCCTGATCCCCGCCACGTGGTCCCTGGCGGGGTCCCTGAGCCACCCACGCGGGCGCGCGCGCTGACGCCAACAGCGACACCACAGGGTTGGTGCGCTCCTCCTGCAGCCCCGCCGTTCTGGCCCGCGGACCCGCCGCCGCCGTCCCGCTCCGACGACGATTCCAGCCGGAGAAACAGCCACCGGATTCATGCCGGCGCGTGTGGACGCGTCGCTGTCCCCTGCCCGCCCCTCGGCGCCGCCGTTGTCTGCCTGGCTGCTGGCGTCCGCGTAGCACCGCACGTCCCGGCGACCCGCGTCCTCGCACTGGCTCCCGGCGCTCGCTCGCGCCTCCGACGCGCCGCAGGAACGGTCGCTCCCCTGGTTGAGACGCGGCGACCGCGCGGACATCGGCCGCCTGCCGCCTCCCTCCTCCCCCCCGCTGGGCGGAGGGCGCAGCCATGGCCGCCATGGCCGGCAACGGGCGCGGGCTCCCCGGGGGCATGAAGCTCATGGGCTCGATGAACGACACGGCGACCGAGCGCTCGGGCTTCTTTACCAAAGTCCGCAAGCTCAAGGGGTTTGAGTCGGGGGGGTTGCCACCCACGATCCTCGGCACGGCGCCGGCGAGCCCAAGTCCGATGAAAGGCGGGATGGACATGTCGTCGCCATCCATCCAGGAGGCCATGGATCTGCTGGCGAACCACGACTACGACATCAACAATCGATTCGTCGAGTATGACCAAGTCGTGCCAAACTTTGTCTCCAAGAACGTGCGCGAGTACTGTGACAGGCTCGCGAAAGCGAAGGCGAAAGAGATCCAGGTGGCCAACTTGAAAGCGCAGTTCCAGCAACTCATGAACCGCGAGGCCGAGCTGACGGGCGGCGGCAAGCCGCCCGCCGCGCATCCCGAGCTGTCGACAGCCTCCGTCGCTGCCAATGCCGTCAACATGGAACCCACGGCCACCGAAGCCTTTGCCGCCGTCGTCATGGTCGATGTCAGCGGCTACTCCACGCTCACCTCGACATTGTCCGACCAAGGCGCGATTGGCGCCGAGATCTTGAGCAAGACTATGAAAGGCTACTTGGACAAGATCATCCAAACGATTCTGCTGCACGGCGGCGACATTGTCAAGTTTGCCGGCGACGCAGTGATCTTTTACTGGAAAGTTAAGCCATCACCCAAGATGTCTCCTGCCGACGAAGAGATCGAGCGCGGCGAAGTCGTGCTGAAAGCCTGCCACTGCTGCATGGACCTCTTGAATAACCTCGGCACATACCATATCGACGTCCCGCAGAGCTCGACAGACACGCTGCGCATCCATCTCGGGATCGGCGCCGGCAAAGTCTTCGACATCTATGTCGGCGGCAACCCGGGTCGGTGGGAGCACTTTATCGCCGGCGACGCCGTGAGCCAGCTCTCGCACGTGCTGGACCTTGCAAAAGCCGGTGAACTCGCCATGTCGCACCAAGCGCTCAAGTTCTTTTCGGGCGTTGTCAACATCGACACGGTCAACATCGGCGACTACGACAAACGCTGTATCATTCTGCACGGGCTTGAGAACGCCAAGCGCAAGATCTCGGCGCCGTCGCCCAAGGAGGACGAAGACCTCGCGCTGTGGGAGATTGCGCCTGTGGAAGCCAACGTCGAGCTTTACAAGAAGTTCATCAACCAGAGTGCCTTGTACAAACTCCAGGCAGACATCAACCAGTGCCGTCTCTTCCGCGCCGAGAGCGGGCTGCACGGCTTGCTATCGCTGCACGAGTTGCGGCAGGTCACCACCGTGTTTATTAAGCTTGGCTCGCTGTCGCGATGGGAAACGAAGGAGCAGCTCGTCGAGGCGCAGGAAGCCATGAACATCGTCCAGGCCGCGTTGAACCGCTATGAGGGCTCGCTGCGGCAGTTCCACGTCGACGACAAGGGCGCCACAATCCTGTGCTTTTTCGGGTTGCCGCCGCTGGCCCACGAAAACGACGCCGAGTACGGGATCAAGGCCGCGATGGAGATCTGCGAAGAGTTCAAGATCATCTTTAGCGATTTTTCAATCGGCATGACGACCGGGATCGTGTCCACGGGCGGGGTCGGCAACGCCATCCGCACCGAGTATGCGGTCATGGGCGACAGCATCAACATGGCCGCGCGGTTGATGTGCCATCCGGAAGCCCATCTCTCCATTCTCGTCGACCAGCGCAGTTTCAACCTCTGCGAGCGCATCCTTCACTTCGACAGCCTGGGCGAAGTGAAAGTGAAGGGGAAGACCCGTCCCATCGCCATCTTCCGCCCGAAAGAGCTCCGCATTGATCCCGGCTCGCATCGCGTTAGCGTCCACCGCAACCCGGCCGACATTATCGGCCGCCTCCTCGAGAAGGAGCTGGTGGCCCGCACACTGTCGTACAGCCAGAGCGACAGCGAAGCGAAGGCGCCTCTCGTCATCATGATGGCCGAGGGCGGCCAAGGTCTCAGCTCGATGGTCGACTATACCAAGCAGGCGGTGGTCGACCGCGTGATGCTCGCGTGCACTGGCAGCACCACCGAGATGGAGCGCTCGACGCCCTTCTACTCGTTTCGCGAGATCATCAAGGAACTCTTCGCCATTCTGGAGGACGCGATCCTCGACGACGACCACAAGCTGCAGCTCGCCGGTAAGAACGGGCCGATCCGGTCCGCGCCGGACATCAAGGTTGTCGGGCCCGGCCAGCGCCACCCGTCGCGCGGCATGAGTAACTCGCCCCTGCCGAACAGCTTCATGGCGTCTAACAGCCCCTACTCGCTCACGCACCGCCATACGGGCTCCGGACGCCGCTCCTCCTTGCGCGGAAGCGAGGGCGTCCCCGCCGAAGTGGAAGCTGCGGCCACGACCTCGCGCATTGCCGCTGGCTCCGTGAAGGACACCGCGCCTCGGCCCATGACCTCGGGGGCCCCGCAGAACCAGAGCAGCCAGCATCTCCATAAGAATCGCTGGATCGATGAGATGAACACGTCGGGGCCGGTGCTGGTCAATGGTCCCGACAGCGAGACCGATATGTTCCCCCTGAACGGCACCGAGCCGGACGGGCAATCGCATCTCCTGGCCACTTCGCAGCCCATCGTTCGGCCGCTGATCGCCAAACGCGGTGTCCTGTCGAGCGTCGACGTCTTGCTGGGCAAGGACGTATTGTCGGCCTCGGCGGTGCCTTCGCGGCATTACCTGGGGCTGCAGTCCGGCAATACGGCGCAGGCAAGCGGCGCGAGCAAGAAGGCCCACCGCCAGAGCCAGCTCTCGATATTCCAGCAGTCGTCCACGACCAACCTCGTCAATTCCGATACCACGGAAAAGGATGCAGCGCTCATCAGCCGGATCCACAAGGTCCTGACCAATCTCGACGACCCGGCCGCAGCGCACTTTGACATGCTCGGGCTCGTGATCCCGTCCATGGCGCACAATGTGAGCGGACCGATGCTACAGCCCGGGCGGAATAAGGCCAAGGAGATGGCCGAGCTGTTGAAGCGCTTGATCAACATTCTCGCGTCTCACAGTCAGCTGGTGCTGATCTTCCATGAAGTCCAGTGGATGGACCCGCTCTCCTTTGAGCTGCTCCAAGACATCATCACGGGATGCCCCCACATTATCGTGTTCTGCTTCAGCCGCCCGGAGAGGTTCTATGAAGTTGAAGAAACCAAGCGCGCCTTCATGAAGATGAAGGAGCGCAGTGGGCGGCCCACGACCGTGCATACCCTGCTCGGTCTGACGCGCGATGAAACCAAGCAGATGATCTTGAGCACCTGGGCCCTCTGCACGGGCACGATGGCGTCGAACGTGAATCCGCAAATCGTCAACGAACTTTACCAAAAGACCGAAGGCAGCCCGCTCTACATCCGCTCGATTGTATATGCGGTCAAAGACTCGGGCATGTGGCGCGTGATGGAAGACGGCGTGCTGTCGGCGAACACCAATTTCGATCTGGAACGTGTCGCCGTGGGGTACGATCTGCAGAGCATCGTGATCGCTCAGTTCGACCGTCTCGACCGCAGCTTCCAGCTCTTCTTGAAAGTGGCTTCTGTTCTGGGCCAACAGTTCTACCTGGAGGACGCGCTGTACTTTATGGACGGGATGCCGGTCGCCGGCGAGAAATTTAACCGCACCCAGCTCACCCACATGGCCAATCTGATCGAGCGCATGGACAAGCACGAGTTTTTGCAGAGCGGCGAACGCGAGTCAGACGGCCACCTGTTCAAGTTCCGCTCTGCCATGATCCGTAGCTGTATTTACACAATGATGGTGCAGTCGCAGCGCCAGCAGCTGCATCTGAACGTCGCGTTGTACTATGAGCGCATCATGAACCCCATCAACCGCCAGCGCTTGCTTTTGCCACTGTATGAGCATTTCCGAGAGACCGACGATCATCAGTGGTACAAAAAGTTGCGCTATCTGGAGCAAGTCTCGCACTACTACTACGAGAAAAACTCCATTGGAAACGCCATCAAGCATTACAGGCTGCTCCTCGAGACCGTGCTCCAGCTGCAGAACCACTTGAAGATCAAGCTCTTCGACGACCTTATCTTGGCCACGTGGAATCGCGAGCTCGGCGGGGCCTTCTTTTCGCAGTCGGATCTGCCCATGGCCGAATTCCATCTTCTCCAATCTCTGAAACTTCTCAACCACCCTTTCCCCAGCACCCATTTCAACCTGATTTACCAGATCCGCAAGTTGATGCCCAAGCTCCGCTCGCAGAACGAAAAGACGCCCTCCTCCCTGCGATCCCTGCAGCTCAACTGGACCGAGCACGGATATCTCGCATTTACCAAGAACGTGGCCGAACCTGATCCCGAAGACGGCGACGCGGCGCCGGCCGGCAGGGACACCGCTTCCGGCCACGCCACGGGCAACTCGAAAGACACGACCGATCGTCGCCATGACAGCGGCAGCCAGAAGAGCATCCTCCGACCGCTGCGCGGCTCGGGGCTCAAGTTCCGGTATGGCGGCACCCCAAGCCGTCAGGAAAGCGAGACACCCCACACGACCAGCGGCGCGACGGACAAAGCAAGTGCCAACGACAACGCCCGCAACGCGTCCGGCTCGGGCTCTGGCAAGAAAGGCGCGTTGTTCGAGAACGTCGATCGCAACGACAACCGCTTTGTCGCGCTGTATGCGACGCGCATGACCTTGCTTAACCTCGCCGAGGTCTACCTGAAGACAGGTCGCGCGCAACTACACAAGTATGCCGTGCTCGCGGGCTACCGCATCTCGCAGAACCTGCCGAACGACGTGATCACTGGCCGTTTTCTGTCGATGGCCGCAGCGGCCTTCTGGCGACTCGATCAAAAGCGGCTGCTCGCCATCGAGTTCATCAACGGCGCCGACTCGCTGCAGAGCAACACGGACGCCGTCTCGGGACACATTCTCTTTTCGACGACCGAGTCGATGTTTCTCATGGGATACTGGCAGCTCGCGAGCCAGCGATACGTCGTCTGCCAGCAACTCGGAGAGATCACGTGCAACATCTCCGCGCAGTCCGATGCACTGCGCATGCGTTCCGTGCTGTGCTACCTTCGCGCCGACTTTGTCCAGGGATTGGAGCTCGCGCGGTCCCTCTACATCGTGGCGTGCACCGAGACCGACTGGGTTAACAAGCTCTGGGGTCACTTCCTGATGATGGCAAACATGATCACGGACCAGTCGCGCACGACGTACGAAGAAATCGCCGAGTGCAACGAAATCTTCCACAGCCTCTGGGAGGAGGCGCCGGAGGCGGAGCTGATGCGGCCCGAGTACTGGCTGGCCAACGTGGGCATCCGCGCCATGGCCAAAGTGCGCATGGGCATCGCGCTGAATCCGCTGACCCTCGTCAACGACAGCGAACGCTTCCTCACCTCGACGCAGAATTCGTGGGTCCGCGTCCTCGGCTGCATCGAGATCGCCCGCGCGCTGATGCAGACGCTGATGGTCTCCCACGATGTCGAGCACTCCCGCTCAGGCGTCGGTCTTTCGGGGGAAGACCCGAACGCGGCGACTCACATCGACTCGGCGGGCCGCCGTACCATTGCGCGGTACTGTCGCCAGATGTGCCGTATGCTCGAGAAGCTGACGTACTGCAGCCCCGTGCTGTTGGTCTCATCACTCTTTGAAGGGATGGGATACGTCTGCCAGCGCAACGCCAAACGCGCTGTCAAGACGTGGAAGCACGCGGTCTCGCTGCCGATCGCGAATGAGGCGCTCTTTCTCAAGGGTCTCCTGTATCTCTGCATTGCGGCCAAGACATCTAAGCCCAACGAGGCGACCGACTACCGCCGCAAAGCCGAAGAGATCCTTGCATCGCAGGTGATGAACTTTGATATCAATCGTTTCATGAACCGCCGCTAGCTTTTTCTTATATAATAGATGATGATACAATATACAATATACACGACATCTACAACAGTCCGATGTCTCCTTTCTAGAATGATGGGAATATGAGATACATATCGGCTTCGGCCACCCACTGTTGCGGCTTGATGTTTTTGCCCGGCCTCGAAAACCGCGGTTTTAGTCTCGGTCGATAGTCGATTAAAATACGCACAATACAAAGAGAGAAGAGAGAGAATCGTTTTAAAAAAATCGTTTTTGAGATGGCATACGACGTTGCTTTACTTTTTCTTGCGCGCAAACAACCCGCCAAACTTGGATTCATCCCGCCTGGCGGTGAACGCGGATACCTGCAGCATCGTCTTTTTGGAGGCGCCAATCGATGACCGCAGGATACTCAGGGCGGCATCAATGGGGTCATCTTCCAGCGTGACAACGATTGGGTTCGTGGTCATCTGCGAGCGTACCAGGATCTGCATTGTCTCCGACAGGGCCTCGTTGTTCATGCAAATGACATTGCTCACCGTAGTCATGTCGATCGCGCCAAACGCCGCATTTAGCCCGAACTCAGTGAACTGGCAGCCGCGGATCAGCACGGGCTTGCCGGCGGCGTCCAGGACCTCTTTCATATACTTTTCGGCCAATTTCATCTGCGACTGGCCCTCATACTTGTCGTACAGGATCAGAACAGCTTTTTCGCGGACGGCCGGCAGCGCATCGCCCCAGACGAGAATGTTGAGACGATGACACCACTGCTCAGCGTGCGTCGGCGATGCGAAAGTCAGCGCGAGCTTCTTGAACTTGCTGCCGCTACGCCCGCCTTTCCGGCGCGTGCACGCGCGCAAGGTGACATCGCTGCCCTCATGGGTGGCGCAGACAATGTTGCGCGTCTCGAAGGGGAAAAAGTGTTTCGCTTGCTTCATTTTGACCGTTTCCAAGCAGTGGAACTCAAAGTTCTGAATACTCAGTGCGCACTTGATGCCCTTCAGGACCGCCGTCGTAGACATGCTTTCGTCTGAGGGAATGACGAGCTCGCTCACCTGGTTGGCCGAGGCGGCGAGCGGGTGGTGCGCGAGGTTGCACGCAGGCATGGCTAGGGCCTTGTCGCTGAGTACGGGCATCGACGACGCTAACATGTCGTTGCGCAGCGGACCCATCGGCTCGCGGTAGCGGTTCGAGGCTTGCGAAGGGCGACGCAGCATCGGCTCCGGCAGCGGTTCCATCGACATGGCGGTGGCCGCATACATCGCCGGCTCGGACCGTTTTCCGGACGTCGCCGGCGCTTCCACAATATCATCCTCCGTGGGCGCCGGCAACCGAGCGCTCGATGCCAGCACCGTCGTCGGCCCCGTCGCGCCCAGTCGTGACGAGGGTTCGGTGGGCGCGTCATACGGACTCGGCATTTCGGACCGCACGTGGCGCGGGAGCATGCTGGATGTCACCGAGTCGGCGGTCGGGGACCTGTCGTCCTGCGCCTCCGCAGACGCCGGCGGCTCCTCCTCGACGATCCGCACCGCTGCAGTCGGCCGCGACGCCGCGGCCGCAGGCGACGGCAGGAGCTCACGCTCCGAGACCGATCGCACGGTCACACTGACAACCACTGGACGAACACGCTGCGCCGTCTGCTTGCCGGGACTCGCAGGCGGGTTCGCTCTCGGCGGGGGCGGCGGCTCCGGGACGGCCAAATCGATCGGCATGTCTGCAGGGGGCACCGACTCAGCGACAGGCGAGCCGGCAGTCGAAACGGATAGAGAAAGAGACCTCTCCGGCGCCGACTCGCGCTGTAGCGCCCTCACAGAAGCCGGGGGTGACGTGGCGGTCGCGGCCACCGCATGCGTCGAGACAGGCGACTCAGCGGCTCGCAGCGGTTCGGCGCCCATCTCCGCATGGGAAGCCCACGGGTTAAGCATTCCGTCCAAATCGTCGCCAAGACGCGGCGCCGATTTCTGGACCGAGGCGGCCACTGCCGGCGGCGCGACGACCGCAGGCTCGGGCACCAAGGATGCAAAAGCCGTCGTGGCGGGCATAGTATCGAGGCTCTCGAGCGTAAGCTCCATGGTCGGGACGGGGGGCGATTGCATGATGGGCGAGATCGTATGCGAGGAGAGCGAGATCGTATCTGCTCTCCCCTTCAGCAGCACCAGACTGTCCTCTGATGCTCCGACGGGGCGTCCGGCCGGCGGTAATATAGCGTCCGGTGACCGCTCCAACGACAGGACGGATGTCGTCAGCGGAAGCGTATCCGACGCCTGCGATGACGCAAACGGCAGCGGATCCGACGGCGGGGCCAGGGAGGATCCGTCCTCATGCCCAGAGAGAGCCTGGGAGGCCCCGGGCAACAGGTCCGGCTTGGACGCGTCCTCACCAATTTCCGGATGAGAGATCTCATGCGACGTGAGCGACGTAGACGTCTCGGACGCGGCGAGCGTACTCCGACGGCGACTCGTACGACGCTCCTGTTTTTGCGACTTCTTGAGCTCCTTCTTGATGCGCGCTTCTTCCTTTTGCTGAAGTTTCAGCTGGCGCTGGGCTTCGTCCCGAGCTTGCTTCTCGGCTCGCTCGGCAGTTTCAGCTTCCAGCTTAGCCGCGCGTTCGGCCGCTTGCTTTTCGAGCTTCGCCGCTTTGGCTGCTGTCTTGTCCAGCGTATGCGTGCTGCTCGCCTCCGTCTCCAAATCGGGGACCGCCTTCTTAAAGACGTTCTTAATTCCTTTGCCGAAGCTGCGGAGCGAACTCGCGGTGCTTTTGCGAGAACTAGCCAGACTCCGCACCGATCGTGTCTCCGAAGCCTCTGCGTCATCGGGGGTGGCGCTCTTGTCTTTGATTGCGATGCGCTGGATGTCCATTGCATTGAGGAACATGGACGCACGCGTTGTGGCAAATCCCATATGCCGAACCTGGCGTGCGTCGCGGTTTGACGACGACGGCGTCGGATGCTGTGAAAGCTGAGCCGCTGACTGGGTCGCCACCGCCAAAACCGAGCCCGAGTCAGATGCTACATGGGTCCCTCCCCAGATCGACGCGCCGTCGAGGGTATCCATGGTCGGCGAGAGAGGCGACGCGGACGTGAGCTGCTGGCGTTCAACATGGGAGTTTGTCTCCGTATCCACTTCGTGGACGATGACATCCGGCAGCGTGGCTTGAACATCTTTCATGGCTGCCGTCTCGCGCTGCTGGACCACGTGCGACGCTTCCATCGCAATGGCTTGAAGAACAGGGTTCAGCTGCTTCAGCCCGAGCGATGTTACTGGTTGCGAGGACATCGAAGCATCGTGTTCCGCTTCAGGCTTAAGCGCAGACGCAGGTGCAGATAACTCGGCGGCCACGACTGGTTCCGATTCCGGGTGAAGTTCTGGCTCCGGCTCCGACTCCGCATCAACGCTGTCGGTCAGTACAATCTCCAGCGTCATGACGACGTCGCTCGACGGCTCTGCTGCACTCGAATCGCCATCCGGAACCGAGGAGGCCCATGCCTCCCCGGCTTCGTGGGAATGCTCGGGGACACCCCACCGTGGCTCATCGTTCATACCAGGAAGCGACGGTTCCGACAAGCGATGCAGGCGTGGTGGTGTCACATCGTCCGACGCGAGGGGGGGATCAATGCCTGGCTCCAGGATTGGCACCGCGTGTGGGAGCATTTCGACAGTCACGACTGGCGCATCGGAGTCGTGAGCCTGGCCTTCCATCGAAGATGGTGGGAGTGACCAAGCAGCAGTATTTTCCGTCTCTGATTCGGCTCGGGTCTCATAATTCGATGCCGACGCGCGGCGGGATGGCCGCTCCTGTCGCTCGGGCAGAGGCGGCAGCTTGGGCAGCACGTCGGCGGCGGCCTCCGCCGCGAGGACCGCGGTAGCCTCTTCGTCGGTCGCCATAGCATACGTAATGACGGGGACCTCGACAGCCGCGCGGCGCTGCAGATGAGAGAGCTCGCTCTCGACCAGCCGGTCCATATCGACACCTGGCTCGGCAATTCCCGTGAAGGAAGGGCCGTACTGCACCGAGGGGTAATGCCGCGGCGGGGCCGTGTAGCGGAGCTGCGAGCGGATAATCTGCAGGTCGCGCGCCATTTCATACTCGCGCGCCGAGGCAGCTGCCAAGGGACGCACTGCGGGCTCGCATCGAGCGATCACGTTCTGGTGCGACGAGAAGCGGTCCACGCGGGCATATCGCGGCGCGAGCGCCTTGTGGCCCGACGGCAGATAGATTTTGGCATCCTGAGGCGACGGCATGGGTGGCTTGTGAATCGGCTTGATCACCGAGCGGGCGCGCGTGTTGATGATATCGATACCCATCTCGGAAAGATAGACGATGATGGTCTCTTCGCTGCTCTCAGGGGCCTGCTTCGCCAGTGTAGGATATCATTCATCACGTAACGATGATCCGTCGTGAGTTAACAAGTATTCGGGACCAAAACACATCGGGTCGTCCGGCGAGTCTGGCCATGCACAGCATAGTCAACTTACTGAAGGGGCTTGCGGTGCCGTGGCAGGCAGCTTCTTGAGCTGCGGGCTAGGCGGCGGCGGCGGGTGGGCGGCATGGTGGGCGGCATCATCAAACGCCTTGCCCTCGGCATGCACCGAGCGCAACCCGGCAAGGTCCTTGTACTTGGGCGGGCGGCCACTCAGGCCTTCTTCGCGCAAAAGCAGCTCGGTCACGTGGTCGTTGATGATCGCGCGCGGAACCGTTTCGTAGGCCCAGTCAGTATGCTTCATGATGACGGACGGCGGCTTCGCGCCTTGGAAGGCATTCCAGTCCGGGCCGGTCTTCACGGGGACCGGGGGCGCCTTCGCCCCGAGCCACGAGGCGAACATGGCGGGACGTGACGGTCCGAGCTGAAAACCGGACGATTCCCCTCACGGGCGCTCACGGGCGCGCCACGTGCACGCCACGTGCTTACGATCTGCCGATACGGGTCGGCGAGGGCGATGCGTGCGAAATCAACCTGGTACTTGATGTTGGAGCGGAAACTGGCGCTGAAGCCGGAGCAGTTGCGGCGGGACGCCAGGTCGGGATGAAGCCACTGAAAAGGCAGCCGGCCAGCGGCGTCGCCACACAGGTGTGGTCAAGGTTCACGGGTTGCAATGAGCGTCACTCGTGGCATGATGCAGGGGAGTTTGCCTGGCGAGGTTATGCGATTGTATGACGACGGCCCGTCCGACCCTTAGGCCCGAAAGACGTGTATATGGCGAACCAGCTGGTCTGTCAGTATGACATCGGCCACCGTCCTCCCACAGGCACTATGTTCCCTCCTTTATCGTTCGTTGCCATGCCGGCCGTCATCCTTGTGGCAGCGATCGCGACAACGATTCAGGGCCTGCCATCGTCGTTATCGCCGTCGCCGTCGCTGGGCAGCCGCCTGTTCCCCGCTGTAGCGCATGATGGCAGGCAAAGTGCCGCGCGCCGATCTCACCGCTGCCGCCGCCGCGGCCCCCGCCATCGCCGATCGGAGTTAAGCTTGTTTCGTTTTCATCACACATCTGCTATGCATCGCCTGATGATGGCGGCGGCCGCCCTTCACCCTCGCCGGCCGGATCGCCCCAAACAGGCCGATCCGCGTGCCTTTCACGACGGCGGCGGCCCCGGGGCCGAGCCCGCACAGCCAGTCAGGAGCATGGGCCCCCCACACACAACAATGGGCTTTCTCGGGCCGCCCAAAGGCCAGACCAAGGCCCGAGAGAAACCGCGGCGGCCACTTTATCCGCCGAATGCCATTAGGCTCCCGATGGGTATCGACGGAGTCGCCTATATCAGCTGACAGTCTCGGCAGATCAACGCATCGTTCAGCAAGGCGCTCCGTAGGTCGGATGGATGGCGGTGGTCGTCAGGAAACCGAGCCACGCGATAAATACATCGAGAGACGGGACGACGCGATGCTCGTTAACGTTTACCGTCTGTCAAAAGAAACGTAGTGTATCCAATTACAGTCGTAGGCCATGGCGATGCGACCGTCATCATCTCCAATCAGGTCCAACTGTCGCATGAAACTGAAAAAAGTTTCATCGCGCAAAGATCACGAAGAAAACAGAAAACGCGAGGAAGATGATCATTCTCTTTTGCTCGGCGTCGACCAACTGGACCGAGTAAGGCGCAGGACGTAGTGGCGGGACATGAAAACGCCGCTAGAACCACCAGATGGGTCGAGTATCCCTCTGTAACCGATCCCGTCGGGTTAAAATCGAAACGGTATGCATTTGCTGCACACCGATGCCACATCTGGTATTCATCACGCCATCATCAGCCGCGACGACGTTTCGTCGTCGGCGTCGCTGCAGCATCAGAGGCGGTTGCCCGCTTCGCACCGCGAGCGGCGCGGCCAGACGGCACCTTCGCCGGTTCCGCCGCCTTCGCTTTCGCTTCCGAAGCCGTCGCACACACGGTGCACACGTACAGCGAGGACCCTGCCTTCGGGCGTCCGCGGCCCCGCGCCGGCGCCGTCGCCGCGGTGCACTTCGTATGCGCGCAGCGCTGCCCGCACGTGCCGCAGACGCGAAGTGGGTTCGTCTTGGGACTGGTCGTCTTTTCGCAGATTTCGCAGGCTTGGCCGGCCGTGGCGCCTGCGGCGGGGCTCTCGGGCGACGCTTTGGTGGCCTTGGGCTTCGTCGCGCCCTTAACGGCCGAGACGGATGCAGACTCGGGGACATTGGTGCGGGGCAGCTGCTTGACCTTGGGATCATCTGGGCTGACGAGGATGAGAGACGTGCGCATCCCGCATGCGAGCGCATACGCTGTGATGCCCTCCAGCGAGGGGATGAGCTTCGCCTGCGTTGAAGATTTGGGCTCATCAGGCCCATGCCCCAGCTCGCCATTCGACGCGTTTTGGCCCCAGCTGATGGCCTTGCCGCCATCGCCAATCGCGAACAGCGTGACGAGGCCCATCGCAATGGCGGAAATGTTCCATCCGCTCAGACCCATGTACGGCCGCGGCTGCATCCAGGGCGTGCCCGATCCGCCGTCGCCGCTGTTCTTCCATTTGCCCCACAACCACAGCGAGCCCTGCGCGTCGGTCGCCATCGAGCACGTCGGGCCGGCCGCAATCGCGCGGATCTTGCCGGCATCCCCACGGTAACGGAAGGTCATGACGGGTGCAGGGACCGCCAGATCGGAAATGCCCGAGTGGCCGGAGCCCAGGCGGCCGAAGCCCGCGCAGCCCCACACCCAGAGCCCGCCGGCATCGTCTACCGCCAGCGTATGGTTGGCGCCGCATGCCACGGAGACGATGTTGGGCGGCGCCGCGGCGTCGACGTCGGCGGAGGCGGGGGCAGGCAGCCCCGCGTCAGCGGGCAGGGGGGCCCACGTCGCAATCACGTGCGGCAGCTGCGGCTGGAAGATGATTTTGCCCGCGGACGGCATATAGCTCTCGTCGGAGCCGTGGCCGAGCTGTCCGAACTCGGGGTGGCCCCAGGTGACGACGCGGCCGGAGCCACGCACAAGGGCGACGCTGAAGTCACTGCCGCAGGCGACGGCCGCCAGGGGCCGGTCGCCGGCGACGGCGCTGGCTGCCGCGACATGCGTGAAGGTCGGCACGGTGGGCTGCTTGCTCTTGAAGCCCAGCTGCAGGGCCTTGTTGTCGCCGGCGGCAAAGACGCGGCCATCCACCGTCAAGAGCAGGGTATGGCCGCGGCCGGTCGCTGCGGAAACGAACGTTGTATCCTGGGCGCCGATAGCCCGGCGGTCCACGAGTTGGGGAATCGAGGTCGAGACAGTGGTTCCATTGCCGAGCTGACCCGTCTCGTTACGGCCGAACGTGTATGCCTCACCCTCCACTGCATCCCATCGACGAGTCCCATCGACGGAGATCATGTATTGCAGAGACAGAGGATGAAGTAAGGTCGTAAAAAACAAAAATAAAATCATGAGACATCGGAAATAGCAAGTCATGTCTGCATGCCTTGACTAGGAACGAGACGCTGGCATCCGCAGCGAATGGGCTTACCTGTGATGTAGACAAAGTGAGCGCTCGTGCAGTGAGTATGAATCGAACGGATCAAGTGGTTTTCGGCCGGCATGTAGATGTGCGGGGCGTCATAATCTTGATCGTCGTCACTGGTTCAAGCATATCCCGCACAAAAGAAAATGGAAATGAAAAGCATCTCAGCATTTGTGCATGAGGCATGAGACATGTGAGTGATATGAGATGGATTCGACCAGCCTCTCCAGATAGGGGTACAGGCATACCAGATGGAACCAACGCGCCTTCCCTAGGCCGCCTGCAAAGACCGCCGTGCGGCCCCTCACGGATGGCTAATCACCGCACGAGTCAAAAAAGATCGGCACGAAACATACTCGCGAGCAGCTCCGTTGGGCGCCTTTTGGCGCCCGACCAGCGACCACTGAGCGCCGCCCATAAGGAGCAGGCGGCGCCCTTCATTAGCTGGCGGAGAGGACGACATGATGGCAGTCGAAGTGGGGATCTTCCTCGTAGAAGGAGCAGAGAAGGGCGCGATGACGCAGCAGCAAAAGGCGGGATCGGATACGTTCCTACCAGCGGATATTCGATGAAACGGCGCGGGCACTATCGATCCCTTGTAGCATCGCATCCTTGACCGCGTAAACAGCGCTGGTGGTGGTGCTGAGGCGGCAGCTGGCAATGAAGACGCGACGCCCTAGGCTGGGCCACGTCTGTCGGGGTCTGTGGCGCCAGGCTCGGTCCTGCCTGCAACAAAAGCCGATCCGCGCCTCGGGGCTGCGCCACCGCCACACGCCGTGCCCCCCTCCAAGCAGGCCCGATGGCGACTCAGCCCAGCCCGAGACGCGCCACACCGGCTGCATGGGAGCGCCGAGCCACTCTGCGAGCGGGCCCGCCGGCGGGAGCCGGGACGGGCATCCATCCATCCATCCGTCTATCGCACAGACCCATATCAAAAGGAACAAAAATACTCTTGAAAGCGAGTCAGCCGTGAAACTCGTATACCCACGACCAGGGAAAACGGGCAGGGTAGGTGGATAACATGGTCAAATGTCGGATGGATCACTAACCCTCGCACGTGACCGTACATTTCCTTCTCAAACCAACCCTTAGCTTCGGCTGCTGGTACGTTCCTAGAACCCAACTTGCCTAAACGATGCGCGGCGACCATACTGCCGCACCAGGGCCGCGTTCCATGGACTTTCCGTGACCATTCCCGGTGGAAGTCCCACTGATTTCTGGCCGGTGCCGGAATGGAAAAACGGGAGGAATGGTCCGTCTCGACGCGCCGTCTCGTTCGCTGCCAACATGGGACGGTTCCGCCCTATGGACATGCGCATGTCACTCACCTTCTGCATGTCTTGATATTCTCTGTGTGCCACGCTGTCGCTTCCTGACTACCTATGCCAATCTCGGCCTTCCTGGGATGCTACTCCCCTTGGGCGTTTCTGTTGCTCCGGGTTGAAAACGATGGGTTCGATCTCAACCATGCCTGGCGTGGTCGCCATGGCCCTTGCTCTGTTCGGGACATGATTTCGCATCGACAGGCTGGTTTTCCTTTGTTCCCCCGTTTTCCCCGTTTCAACCGTAACCTAGAAGTCCACGATGGGTCGCGTTATCCGCGCTCAGCGAAAAGGTGCTGGCGGCATCTTCAAGGCCTTCACGCACAAGCGTCAGGGCGCCGCCCAGATCCGTGCCCGCGACTTTGCGGAGTCCCACGGCTACCTGCGCGGTCTCGTCAAGGAGATCCTCCACGACTCCGGCCGTGGCGCTCCCCTTGCCCGCGTCGTCTTCTCGGCCCCGAACAAGCGCGGCCAGGAGTCCCACCTGTTCATCGCCACCGAGGGCATGCACACCGGCCAGTACATCTACTGCGGTGCCACCGCTGCCCTGACCATCGGCAACATCCTGCCCCTGTCGGCCATGCCCGAGGGTACCATCATCTGCAACATCGAGGAGAAGGTGGGCGACCGCGGCTCCCTCGCCCGTACCTCCGGCAACTACGCCACCATCATCGGCCACAACCGTGATGAGGGCAAGACCCGTGTCAAGCTCCCCTCCGGCACCAAGAAGATCCTCGACTCGCGCTGCCGCGCGACCGTCGGCATCGTCGCCGGCGGTGGCCGTATCGACAAGCCCCTGCTCAAGGCTGGTCGCGCGTACCACAAGTACAAGTGCAAGTCCAACTCGTGGCCCAAGACCCGTGGTGTTGCCATGAACCCCGTGGACCACCCCCACGGTGGTGGTAACCACCAGCACATTGGTCACGCCTCCACCGTCTCCCGCGGCGCCCCGGCCGGTCAGAAGGTCGGTCTCATTGCCGCCCGCCGCACTGGTCTCCTCCGCGGTACCAAGGTCATCAAGGACTAAGTCTGTGCAACTCACGCTTTGTCGGTTACACGCTTGGTTCAGACCTGGGATCCGCGGCAGCGGACGAGGGCTTGCGGCCGCGAGCTGGGGTCTGTGGCGTCGCGCCACTTGCTTTCTGGCTGCAGTGGTTGTTGTCCCGTCGCCGATGCGCTACGTCAATGGGTACTGCGATCGTTCTATTCTATTTTAATCGGATCGTTTTCCATGGTTACATGTAGGGGCTTGCTGTTGAGCGAGGGGTCAGGTTCTCTCCACGCTCCCGTTGCTGGTGGTTGTTGTTCACGGATTTCTGTATCTTCTAGGCTTTGCATGGCGTTGCATTCGTCTCGCCGATGGGGGCTTGATGGATGTCGCTCGAACACGGACGCATCTTTCGAATCGGGGGAGGGTGTGCTGCTACCGGAGGTGATACCGAAGTAGCCAGACGCATCAAGTGGCTGGCCACGCGCTCCCCCTCCGTCATGATACCACGAGACCATACCAGGCCAAGATCACGCAACAACAACAACAACAAAAAACAGAAGACATGGTTAAACGCATAACACAAACGAGAGAGAGGTAGGGAGGATGGGGTAGGAGGGAAGGGAGGAGAGAATACGAAAGACCGGATGACCCGCATGAAAGAAAAATAAACGAAGAAGAGTGAAAGAGAAAACAGAAGGTCAGGGGGGCGCTTTCCTCCCCCAGCACCAACGCGAACCCGTCCGTCCATCCGTCCGTCATCAGAAAAGCGCGACCTCCACCACGATCAAGCGCGAAACGGCGATGGGACGGCAGCGGCCGCGATGGATGGGTGTCCCGGGTCTTGGTGACTTAGTTGCCGGTCCAGAGGCCGCGGGCCGCGGGCGGCGCATACGAGCCGTCGCCCTGGGGCTGGCCCTGAGAGGGGCCCGCCTGGCCGCCCTGTGTAGGCCCGCCCGCGCCGGACGACTGCTGCGAGGCGCCCGGCTGGCCCTGTTGCTGCTGCGGCGCGCCGCCCTGCTGGGACGGCTGACGACCCGCGCCGGCACCGCCCTGCTGCGGGGGCTGCGACGGATCAGCCTCCATGTAGCCCGTGTAAGCACCGTACATCTGCTGCTGCTGCTGCTTGTTGCCCTGGTGGTGGTGGTGCGAGGACTGGTGCGGCTGGTGCTGTTGGTGGTGGTGCTGTTGCTGTTGCTGGTGCGGCTGGACGTGGAAGCCCTGCTGGGTGCCATACTGGGGCATGAAGCCGTAGCTGTAGGGGTAGGGGTTGCTGTTGTCAGCCGCGAAGCGACTGGCGCCCGCGGGCGCCGAGCCGACCGAGCTCATGGTTCCCGAGGCGCCCATGGACGCCGCGGGCAGCGCGCCCACGCCCGAGGCGACGCCGGCACCCGTCGCCGGAACCGAACCGGCCGGCATCGAGTTGAAGCTGCCGCCGTACGGGAAGCTGTGAGGGAACGGCTGCGGGATCGGAAGCATCACCGGCATGGGGTAGGTCGAGTACGCGCTCTGCATGCCCATGGGCTGCTGCTGGCCCTGCTGCTGGTGGTGCTGGGAGGGGTGCTGGCCGCCATGCTGGGACGGGTGCTGGGCCTGGGTCTGGCCGCCCGCTTGGCCGCGCACGTGGCCCGGGTGGCCCTGCGTGTTGGCGGCGTGATGGTTCTGGTGCAGGCTGGAAGCGCCGCGGCCCCCCATGTGGTCGGTGGGGGCATCCATACCGCCCATCTGGCGCGTGTCCAGCGGCATGGTGTGCTGGTTCGTGAACCCGGGCTGGTTGAACAGCACGCGGTTCTCGTTGTAGTAGTTCATCCACTCGGGGTTGTAGCCGTACGTGTACGGGTGGGTCCCGCCGTAGCCGCTGACGGCCTGAGCGTGGTGACCGGCGTGGTGGCCGTACGCCGGCACGGGCGCCGTATGGTGCTGGTGCGTGGCGTAGCTGTTGTCCGAGTATTCGAAGTGCTGCTGCGGCGAGTGCGACACCTGCTGCTGCTGCTGCTGTTGCTGTTGCTGCTGCTGCTGGGCATCCGCCCCCTTGGCGCCATAGCCGGAAGCCGACGGCGCGGACTGCGCCGCAGTGGCGCCCATGCCCGAGCCGATCTGGCTCGTCTGACCGTAGCCATGGGGTGCGTAGCGGGGCGACACGCCCATCGCGGGCGCGGCCTGCGGAACGGCGGCCGCGTGGTGGGCCGCCGACGAGGCGTGGGCGGCCGACACGGGCGCGTGGGCCTCGGCCTTCGGGGCCGGCGTGGGCTCAGGCACCGGCGTGGGCTCCTGCGGCGCCGGGGCGGCCGCGGCCGCGGAGATCGGGGCCGAGACGGGGGCCGGCGGGACCGGCGCCGGGACGACGGCATCGGCGGCCGCGACAGCGGCGGCGGTGGTGGCCGCGGCGGGCGTCGGGGCGGCCGACGAGGCGGCGGGGGCGGCGTCGGAGGCCGGCGCGGTCCCGCCCACCGGGAGGGAGCCGAACTGCATGCCGAGATGGGTGCTGCGGGCGTGCTGCTGCGGCATCACGACGGGTGCATCCTGGTTGATCTTGCGGGCCGGGCGGGGCATGACGACGCCCGAGGCAGGCGTCGCGGTGGCGGTCGGGGCTGCCGACTGCGGCTTCTTGGTCAGGCCGGGGGGTGCCGCGGACGAGGCCGAAACCTTCGACGGGGCGGCGGCAGCGGCAGCGGCGGAGGCGGCGGCCGGCGCCACCTTCTCAACGGTCGCCGGCGCGGCCGTGGCCGCGGGCTTGGCCGGCTTGGCCGACTTGGCCGACGGCGCGGACGACTCCGAAGCGGCCCCCTTGACGGCCTCCTTGGAGGCCTCCTTGGCGGCGTCCTTCGCTGCCGGCTTCGAGGCCGCCGGCGCTTCCTTGGGCGCCTTGGCTTCCTTGGGTTCCTTCGACTCGGCGGTCTGGGCCGCCGCCGCGGACTTCGACGGCTTCGACTCCTTCGTGTCCTTGGACTCCTTGGAGTCCTTCGGTTCCTTGGAGTCCTTCGGCTCCTTGGCGTCCTTCGGCGCGTCGGTCTCCTTGACCGACGCCGACACCGTCTTCTTGGGGCTCTTGGGCTCCTTGGCAGCCTTGGTCTCCTTGGGCGCGGCCTCCGAAGCCGCCTTCGGCTCGGGCGCCGGCGTGGGCGCGGGCTCGGCCACCAGCGCCGGCTCCGGCGTCGGGTCCGGGCCCTTGGCGATCGAGGCCCATGTCGGTGCTGAGGCCTTGCCTGGCTTCGACGGCGCCGGCTTCGACGCGGCGGGCGCGGCCGCCTTGGGAGGAGCGGCGGCGGCGGCCGTGGGCGCGGGCGCAGCGGACGACGCCTTGGACGCCGACGCGGCGCCATCGGCCGGCGCCGCAGACTCATGCGAGGCCGACGACGGCGCGATGCCGGTCAGCAGCTGCGCCGTCTTGGCCGGCGAGCCCCACGCCTTGACCTTGGGGGCCGATGACGAGGAGGCGGAGGCGGAGGCCGCGGGTGCGGAGGAGGCCGAGGCGGCCGGCGCCGCGTGGGCATCGGCGGCCAGCGAGGAGGAGGACGAGGCGGCGGCAGGGAGCGGCGCGGCGGCGGCCGCAGCCGCCGGCTTCGTGGCCGCCGACGGCGCGGCAGCGGGCGCCGAGGCGCCGCTCGCAGGCTGGGACGAGCGCGGGCGGGGCGTGCCGTTGGCGTGGACGCCGCGGCCGCCGCGGAACGCGCCGCGGCCGCCGCGGGGGCTGGCCGTGCCGCGGGGCGGACGGTGATCACGATCGGACTGCGACGGGCTCGCCTGGCTGTTGGGCCGGCTCGGCTTCTTGCGTGACTTGTCGATGGTGCCCCATTGCTCGGCGTGGCCTTCTGTGATGCGGTTGATGGCGAGTTCAATGTCGCCGTGGCATTCCCTCAGTGTGGCGTCGAGGTCGTCCTCCGACCATTTGGGAAACAGCTCCGTGAGCTGCTTGACTTCTGCTGAAGTCATGATGGGAAAATGGCGCGGCTAACAAGCGGGGAATGGGCGAAGGGAAGGCGACGCGGAGAGCGCGGCCGGGTGATGGCGTAGAGGCCACACAGAGGGTGACAGAAGTCGGAGCAGCTCCGATCTCCGGCAACACACGGGAGCTCACAGGGCGATGCAACTCCAAAGAAACCCTGGAGAGAATCAGGACGCCGGGTTCCGACGTGCTGAGACAGAAGGGAGTCGAGGGTCGGGAAAAAGCCGGTCCAGGTGGAAGGGGGGAATCTGCATGTCGCATCACATCAGCAAACAAGAGAGGCAATGAGGTGAGTCCCTACCATGATGGTCATGACAGCATGATGCCCGGTCCTCTCGAATGCGCGACATCTGTTAAGCCACGCGGAAAACAGGGCACGCTCCGCCATGCACCACCAGCATCGGCATGCATCTCTCGCGGTGGCCGTCGTCGCCGTCGGAGGCATGAGCCCCATCAGCCATCTTCATCCGCCAGCCAAAGCCGCGTCTCGTGCGTACCGCGCCTCGCTGCATCTTTCTGATGACCGGCATTGGGACCATGAGGCTCGGTGATGGATGGATCGCCGGCAGAAGGCGGCCGCAGCCATCCGGACACGGCACCAGCCCTGGCTCGCTCGCTCATCGCGGAACAGCCATGCCATGCGCCGCCGGCTCGCTGGGGCCCGCCGCGAGGGGGCCCGCGGGGCCGTCATGACGGTCGGTCGGTGGACCGGGAGCGAGCATCACGACCTGCGACGCGGGCTCCCTGGAACGGCGTTGGCAAGCCCATCGGGATTCCATGCCTCCTCACGCGGCGGCCGAGCGCGCTCGAGGGGGGAACCAGGAGCTCAGCACGGGTCGGCGCGTGGCTGGGAACGCGCGTTTTCACGGTGGATGCCTCGGATGAAGCGCGCGCAGCGATGAGGCACGGGACCGATGATGCAGGGTCCGTGATGGTGGTGGACGGCGGCGGACGACCGACGCGTCGTGCGGGTACGGGGGGTGCATGCCGTGGACCCCGGACAGGCGCGGTGCCGGGGACAGCCAAGGTCAAGGCTCGACATACCCGTGAACCCGAGTATTTTTTTCTCGCTAATCGGATGGGAGAACACGATGCGGGGGTCGGTGGGATAGACGGGAACGGAGGGGGTGGTCGATGGGATGGGATGGGGAACGGAGGGGGTTCTGGAGCAGGAGCAGGCGGGAAGAACAGCAGACGAGACGAGCAACCGACCAAAAGAAGGCCCATAACGTGACGCCTGGGTGCGTGGGCGTGTGCGCGTGCACGCGCGCCTCTGCGTGGGCGGGTGTGTGTGGGCCTGAGGGCCGCTCGCCGCGGCGCCTGCCGCTCCCTGGTCCGGTTCATCTCCATTTTTGCGCGTGCTCGTGGCGGCTCGACCGCCAGGACAGGACCGGTCGAGTGCATCCGTGCCGGACGCGGGGACCCACCACCACACCTGCTGGGGGATGGCCGTCCGCGCCGCGGCCGTCGCCGTCGCCGCCGCCGCCGCCGCCGTCGCCGCCGCCGCCGCCGCCGCCGCCACTGCCGCCACGGCTGTCGCTGTCCGTGCCGCCGTGCGCGACGCCGTCGCCGTCTGGCGTGGAGGTGGGGCGGCCGCGGCCGCGGCCGCCGCCGTGGTGGGCTGGCGCCCGCCCACCCGACCCCGCGCACGGTGCTCGAGGCCCCTCTTGCCGGACGACGCGCCGCGGGTCGACCCCGCAAGGACAAGCATCTCGCGAGGCGCGAATGCTTCACGAGGCCTGGCCCAAGCCCGCCCGCCCCGGGAGAACGGCGCCGCGCCGCGCCTCATGCGTGCCTGGCCGCGCCCACGGGTCTCACCCGCCCTCGGGGCCTGGCCTCGGGCCAGCCCGGCGGCTCGCCGCGCGGCGGCGACTGCAGCGACTGCGGCGACCGGCATCCCGCGTCTCGAGGAGGAGCCGCTCTCCTTGCCGCAGCGCGCACCGGCGGATCAGGCGACCCGGGCGACGCCGTCGCCGTGGAAGGGCATCGATGGCGGGTCACGGAACCCGGACGCGCATGCGGCGGCGGCGGCGGCGGCGGCGGCGCAGACGGCTCGCCCCCCGCAGGGTCGGCTCGACCGCCCAGACCCCGTTCGCGCGTCGGCGACCGGCTGCAGCGCGAGCCGCCGCGAGCGCGCGCGCGCGACACCGGCCGGCCGTCCCCTCGCACAAACGCGGCCGCGTCCCGTGAAGCGCGACGCCCGACGAAGCCGGCCCGGCCCGGCCGGCGTGAGGGCGCGAGCACCGCCGCGAGGCCTGGCGCTCGACGCGACGCGTGCGGCGCGCATCCGCCGCCGCGCAAGCGGACGTGGCGGCGCGGGCGGCCGAGGAGGATGCGGCGCGCCGGGTCGCTCGCAGCCGCCGCTCGGCGTGACGCGGCGCCGGCGCGCTGCACCTCGCCTCCCCCCCGCCTTTGCTTCTTTGATTTGTTTCTGGTATCATGCAGAAGGAGGCCTTGGAGGATCGGCATCCTCGCCCACAATCGACCGAGCTCGGCTGGGGCCATCGCCCAGCCGGATGCGAGCGATCTCGAGCATCGGCATGCACGTGGATGACATGGAAACAGTGGATGGCCAAGGAATCCGGGGCCATCAACGTTTCTCATGGGTTCCGAAACCAAAATCAACTCGTGCTCGCGTGCTGTATCCCGCCAAAAAGGGTCTTTCTGATTGTGGGCGTGACACGACATCCATCTGTTTAGCAATGATCGGATGCCGGTGCAAAAAATAAAATATAGATAGATATAAACATGTGTCATACAAAAAAGGAGGCATGATCCATCGATCATCAATCAGTAGGGCTTCTCATCGTCGACATCCGTCGAGATACAGCAGAGAACGACGAAACTCGAACTCCGTCTAGCGCAGCCAATCAGTGGGAAGCTCGACACAACTGAAAGATGACCATCGATTTCACGACCTCATCACTCGTGGCGAGCAGAAAAAGGAAAAAGGAAAGGAATCATCGATGCTGGAACAGAAACATATCAGCCGACAGAGCGGATGGGGTCACTCAGAGACAGCACGCAGTGATGCGACGTGGCATACAATCACTTGACGAGCCTCTGTTCCCTAAGTTGGCAGGCAGGGGTCGCCAGATTTCCAACCACCTCCACACAGCAGGCGGGAGATCAGGCAGGGTGACACCACTTTGGGGAATCGGTACCAGACATCGATGCGCTCGTATCGACGCGCTCGATGGCGGCGAAGCCATCACGACAAGCCGCCCGCGATCTCCCTGTTGCGCTCATAGCCCCTTCGGCCATCACGTGACACGCGCCCATGACGCGCCCCCGGTCTCCAGCGACGCGACACGAGGCCACGTGCGCCCCCCTCATTCCGCGAAGCCCCGATGCCGATCGTGGCATCTCCGACCCCTTCGCCCGACGTGCTTCCGCGCGCCGACGGACCACTTCCGGAGGATGCCCGCGCACGCTGGACGGCGCGACGCGCGACGACGCGGCGATCGAAGCGGCCTCCGGGCCGCGGCCATCGGGCACGATGCTGCCGGACGTCCAGCCCGCGTCGCAGGCGCCGACCGGCGCCGACCCTGCCGCAGCGTGGAAACACCGGCGCCGCTGCCGACCGTCGACAGCCTCCGAGCCCATGGGCCGCGGGGCTGGTGGCGTGCTGGTGGCGTGAGCGTGGACGCAGACGCAGGCGACAGCGATGGCCGCGGCCTCTGCGGAAGCGGTCGTCGTCGTCGTCGCGGTCGTCGTCGTCGTCGTCGTCGTCGTCGTCGTCGTCGTCGTCGTCGTCGCGGTCGTCGTCGCGGTCGTCGTGGCGGCGAAGGGAGACGGTGGCAGCAGCGGTGGCGTCGGTCGCGACGCATGCAGCGGCCCGAGCAGCGGCTCCCGCGGTCGACGTGGGCGCATCCACGCGTTCCATGCTGTGGCGACGGCGTGGGATGCCGATACCTGCTCCGAGGCATCGCGCCGCCGCGCCTGTGGCGTTCGCGCGTGCCGCGCAACGCGGCGAGGGCATACCGCCGTCGTGGCCGGCACGTGGCGCAACGCCTCTCTGGTTACTTCGCTTCGTGCCGTTCTCGGCGTTGGGCATTGGGCATTGGGCCGTCCGGGCTTGGCGAGGCCCATGCCGAGGCCTTGCCTCGCATACTGAGCAACGCGGACTTTGGCGTGAGGCGTCGTGGGCCGCCATGCTGATGGCCGCATCGCGGGCGTATGGCGCGCTCACGCCGCACAGGAAGCACCGGAAACGCTGGGTAGACGGGGCCCGAGCGCACGCATGACAACAGTCCCTTCTCGGATGGAGAGGGGTTGGCCTTCCGACCCCTTCACGGGCTGCCTCCGTGTCCCGATACCTGTGCATCGGTCGTTCACAGCGCCCGCGGGTGCCAACACCGCGTGGACGATGGACACCCACCGCCCCGCGGTATGGCGACATCGGGCCAGCCATCTGCATCGGCCAGAAGCGGCTTCGATGGGCGATGGGCGTCGGCCCGAAGCCGCCGAGGAGCCTACGCCCCCGCCGATCCGGCCTGCCGACGAGGACGGGGGCTCCTGCATGTCGGCTCGTCGCGGACGCGCGAACGGATGCCGCTGCAGGCCCTGGCAGGGGCCGTCGGCAGCGATCGGCCGCCGTTCGGCCGCGGTGGCTGGCGTGGATGCGTGGCCTTCCATTCTGCGGCGCGCGAGGCGCTTTCATACGGTGCTGGTGGCCCGCCCCGCGCGCGTGTCGCCCCCTCGGCGGCATGGGGCTGGCCCATACTACCGCCACGTGATGCCGCCGCCAATGCGAGGCGACCGATGCGAGGCGACCGATGCGAGGCCGCCCATGCGAGGCCGCCCATGCGAGGCGACCGAGGTGATGCGACCGACGGCGCGATCCGCCACGGACGGGAGGGGCCGCGATGTGGCGCTGGGGCCCGGGCCACCGGCCCACGCCGCATCCGGATCGTCCTGACCGCATCGCCCTGCGGGTCGCCGTGGGATGACGCGGCGCGGCGCGGCCTGCGCGCGTGCTGCACGCGACGCTCTTGGGTGAGGTGTGCCGCCTGCCGGACGACGGGTCGCGCGGTCGCTGCTGAGGCTGCGGGGGCCGGCGCGGGCAGGGCGGCGCGTGCCGAGGAGGCGCCATGACGCCGCGCATGATCGCGAGCAGCACCCAACCAACGGCCGTCGCCGTCGCCGTCGCCGTCGCCGTCGTCGTCGCCGTCGCCGTCGTCGTCGCCGTCGTCGAGGCCCATGATGGCGGACGGCGCGCGGGGGCGGCGCATCGTTGCGCCATGGGCCACGGCGCGATGGCGCAAGACGCCGCGGAGCGCGGCGACGGTCGGCCTCATGGCCCGCCGCTGTGGGGCCGGGACGCGCCGCCCGCCGGGAGAGCTTGCGCTCCGCCGCCGTCTCCGGTTGCGCGACGTCCACGGCCGCCAGCGGCCGCGCTGTCGCCGTCGTCATGTCGCCGTCGTGATGTCGCCATCGCGCCGGTGCCGCCGGCCCAGGAGGGTCATGGACCCCGGCGCGGTCGCACTCGCCGTCGCCGTCGCCGTCGCCACGGCGGTCGCGCCGGCCGCCTCCCCGGTCGTCCACCCGCGCCGCGGGGCGCCTCGCGGCACCGTGCGCTGTGACTGACAAATACGGCCAAGCCGCTCGTTCGTGGCCGCGCGACCGCGCGTTCCTCGGCTCAGGGACCGCGAGAGGCCGCGCGCGAGACAACGACCCGTCGGCGTGCCCGTCGGCGCCGGGACGGGGCCCCCGAAGGAAGGCGGGCATACCATGCACCCGAAGGGCCCGCGGCGTCGGCAGGTCCCTGAGCCCGTTCGCTGGCGGGTGGGCGAGGCTGGCCTCCGCGGTCGGCTGCGCGCCGTGACTTGGCTGACGCCATCCTCGGCAGGCGGCACGCCAACGGGGGAATCGCATGAGCGCGCGCGTTGCCTGTGCGGCTGAAGGCCTCTGCTCGCGGTGGGCCCTTCGAGCCGCTGAGGCTCTATCCTTTAACTGGAATCGACTCTTCGACCTTTTCTGTTGCGTTGGCGGAGGCAGCGGTCCGTTGACGTGGCTGCGGCCCTGTCGGAGTGCGAGGGCAGCGGCGCGGCGAGACCGACGGCTCGTCATACCGCACCCCGTCGGAACCGCTGCGGGTGAATGACGCTATCGCTCGGCGACAGGGCGGACCCGCGGAGGACCCGCGGGCGGGCCTGCCGCTGGCCGCCACGAAGCCTGGGGTCACGGCCGCGGCGCCGAGGGCGCCCGCGCGTGTCATATGAAACAGGCGTCCATGCGGCCGCTCGAGCAGCGGCACGCTGGGCGGGGGTGTCGTGAGCCGGGGCCGTCGTGAGCCCGAGGCCGCCGCATGCGCGCTGGCCGCCGAGCGGCCATTTGGTTCGACGCCGCGGCGCAGGAACAAAAAGGCGCGTTGCTGCTGCCGCTGCTGCCGCCGCCGCCGCCGCCGTCGTCCGCGAGGCGCCTGTCTGCCGCGCCGCGGGCGGCCTAGGGGAATGCCGTCAAAGTTGTCATGTACACGGGCATGCATGAGAGATCCTGCGCCAAAGGGTCGGCACCGTCGCGCTGGAAGCAACGCAGCGGATCCACGACACGCCGCCATCGGCCGCGCACCACCACCAACCGCTATTCCACCCTCGACCGCTCGCAGCGCTCGGATCGCTGCCACGAGTCCCCTACGGGTTGGCCCGCGCACCAGTAATCGAGACGCTGTTGCTGGTCGGCTGTCGACTCCGCTGCACGCGTCGCTCCGTGGACCGTGGAGTTTTGCGATAGCCAATCGAGCGTTGTTGGAACGTGGTCTTCGAATCGTTCTCGTCAACAAACGCAGATCAGCCGCTTGTCGCCTAGACCGTCACCGCATCACGGACGGCACACGGGGCGACCAACACCCGTTCTCATTCGTGTCACCGTATCGCACGTGCAGGCTACGCCGTCCGCCGCTCTTCTCGGACAACGACCATTGGCAACTCCTAAACTCGACCCGGACGTTGAAGACCCCTCTCACTCACTGCGCCCCCTTCCGCTCTACCCCGCCACCGTCCTTTCTCCGATCCGCGTGCCTCTCGCTCTCCTGCCGCCGCCGCCACGACCCGGACAACATCTCCGCCCCGCCGCGTGCCGTATACCCCGACGCCGACCCCTGCCCCTGCCTTTGGCCCGGCCCCACGGGTTCCTGATCGCCAAGATCCGCGCCGGCGCTGCATTCTCATCGAGTCCGGTCTCCGGTCGCCCTTCCATCGCGACAGCACATCGTGACGACGGAGCCGTGTGCTGGTCGTGGTGCTCGCGTGTGGAGTGCGCTCGATCGCCCCTGAGCGAGCGCCGCAACTCCCGCGCCACCGCCGTCCTTGCCGGCGCTCGCTCGCTCACGGCAGCGGCGGGCTCGTGCCCAGGATGGGGTACATGTCAGATCAGGCTTCGCTGTACGACAGCGAGAAGCCGCATGCGCTCGACTCGCCCGGCCTCGGCGACCCCGACGGCGGCGGCTGGCGCCATGCGGCGCTCATGGAGGCCGAGAAGGGCATCCCGGACGCCGCTTCGTCGTCGTGCGGCCCTGACAACGACGCGCTCGCCATCGTGCCCATCACCGACGACCCGCGCATGCCGCATTTCACGTTCCGCGTGTTCGTGCTGGGCACCATCTGGTCGTCCTTCCTTGCGATCGCGAACGCCGTGCTGGCGTTCCGCACCAACGTCTTTGTCGTGCCCGTCTTCATGGCCACGCTTGTCGCGTACCCGATGGGCCGCATGATGGCCGCTGTGCTGCCCACCCGCCGTGTCAAGTTCATGGGCTACCACATCTCGCTCAACCCGGGCCCATTTAACATCAAGGAGCACGTGCTCATCACCGTCATTGCCTCCGCGGGCGCCGCCGGCGCCTACGGCATCGAGAATGTCGTCGTCCAGCGCTCGCCGCTCTTCATGGGTAACGCCGATATCAGCTTTATCGACGCCCTCGCCTTCGTCTTTGTCACGCAGTTCGTCGGGTTCGGTATCGCCGGCCTCGGCCGCCGGTTCCTCGTCAAGCCCCTCGCCATGGTCTGGCCGAGTATCCTGTCGCAGGTCGCCCTGTTCGTCTCGTTCCACGAATCCTCCGACACGGTCCATGATTATGACGCGTCGTACACGTGGTCGCGGTACAAGATGTTCTGGGTCGGCTTCACCATCATGTTCTGCTACACCTGGATTCCCGAGTACTTTGCCATGCTACTCCAGGTCATCTCGATCGTGTGCCTGCTGCCCGGCAAGGACTATACCTCGCCGCTCAAGTTCATGGCTTCGGCTGACTCGGGCGAGGGCATGGGGGTCGGCGTCATCACCTTCGACTGGGTCTACATCCGCGGCAGCCAAATGACCACGCCCTGGTGGGCCACGGTGAACTTTACTGTCTCGAACTGGGTCTGGGGCTGGATCCTCACGCCGCTTGTCTTCTACAACTCCATCTACGGGATGGACCAGAAACTCTCGCTCGGCAACAAGGCCATGGACGGCACCCCGATCCCTGTGCTCAACTCCCCGAGTCTGTTCGACCGCAACGGCGACCCGCTCCGCGCCAACTTGCTCTACGATGCGACCTCCTTCAACCTCAACACGACAGCGTATGCGATGCACGAACCCATATACATCACGTCCGCGTTCGCCCTCAACTACGCCTCATCGTTTATGACCATCTCGTCGGCCATCAGCCACGTGGCGCTGTGGTACGGCAACGACATCGTGCGCCACGTGCGCTCCGCGATGCGCGCGGCGTCGCAGCCCGTGCCCGCGGCCGCCGTCGACGTGGATGAAGTCGATCTGACGGGCGACGCGCATACCTCCGGCGTCTACAAGAGCGTCGACGACCACGAGGATGACGACGCCTTCCATCACGACGCGGCGGTGACCGCCGACGCCGCGACACCGCTCGGCGCGTCCACTGATGTCCATCCGGACGACGTCGCGACGGACATTCATACCATCCTCATGTCCAAGTACAAGGATGTGCCCGACTGGGCGTACTGGATCTTCCTCGTGGCGTGCACGGCCATTATGTGCGTATGCTGTGTGATGACGCCGTTCCAGATGCCGATCTGGTCCGTGTTCCTAGCGATCGGCCTCGCGGGCATGTTCCTGCTGCCGTACGGCATCATCGCCGCCATCACGGGCACCCAGCTCTACCTGAACGTGTTGTCGGAGTTTGTCATCGGCCTCATTATCCCCGGCCAGACCGTCGCCGTCATGGCCTTCAAGTCCCTCGGCACGAACACGGTCAACCAGGCCCTGACCCTTCTTGCGGATCTGAAGCTCGGCCACTACATGAAGATCCCGCCGCGGTCCATGATTTTCGCGCAGCTGTACGGCACGTTTGTCTCGCTCTTCCTGACGACGGGCGCTTCATTCTGGGTCATGGACAATATGAAGGGCATGCTCGGCAAGGGCAACTGGCAGGCCATGGGCTACGCGACCTTCTACAACGCGGGGGCCATCTGGGGCGCCATCGGCCCCGCCCGTTTCTTTGGCGGCGACGCCGTGTACCACTCGCTGTTGCTCGGCTTCCCGATCGGCTTCGCGCTGCCGCTTGTGCCCTGGACCCTTAACAAGTGGTTCCCCCATCCGTACTGGAAGCTCGTGAACGTGCCCCTGCTGTCCTACTTTGCGACGCCGGGCGTCTACCAGAACGAGTATGTGTCGTCCTTCTTTGTCGCGTGGTTCTTCCAGTTCCTGATGTTCCGCTACCGCAACCTGTGGTGGGCCAAGTACAACTACGTGCTCGCGGCGGCCCTCGACTCGGGGTCTTCGATCTGTATTCTGATGATCACCATCGTCCTCAACATGGGTTTCAAGGCGCCAATCTGGAGTCTGAACCCGGACATCGCCAACGGTGTCCACATCGACTACTACTGCTATGGCCAGCCCTATGACCAGCCCCCCAAGTAGTCGCCTCATCCAGATGCCTCTCCCCCTCCCGCTGTTTCTTCTGATTCTTGCTCCCTTTCCCCTTTTTTCATTTGCCCGCTTCTTTCCTCTATACTTTCCTCTATCAAGTGCTCTTCGTCAACTTAACTTATATCCGTCTTTACACTTTTTTATATAGGTCTATAGAAGTGAGACCACCTAATACGAACACCGGAGGGTCCCTCCAGAAGGCCGTCGGCATTCGGTGGAGCACCGAATGCACTTACCGGCCAGGGGCTGCCACTTGTCTTGCCCCGGGATGCGACACAGCGCCTCCGGTCTGACCCGCATGGCCAGGCAGCGTCGGTTGTTCAAAGCGGCATTGAGGTCGCAGTTCACGAGGGGGCCGTTGGTAACATCACAGCACCGCACACCTCTGACTACAGCAATCCTTCCGCCGGCTTTGCACCTTTTCAGGACCAGACCGGTCTTTGCTTGCACCTGGGATGTCCAGAACTCATCGACCAGGACGGTGCAGAAACGCTGAGCGCACGTCTTGTACGCCCGGGACGATGGCACGGAGAGCTCTCGCTCTTGCCCCTGGGGACAAACTTGGATGCATTCTAGGCATCACTACGGGTTTATCACGTGGTCGCTACGTCGGCCACGCGGATCAGGAGTTTGGCGAACACGCGCTGATTGCCTCCGTACCGCCGCAGGCGCTGGTACGCTCAGCGCGACTTCAGGCAGTCTGTTCATCGCGGCTCTGTCACGTGTCCTGTCACACCACCAGGAAGGTTGGGTGTTATACGAGCGCGGCGCCCTTAGTACCTACGACAGCCGCTTTTCCGATCGCGCTGCCATGCCTCTGTCCGCTTCTTGGCTGCCGCGATGCTGCTTTCTAAATTTGGTTTTTGTGGTCAACTTTCAGCTGCCAACCTCGCGGTTGGAGCGTTTCTTGACCATGCAGAAATGGTTGATTTTGCCGAGGTCGTTCCCAAGGATGCAGGGCTCATCCATAATCAGCTCACTGCCAAGGAGCTTGGCCATGGGGGCTGTCGCCAGAGTTGGTACGTCGTCACCTTCTGGTTGAAGTGGTGATGCACGCACACGCGGGTGACGTCGGTATGAATGAACTCGTGGTCCTTGCTTCGAGATCGGGTCCTTCCAGCTTGCCAGGGTGGCCGCCGACGGCTCTGGGATCACGAATGGCCACGAATGGCTTCTGGTAACGAGTCGCCATCTTGCGTGGACCTGCAGCAGGTCACACCGCATAGAAGTTACGATAGTGAACTGGGCACGAGGTTGACATGGCGACATTTTCGTGATGCTGGCGCTTCTCCACGTTCTGTCTATGTCATGCTTCTCCAACAAGTCGAAGTATCAGCACACATGCCTCGTCCAGCGCTGAGCGCGTATCCCCATCTCATCGTTGTCTCCATCAGCGCCGGCCTTGGGCATCTCGCTTCTTTAGACCGCAGCGACCGTCGTTGTGTCGATCACGTGGCTCCCGCCCCTCCTTCCACGCATCAAGAAAACGCCACCGAACGAAACGCCGTCGCATGGGTGGCATGTGCGGGAGGACCGTTGCGTGGCGCAGCTACCGAAGGGAACGGCCCGTGGGCTCACAACCCCGCACCCCTCAGGCCGCCGCCGCCGCCAGCAGAAGGCCCTTCCCCCTTCTCAGAAGTCGTCGGCGACCCGCGATCGCGCTGGCCTCGTCGGCGATGTGCCAGCACGTGGTATACTCGCCATCCGCATACGGTGGCGAGGCAATCGCGACGCGGCGACGGCCTGCATGGCCGCTCGACCCGACGGCGCCAGCAGCATCGCTCGCGCGTCGACGATCGCACGATCCGAGACGCGAGGGCCGTCCGTCCCCGCTATCGGCCCTCTTGGCCGCCGCGTCGTCTGCATACGGCACTCCCCGCAGCCCCGTCCCTGGTACCCGTTTCCGTGGAGCGATCGAGACTCGCCGCGGACGGCCGCCGTCCTTCTGGTCGTCGCGAGCTCAGCGCTCAGGGGGCCCAGCGCTCAGCGCCGCCGAGAGCGCGCAGGGCTCTCCCCCCGCGCCGGCGTTGCGCCGTCTCGCCCGCCCGTCCGCCCGCAGCGCCTCGAGGCCATGCGCTTCCAAGTCTTCCATGTCGAAAGCGGCGCCGTCTCGTCCGTGAGCGTGCCGGTCGCTGCTGCCGCCGCCGGCGCAACCCCCGCCGCGCGACGGCCGTCGCTCGCCGATTCACTGACGGGGTACGCGCCGTCGCCGGTTGCAGAGTCCGCCGCTGACGGCGCCCATCTGCGCGGTCCTACGGGGGCCTCCACGGCGTCCCTGCAGGCCGCGACGGCGACGGCGACGGCGCCCGCGGCCGCCGCGGCCGCCCTCGAAGCCCTCAAGGCCGCGATCGCGGCGGCCGCCGGCGTTCCCGAACCGAACCAGATCTTGCTGACGCGCCATGGCAAGCAGCTCCGCCCGGCGCTCATCGCGGTATGGGCGGCCATCGCCCGATCCGAGACCGCGGGCGGTCTCGCGTTCCACTCCGACGAGCGCCGCCATGGCGCAACGTCGTCTGAGCCCGACGTCGACGGCGGCCTCGGCGACAACGGCGGCGGCAACGGCGGCGAGGACGGCGACGGCTCCGCTGACCCTTTCGATGCCGCCGTAAGAGGCCCCGACCCGCTGGAGCCCGAAGCGCATCTGCCGCCCGCCGACGTCGGCGACGAGGAAGGCGGCCCCATCGTGTATCTCTTCGACCGCGAGCACCTCACCGGCGGCGGCGATGGGCCGGACGAGGACGGCGAGGACGCTGAGGCGCTGGGCGATGCCGGGGACGGGGAGGCGGCCGCGTTGCGGCGCGCGCGCCCGCGGGCGTTCCCGCTGGCCGACGCGTCAGATTTCGTCGATATTGAGCCGCCGGTGCCGCTCACGGTCCTGATGACCCTGCCGCAGGCGACGTCCGCGCAGCCGCCCGACGTCCAGGTCGCCGCCTACGAAGCCGCCTTGCACGCGCACCTCGCCTACGTGCGCGCCATCCACGCGACGGCCGCGACCCACGTCCGCGCCCTCCGCGCCCTCGTCGCGCAGCAGCGCGTCCAGCTCGCCGGCCTCCACGTGGCGCAGCGCAACCTCGCGAGCCACGCCGAAACGGCGGTCGGCGTCGCGGCGCCCTTCGAGGCCTATGCGGAGGCCGAGGTCGCGCGCCACGCGCAGCTGCTCGCCACCTTCCCGGCCGACCTCGAGACCCTGCGCCACGTGCCCGTCCCGCCCGCCGTGCTGGTCGATGTCTCGGCCGGCGGCGGCGGCGCCACTGCCACGCGCTCCTCATCGTCCTCGCCCCCGCTGGTGGCGGCGGCGCCGTCGTCCTTGCCGCTCGTGCACCCCGTCAGCGGATCGCCGACCAAGAGCCTCCACGGCGCGCCCCATGGCTCCGACGGGTCGTCTGCCGCGCCCTCCGCGACGGCGCCCACGGCGTACCTGAGCCAGTTCGTCCCCGAAGAGAAACTACTGCTGTGGGCGCACCACTGCGGATTAGCGCACATGCAGTTCGTCCCACGGTTCGCGCAGTTCCGCGCGATGCTGCGCTCGATTGCCGCCGCCGCGCGCGAAGAAAGCGTCGCTGTGCTCCACGCGATGCAGGACGACGTGGCGCGGCTCCAGGCGCCGCTCGCGGAGGCCCAGCACGCTCTCGCGGCGATGGCGGCGCATATGGCGGCGCTGGAAGCGGCGGTGACGGGGTTCCGCGCGGCGGCGCTGCCGGACGACGCCTGGGCTGAGCGACTACGCCACTGCTATGCGTCGCTCCACGGCGGCGCCGCGGACGCCGTCGGCGGCGAGGCCGATCCGGGCCCCGTGCTGGCGGAGCTGACGGAGCACGACCGCCGGATCCGCGATGCCGTCGTGCTGTTCAGCGACAGCAAGGCAGCGCTGCGGCGGCGCCTCCAGCGGCAGCTGCGCCGGATCTCGAGCGCACAGAGCCAGATCGCGGTGATGCTGCCAGAGTTGGAGGTGCTGACGGCGACGCTGAACGGGCACTCGCAGGCGTTCCAGCAGATCCTGCACGTGCACCGCATGGGCGTCGCCTTCGGCGCGGCGCTCATCGAAGTCGTGCGGCGGCGGACCGTCCGCGCGCTCGTGATGCGCAAGGCGCAGGACTTCGACGAGGTCATGCACCGCGTCGCCGCGTCCGAGGACCGGCGCCGCGCCGCGTTCGCGCGCCAGATCGCACGCTACCTGCCGCGCGGCTTGATCCGGGGCTTAGACGACCCCGTCATCGTCTGCCGCGTCACGCTCACCCAGACCGACGAGACGCTGCCGCCGCTCACGCGCGACGACCTCATCGCGTTCGAGCGCCACATGGCCCAGGTCCGGCTCGGCAGCGCCGCCCCGCCTCCCCCGGCCCAGGCCGACGGCAGTCCCGCGGCGGTGCCGGACAAGCGCGGCGAGAGCCTCAGCAAGCTGCAAGCCACGCTCGTCAAGATGGGTGGCCAGATCGACGCGGTCAGTATGGATTTCGAGCGTCTCATGGTGCGGTTCGGTCTCGCGACGGCGGCGCCCGTGCCTCCCCATCTGGCGCCGAGTCTGCCCTCGCAGCCCTCGCTCGGCACGCTGCCGACGCCCTCCCAGTCGTCCATGCCATCGCAGAGCCTCGCGACCGTCGCGGGCGGCGGACAGCCGGGCACGGCGACGCCGTCGCCGTCTCATGAGACTGACGACCGCGGCGGCGGCGGCGGCGGCGGCGACACGGACAAACGGATCTCGCCGATGCCCGCGGCACGCACGTATCCGACGCTACCGTCGCCGGACCTGGTGGCGGCGTCCGCCGCCGGCACGCCGCCGGCGTCCGCCGCCGCGTTAACCGCCCAGTCGGCCCAGAAGATCGCATCCTTGAGTGAGCAGCTCGCGGCGCGCGATGCGGAAGTCGCGCAATTACGGCGTGAACTCGCGGACATGAAGCAGTCGCATGCGCGTGAGCAAGACGCGCGCGTCGGACAGCTCCGCGCGTGGCGTCGCCACGTGGCCGCGCTGACGCTCGGTGCCCAGCACGCCGTAGCGGCGGACCGCGCGGCCGCCGCCCCTGCTGAAGCAGCGCCAGACGCCGTCGGTGCGTCGCCATCTGCGGCGGGCGGCCTGCTGGACCGCTCGGCTGCGACCACCTCCGACGGCGCCACGAGTCTGTCGAGTCTGCCGGCGGCCACGACGGCACCACCGCCGCTCGCAGTCGCCGACTCGGAGCTGCCCTCCCTCGACGCGCTTGACGAAGCGGTGGGGTCGCTCACGGACCGCCTGGCGGAACGCCGCGCCGAACTCGCGACCGCTGTCGCCTCGGCGGCGGCTGCGGCTGCGGCGTCGCCGATGGTCGCGCTCGCGCCCGCGCTCGGTGACGACCAAGCCATCCAAACCGCGGCCGTACCCACTGACGACGCCGCGACCCAGGCGGACGGTGCCGACACCGACGCCGCCGCTGTCAGCGTGCCGGTCGCCACTCAGACCTCGCCCGTTGCGCCGCGGCCGCCGACCGCCTCGACCCTCACCAGCCCGATGCCCCTTCCCGTGGCATCGCCGCCGGTATTGCCGGAAGTCTTGAGGCCGCCGTGCGTGCTCGCCGAGACGTACCGCGACCACCTGGAGACGATGTGGATTCTCTTCCAAATGCTGCTGGACGGCCTCGAGGCCGAAGTTGCGGCGCCGGTGGCGCCCACGGCGCTGGTGACGGACGTGCCGTCCGATGCCAACGGCGGCGGGCGTGACACGCTGGTGGGCGGCGGCGGCGGCGGCGTGGTCGGCTCGTGGTCCACGACGCGCAGCACGGCCGCCGTGTCCCATGATCCGGTGCTGCACTGGCAGCACGAGTTCGCTGACGCGCTTCAGCAGCTCCGCGACTTCACGCTGCCGCCCGACGCGCCCGTCTATGCCGCCGCGCCCGACGTCGAAGCGACGGCGAAGCGCGCCTGGGACGACGCCCTGCGTGCCCTCTTCAAGCAGGTGAGCTACCTCGAGCAGCACCCGTGGCGCGCGGCGTCCACGCGGGCGCGATGGGCCCCGCGGCACGCGGCGAGCCAGACGCCCAGTCAGAGCCAGAGCCAGACGTACAGCCACGCGCCGAGTCAGCGCGGCGGCGGCGGCCTCACCGGCGGTGGCGCCACGACGCCGACGGCCGCCCCCGGCACGCAGCACCAGCTGGCCTTCTTGGCCTTTGCGCCGGGCGTGCTGGCGCTGTTCCTGCCGACGCGGCACCCGCGGGCGTGGGCGGCGTTCAACATCGGCGCGCCGCACCACTTCGTGGCACCGTCGGCGCTCGCGGATCCGACGCTTGCGCCGCAGTTCCGGCGGCACGACTTCGTGCTCGCGCGCATCGTGGGCGTCCAGCGGCGCCGCGTGACGGCCGATGGCCGCGGGTCGGTGCTGCTGGCGCAGGACGGCGACTGCGCCGCGGCCGACGGCGACGACGACGGCGACGACGGCGACGACGACCACGACCGGAGCGTCGGCGCGCCCGTGCTGCGGAACCCGTTCCAGCTGAAGCCGGACGCCGTGTTCTGCTTCTGCTTCCTGAAGCATGTGCAGTTCTAATCCTCTCGTCTTGTGTCTTTAACGCCGAAGGAGTATACTTTAAGTCTCCTGTGGTCTCTCGGTCCTCATGCGGTCTGTGGGACGGATGCGGGGTGATCGGCCCATGGCGGCCGGCGATGACGTCCGCAGCCACGTTGAAGGCGGCCGCACGATGGGAAGGGCCGCGACCTTTTCCCTTTCCGCCGTCCACGGTGCCGATGCGCCACGATGGCTCGGACCCTTGGCGCGTAGGAGGGCGCATGCCTGCATGCCTGCCTGCATGCATGCATGCAAGGGCGATCGCGGTTCCCCTCGACCGCGTCTCCCATCGCCGTCCTTCACCCATGGACATGGACGATTGCATCGTCAAAGAATCTGCTTCACGAGTCATGCAGATCTGATCCCATGGACGATCGCTGCCCATGCGACGCGATTCCTTCGTGGGATGGCGCGATCCACGCTGATGACCTCCGCGCCACCCTTGGCGCATGGACTCCCCGTGACGCCCCTCGTCGCGAACTCGCGCCTCGTGTGACGGCTTCCTGTTCCCACTGATTTGGCGACCACCCGACGGTCTCCTTCTCCGCGTCTTCGTTTGGCGTAGCATACGCGACATCATGCTGGCCCGGACGAGACTACCGGCGGCGGCGTCCGCGGCGGCGCGGTCGGCCCTGCTGCGCCGTCGGCTGCCGGCTCCATCGCGTGGCTTCAGCAAGTCGTCCGCGTGGCGCACGGCGCCGGCGCCGGAGGTCACGATCAAGAAATCCAAGCAGCTCGAGGACGTGCCGTTCACGGCAGACGCGATGCCCGCGGGCGGCCATCCCGTGGCCCGCAACGCGTCTTTCGCGCGGCTCACGCCGCAGCACGTCGAGCACTTCCGGAAGCTGCTCGGCCACGAGGTCAACAGCGTCACGTATGCGACAGATCCCGATGATATGAACCTGCTGCCGTACAACGTGGACTGGATCAAGAAGTACCGCGGGCAGAGCCAGCTCGTGCTGAAGCCGAGCACCACGGCGCAGGTCAGCCAGGTGCTCGCGTATTGCCACGCCGAGAATCTCGCCGTCGTGCCGCAGGGCGGCAACACGGGGCTTGTCGGCGGCTCGGTGCCCGTCTTTGACGAAATTGTGCTCAGCACGGGCCGCCTCAACGCAATCCGTCACTTCGACGATGTCTCGGGCATCGTCGTCGCCGAAGCCGGCGTCGTGCTCGAGTCGCTCGACAACTACGTCGGCGAGCGCGGATTCATGTGCCCCCTGGACCTGGGCGCTAAGGGCTCCTGCCACATCGGCGGCAATGTGGCCACGAATGCGGGTGGCCTGCGCGTGCTGCGGTACGGCAGCCTCCACGGCAGCGTGCTCGGTCTCGAAGTGGTGCTGGCCGACGGCACGGTCGTGGATATGCTGCGCACGCTGCGCAAAGACAACACGGGGTATGATCTGAAGCAGCTGTTCATCGGCTCAGAAGGCTCGCTCGGCGTCATCACGGCGGTCTCGCTGCTGACCCCGCCGCGCCTCCCCTCGACCCAGGTTGGCATCTTCGCCGTCAGCACGTTCGAAGACGTGCAGCGGCTCTTTATCGCGGCGCGACGCCACGTGGGCGAGATCTTGTCGGCGTTCGAGTTCTGGGACCGCACCTCGCAGCAGCTCGTCGAGACGCAGCTGCCGACCGCGGGCACGCCCCATCTCTTCGATGCGCCCTTCTACGTGCTGCTCGAGACCCAAGGCTCCGACGCCGACATGGATCGCGAGAAGCTGGAGCGCTTCATCGAGCGCGCGATGGACGAGCAGAAGCCGCTCGTGGAGAACGGCGCGATCGCGCAGGACCAGACGCAGGCGCGCGCCTTCTGGGAGACCCGCGAGAACATCTCGGACGCCGCGACGACCGCCGGCGCGTGCTACAAGTACGATATCAGTATGCCCGTGCCGGTGCTGTACGATCTTGTCAACGACGCCAAGGCCCACCTGAAGCAGAAGGGGCTTTATGACTCGGCGCAGCCCGACCAGGACCCGGTCCGGTTCATCACCGGGTACGGCCATCTCGGTGACGGCAACTTGCATCTGAACGTGGTCGCGCGTGACTTCACGCCCGAAGTCACGCAGGCCATTGAGCCGTGGGTGTACGAGTGGACGCAGCGCCACCAGGGCTCCGTCTCGGCCGAGCACGGCGTCGGCTTCATGAAGCCCAAGTACGTCTCCTACAGCAAGGACGAGCACTCGATCCGCATCATGCATGGCATCAAGGCCATGCTGGACCCCAAGGGCATCATGAACCCGTACAAAGTGTTGCAGTGACCGTTTTCCACCATTTCATTTTTTTTCTCCCCATTTTTAATGTATCTTATACGTATCATATACAGGTCCAGGCTGCGCACGAACGCGGTGCATCACGGCGCATCACGACGCCGACGCGTCGCGGTCACGTGGTCATTGGCGTCGTCCGCATCGTTGCGTTCGTCCACGTCGGCCCACGGTGACGGCCCCATGGCCATGGCCAGCGCCAGCGGCGGCGTCGCCATCGCCATGGCGCCCATCATCACCGCACCCGACGGCGGCGGCAGATTCGAAAACAGGAGCGGCGACGCGGCCTCGGCGTCCGAGGCTTCACCCGACACCCGCGGCCGCGGCGCGCCCGGGACCGTGGGCGAGGGCGACAGGCCGGGCAGCGCGCCGGGCGTCGCCCATGGCCGCGCGTCCCCGGCCGACGGTTCCCGGCCGGCCGGCGGCGGGCGCGCGGGCCGCCGCCGGGGCGTGCGCTCGCGGCCGTCGCGCGCGTCGAGGCTGTCCACGGCGTCAGCGACGGGCGGCGGCACGATCGGCGCGGGCGTCGCGAAGGCGGCATTGCGCGCCGCATCGCCATCACGCCGCCGTGTCGGGCGCCTAATCGCCGACCGCGAGAGGTCGGCGGGGCGCGGTCGATGCGCGTCGGCGGGGCGGCCATGCGCCTCGTTGCGGCTGCTGTCGTGGTCGCCGGACCACGTGGGACGGCGGCGACGGCGGGACGGCGGCGCGGCGTCCGCGGCTACGGAGGCGGCGGACGCGGACGAGGCGGCGGAGGCCCGACGGCGGCGATGGGCGGTGCGGATGCCCGACGGCGAGGCCGACGTCGTCGATGCCGATGCGGAATCGATCAGCCGCGGTGGCTTGGACGCCGCTGGGTCGTCGTCACCGCCGTCACGGTGCCGCCGTGGCGACCGCGGGTGGACAAACGAGAGAATGACTTTCCAAACGGCATAGAGGAGGACGGCTTCCCAGACGAGGAAGAGCGACATGAGCACGAGGGTCGTCGTCCAGCGCCAGTGGTACATGAAGTAGCGCAGGCCCTGGAAGAATGCATGCGCATAGAGCTTGCACTCGTAGAAGTGGAGGCGGCTGGTCGAGATGCGGACGATGGCCGAGTAGCAGGGCCGGTCGGGGTCCTCTTCGAAATCTTCGATGATGGGGATCCGGATCGTCTGCGCCTCGCGCGCATACCCCATCGCCAGCGGCAGGACGCGCATCACGGTGCTGAGCGACCGCAGCAGCGGCGTCTTGTAGATGAGCGACGCAGGGCGCGCTCGCGACAGGATCGTCGCGTGCTGCGCGTCCCGCAGCGTGACCTCGATCATGAAGTTGCCCAGATCCAGATTGTGCGCCGTTTCGGGCACGACGAGCTCGACGCCGATGGTATAGAGCTGCTCGGCCGTCAGCACGCCCTGCCACGTCTCGACGGGCTCGGGCTCTAGGGGCCGGCTGTAGCGGCCGTGCGGCGAGCGGTCCGGCGCCGCCGCTCCCGTCAGCCCGCCTGCGGCGGCTGAGGCCACGGCCACGAGCGCGCCTTCCCGGAGGGCCGTCGCCGGGGGGCTCATTTGGAGATGCGGGATCGGCGGCGCGGTCATGTTGACGCGAGCGACCAGCAAGCCCTGGTCGTGGTCGCGGTCGTTATAGACGTGGTCCCAGAGGGGCGTGCCGCCGCCCATGAGGAAGCCGTCTGGGCCGTCCTGCGGCAGTGGCGGTGGCGCGATCGGCTTCTTTTGCAGGTAGACGGGGATGTCGTAGGAGAGGTCCGGGACGTAGTATGCGTAGAAGAGGCCGTAGGACGCGGCGGCGGAGCCGAGCGCCACGCCGAGCAGGACGCACGCGGTGCCGAGGTGGATGAGCCATTTCTGCGTGCGCTCGGCGACCAGCACGGCGCGCACGAGGTGCACCCACGGCACGAAGCACCGCAGCAGCCACCGCAGCCAGCGCCGCAGCGGCCGCGTCAGATACGCGATGGCCTCAATGCCGGGCAGCGGCGGCAGCGGCGAGGACGTCGTCGTGGCGGCGGCTGACGATGGCCATGGACGCCGTCCGCTGCGGACGAGCGGGAGGGGGCGTGGGCGGCGGCCCCGCGCGGCGGCTTCATACGGGGCCGGCAGGCTATGGCGAGCGCCGGCGGGAGCCGCACGGCGTCGGTCGCCGCCGTCCATACTGCGGATCTGCCAACGACGTCTTCGCGTCTCGAGCTCAGGCGGCTGGCCGCCGCTGATCGGGGGGAGTGCGGCCGTCCTCGCCGCGGCGAGCCGTGGTGGACTTGACGTCGTCAAGCGCGCCGATCCGACGCGTCGCGGTCTGTAACGAAGCGGGCACCGGGCGCGAAGGAAGTCGATGCGCGAGACGTGTGGGTGGAACGAGAGCACCTCTGGTTGGCTGACTTGTCTCGTACCTCGTGCCTCTTGCCTGCCGATGACCCCTCTGCCTGACGGCGGCTCTCGGAGCGGATCTCGCGCTGGCACGTGCGCGATCGCTGCGGCTCACGTCACACCGTCTCGCGTCGCGTAGTGTTGAGTGTGACCCAGCAGTATGGTGAGGGCCAGGTGGCCTCGAGATGGAATTGCCATGACCATGACAAGACAAGACATGGCATGGCGGGCGTCGCGGTGGCCGCCACGGATGCGAGCGCCGCTCCGGACGCCGCTGCTCGCCCTGGGGCGTCAGGGTCCACCCGCGGGCCTTCGCGGCGACCTCCGCCCGCCACGCGCGTATCGCACCGCCATGAGGTCATTCGCCGCTCGGTCTGCGGCTTGCTCTCGGGTCCCATACCCGCGGCAAACGAAAAAAAAAAAACAAAAACAGGGCGCGTGCATGGCGCCGTCGCAGGCCGACTCCGATGGGTCGACCGCTCATGACGTTGCCCACGTGCCCTGCCGCTCTCGCGCGAACCCCCTATGCTGGCTCGCGTCATTTCCCCATCATCCGCCCGGGACCTTCTGCCACGTGCCATTCCAGCGCGTCCTATCCGAGGAGATATACACAAAGTCAGCGATCGCTGTTCTCCTATCGACTCGTCAGAAATGCCGTGAGGACGACGGCGCCGGCGGCTTGGCCGGCAATGGTGGCAGCGCGAGGCCCTTGCTGGAGCCATCGAGCTGGAGCGTCGTCGTCGTCGTCGCGAGCACAGGCGACGGCGACAGCGGCGTCCGCGCCGCGGCGAGGCCCGGGGACGCGCGGCCCGCTGCCGCCGCATGCCGCACGCCGGCTGCGAGCTGGCTCCGGCTGCGGCCGACCGGCGTCGTGCGGCCCGAGGTGCGGCGCGACGGCGTGACGCTCCCGCTGGCGCCGCCCGTCGAGCGCGCCATGCCGCCCGCGCCGCCGCCCGCTGCCGACGCCGTGGACGACGCCGACGGCGACGCCGGACGGTCGAAGGCGAGGAGCGTCACGTGGGCCGTGGCGGCTGCCGCGCCACTCGCCACGGGAACGTGGGTGCCGCGGTTCAGGGCTAGACGGGAGGGCGGGCGGGACGCGGTGCGGGACACGGAGCGGGACGAGGCCTCGGAGGCCGGCTGGGACGGCACCGGCGAGGCGGTGCGGGACCCCGCGCGGGAGGTGAGGACGGAGGCGGCGCGGGAGGTGAGCGCCGACGGCAGCGCCGACGGGGCTTGGACGCCGTGCTCCTCAAAGAGGATCTGCACGCGCTCGAGCAAGCCATCCATCTCGCCCGCGGCGGTAAGGATCTCGTGGAGGACGAGGTTGATCACTTCGCGGAGCTGGCGGATGGCGAAATCCTCTTCCTCCGGCGTATAGTCGGCGTCCGCGGCTTTGCGGTGCGCGAGGACGAGCTTCCGCAACGTCTTGCGGGCGCGCGCTTCCTTTTCGCGCTGCGCATGGATCTCGTGGTCCAACGTCGCGATCTGATGCTTCAGGGCTTGGACGACCGCGAGCTTCTCAGCTTCTTCGCGGTTCATTTCAGCAAAGCGGAGCTCCAGCTGCTGAAGCTGCAGGTGGGAAAGCTCGAGCTGCTCCTTCTTTTCGCGATAGAACAGGATCGCTTTATGGATCTGAGTGTCGAGCATGGCTTTATACTGCACGTCCTGGCTGTTCAGCTGGATGGTGTGCAGCACGCCCTCGTAGTGAGCGTTGTGCTCGCCCATGTATCCGAGCGTGTTCTGCATGGCCTTGACGGCGCGCTCGGCCTTGCCGATCTCGGCATCCAGCTCGTTGCCCTGCTTCACCAGCTCTTCCTTTTCCTGCGCCGCGCGGATCACGTAGTACGCTTGGGAGTGCTCCTCGCCCTGGACTTGGCCTGTCCAGCAGCTCATCAGCACTTCGTACCGTTTGCGGAGGCGGTCGACGCGACCCTGGCGGTCACGCAGCTCGGCGGACGCCGAGTGACGCTCTTCCTCAGTCGTCTTGAGCTGCATCCGCAGCAGATCGTTGTGCACCTCGATCTCGCGCCCCCGCATCTCCACGCTCGCCTGCAGCTCGAGCTGCCGCGCCTCGAGCGAGTAGACCTGGTCGGCGCACGTGCTCAGCCAGCCGGACCGCTTCTTCAGCTCGAGCTTGAGCAGCGTTTCCTCGATCATCAGGTCTTCCTTTTCTTTGCGCTTCGCATCGGCCTTGATCACGGAGTTGTCGTTGTAGAGCATGAGCTCTTGCAGCTGCGTGCCGAGCTTCGCTTGCTCCGTCTTGAGCACCGCATACGCTTTCTGGTCGGCGCGCAGCCCGTCCTGCGACTTGCGGATCTGTGTCGTGAGCTGGGTCCACCGCGCGTTCTGCGCTTCAAGCGCGCTGTTCGTCTCGACAATCTTGGCCTCCAGCTTGATGCGCTCCTCCTCGGTGCGGTCGCCCGTCGCACGCCGAATCTTGCGCTCGAGCTGCTCCAGATGGAACTCCTGGGTATACAGCAGCGTCTTTTGCCGCATGCCGTCCTGGATCATCCGGTTGATCTGGCTGCTGAGGTTGCGCGACGCGGTCTGGCTGCCGACCAGCTCCGCGCGCAGGTTCACAACGCTCTGCTCGAGCTCAAACACATTCTGCTTGATTTTGAACCCCGCATTGCGCGTCATGTTCATCTCGCGATCGAGTGCCTTCGAGCGCCGCTCTTCCAGCTGGTAAATGTCGCGCAGCTCCTGCTCACGAGCCTCCATAGACATGTTGTTTTCGCCCAACCGCGCGAGTTTCTCATTGAGCGTCTGCTCTTGCTGCTGCTGCTTCTTGAGCTGCTGCAGCTTCGCTTCGGTCTCGGCGACTGTTTGCTGGTTGCGCTGGCGCTGCGTCGCGAGATCGGTCGCCGTCTTGGTGACCGAGTTCTTGAGGATCAGCATCTGGTGCTGTAGCTCGGTCATATTGGTGCGGAGATCATTGGCGCGCTCGCGCGTCGTCGCGAGATCCTTGTCGCCAGCACGCGTCGCTTTCACAAGCGCCAACGCCTGCGCCCGCTGCTCGTCCAGGAACTTCTGCTTGTCGCTGATCGCTTGGATGCGCTCTTGGATGTCCTGCTGGAGCCGCGCGTACGTCTTTTGGGCTTCGTCGATGTCGACCTCGCGGTTCTGAAACTTTTGCAGAATCGCTTCCCACTGCCCGATCACGTCTTTGCGCTCGGCATGCAGCGTCTGGAGCTCCTTGTAGGTCCGGCTCACCTCGGCATGCCGCGTCTCGGTCTGCAAGGCTTCGGCGACGAGCTGGTCGCGCACGCGCTGCAGTGCCACGCTCTGGAGCTCAATGTTCTGCCGCAGCTCGCGGATCTTGGCGGCGTCCGCTTGCGTATACCGGTCGAGGGCGGCTTGGTCATCCTTCTTTTCATCATTCACCTTGACCCACGCTTCGTACTCCTCCTCGTCCAGATGCGTCTCGGCCTTGATGGACGAGATCTTCTCGATCTCGGTATGGATGGTGTTGAGCAAGCTCTGGATGCGCGTGTTGGTCTCGGTCGTCTCGCCGCGCAGCCGCTCGCTCTCGGCCTGCATGCGCGCGCTGCTGCGCTCCGCGAGCCGCTTGAAGTGCTCCTCCGACTGGATTTGGCGCTTCCGCGCCTCGAGCAGATGCTCCGACTGCTCGATCTCTTGCTTCACGTGCTTCATGTGCAGGTCCATCACGTCCGCGCGACGCGTGTTGTCCTGCTCGCTCGCATGCACCGAGCGCAGCTCGCGCTGCAGCTCGATCAGCTCTCGTGCCAGCTGCTGGTTCGCCTCGTTGGCGAACGGCGGGATCTGGAACTGCTCCAGCGCGCTGACGCCGGGCGGATCCAGGGCGGCGCCGGCGCCGGCGCGGCCCCGGGCCGCGGGCATCTTGGTCACCATGCTCTGCGCGCTATTCTGTCAAAACCCTCCGCGGCGTTGCCCGCAGGCACACGGGGACAGCGCTGGGGAGGATCGTTCGGTCGACTCGAAGATCGATCTCAACGAGGTTTAGGGAGGATTCAGGGATCGTCCAGAAGCTGCGACGACGCCGTCTGGTCTGCTCGGGACGCCTCGGACCAGCGTCCGGGGGTGCTATCGGCGCGGAAATCTCAAGGTGTATGAGAGAGGAAGAACTAGAAAAGGCCGACATGAAAGCCGGCTAAGGGAGTTCGTGATCACAGCCGGATCACATGATCCATCTCATGCGCCGGCATCGTCGCATATCACCCACGGACGCCGACGCCGTCCGGCAAACGAATTCTGGCAACAGTGCCGTCCCATCACACCCATGCGATCATCCTAGGCAGGCCGTCGCCAACGATGCAGTCCCCCGTCGCCCCGGCCTGGGTGGCCGCACAGACCCCGATCCCCCGAGGCATACTCGCATCCCCGGAGACCTACTCGCCTTGCTGCGAAAGCATGGCTCGCTCCCCGCCCAGGGCCGAACGGGCCGTTCACGATCACGGATGGTCGATCCTGCTGTGACACCGATGCAACGGGGCCGTCGATCGTCGGAGCGCCGCCGCACACGGCACGGCGCTGCTCCGCTGTCGCGTCCGCCGTCGCGTCCCCGGTCGCCCTCCCATAACCGCCAAGAGCGGCAGTGCCGGGAAACGCTTCAAACAAACGGCAGGAATGAAGCGCCGCTGTTGTTGCGGCCGGCCGGGGGCCATCCTGCGCTCGACGCGATCGCCCGCGCCATGGGGCAGAAGAGTCAAGAGCTGCTTGGCCCCCCCGATTCAAAACTCCGACGCCGTTAGCTCCGACCCCCGGCCCGCGCGCACGCGGAAGGGGCGCCAGCGTCCCCATCCCCGAGCAGCGGCGGCGGATCCACCCAGAACCACCGTGGTCGAGGCCCAAGCCGCGCTGCCGAGGGCCGTATGGACGATCCCGACCCTGAGCGGTCGCATCCATCGCATCAGGCATCGTCGAATGGTGATTGCGGCGGGATCGCCGGCCCGGCTATGTGCTTGACGCCTTGACGGCCCCAGTGGACCATGGTCCATTATCGATGTGGGTGTAACAAACGGACGTGGCAGCCAGGAAGTTGGGATGCGATCCGAACGCTGCGCGCCGAAACATCGATCGCTGATCGCTGTCCTTGTGGGCGACGATGCCAGCCGCCGCGGTGGTCGGCTCGCCCCAGCGGGTTTATTTCCTCTTTTTGCTATCATTGCTATTTTTCGCTCTGCTGGGGGACAAAGATCGGCAGACACGGGAGATGACCGGATCACGGCTTTGCGCCACACAGCGCCACATCCCCGCTCTCCGCCATTTTCACACGGGAGGCCTGCGGAGCGTGGCGCAAGGGTCGCTAGCGATGGGCCACAGGGTGGGAGAGGTCCGGGCGGGACCGGGCGAATACGGCGACCGTCTGTATGCCCAGGGAACGGCCCATGACGCATGGTGGCGGATCAATCGCTTTCGGCGAGGACGAATCCTGCCGGCATCATGATGTTTCACCCGACAGGGTCGCCTGTTGGCGGGCCCTCCTTATCCAGCAGGGTCATCCATCAGTACCTTGGCGGCCAGGTTGCCAGCAAGCTGCCAAGAGCCAACTGCCCTCCCACATCGTTGGTACGTTGATCCTGCGACCCTTTCGCTCCCTCTCGCTTCCGTTCCTGAAAATCATCGCTGGCACGCGAAAACGTTTGCTGTTGCTCGTTTCATACTCGCACCACCATTTTTCATTCTTCATAGTTTGTTAACATCCATCCCTTGACTAGTTGATGGGCCTGATTGGACCAAACAACGCCCTCCGCCATCTCCACCTCCGAACGAGGATTCCAAGAATTGCCCTCTCGTGGTGTGAAGCGCCATTATCCCGTGCCTCGCAATGTCGCCGTCACCACTGGCAGAGCGCTCTGGCCGGCTCGGCCGTCCGCGCGTCCCGTGGTCGACCTCCGCCTTGTTCTGTCTGCTGGTCATCATCGGCGTGCTAACGCCGTCGCGAGTGGCTGCGTTCATCCACGACTCGCTCGACGGGAACGACCAGGGCGACCACCGCGTCGACCTTGACCACCTGGACAACACCGACCTTAGCCACGCCCTGTCCATGACGGACATCAGCGGCAATGTCTACTACGGCTGCCTCAGGGGGTACTGCGGTATGGTCTCGGGCCCGGACCAGCCCCACAAACGCCGTCTGGATCATTTCTGTATCCAGCACCAGTGCAGCACCGAACCCAAGAAGGGTCCCACCGGTTGCTTCCCGCGTGAGCCCTGCGTCGCAGGCAAGTGCCTACGGTACGGCAAGGCCGGCGCGGTGGAGGAACTTGATTCCATCAACGGGCCGTGCAAGGTGGCAGCGGACTGCTTCGATACGACCTTCTATACCGGATCTTACGGGAAACCACCGAACCGCTTTCTGGCGCGCAGCAATTTCGACCAGTCGGTCCCGCCCGTGGTGCGGCAGAAGCGCGAGGAATGGCTCGCCGACCTCGTGAAGCGCGAGGTCGTGGCGCCGCCATCCGCGGCGTCGGGGACGTCATGATCGCCCCACCGTTCTCGCCGTGGCCGAACACGCCTTCGGTTCGCCGCCCGCCCACGTCCAGCGTTACTGCAGCTACCTAGGGCGCGCCATCTATCATCTCTCCCACCTTTCCCCGTCCATGGGTCGTCCTGGCGATCCCTCGAAATCGACGCAGCGGACACGCGATAGCGTTGCCGGGCGGACCCTGTATGATTCTTGTTTTTTAGGACTAATCTTCATGAAGCTCAGATGAGAGCGGACGCAGCATCAGACGACCGGACCGCGTTCGGCAAAGTGCTGGTCCCAGTCGACTTGGTCGAACGTCGACATGATGGTGCGGTACGCGACCGGCGTGTCCGGCGCGCCGGCGGTCCCGCCGGGCCGCCGCGGCGTCCGACGCCGCCCCCCGGAGCCCGGCACGACCGACGGCAGCGGGCTCCCGGGCGTCGGGCTCGCCGCCCGTCGCCGCGTCGCCGACCGCGTGTTCCGGCCGCCGCTGCCGCCGCCACCGCCCTGAGGGGTCATGGGCACCGACGGCTCGGCCCCGTCGCCCTCAGCGTCACGGAATTTGACCGGTTTCGTCTCAGTTTGCGGGACGGCCGTCACGCTCCCAGGCAAGGCCTCCGCGCCGTCGATGCCGCCGCGACCACGGGACACGGAGGGCGACGCCAGACCGTGCGAGACCGGCCGGCGGCGGCGACGGCTCGAGGGCGTGCGTGCCGTCGGCGTCGCGGGAACGGCGGCGGCGGTGGTGGCGGTGGCGGCGGCCGTCGACGGCGAGGGATGGCCGCGGGCGCTGCCGCCGCTGCTGCCGCTGCGGAGCCCGCGCCGCGTGCCCGGCGTCCGGTGCGGCGTCGTGACGAGGAAGGGTGAGTCGCCGTCGACGACCGGCGTGGCGGCGCTGCTGCTCACGCGGTCCGTGGACGGCAGGCGCGGCCCGAGACTTTGGGCGGCATCTGCCAGCGCGGCCGCGACGGGGCGGCGGCCGGCGGACCGGCTGGAGAGGCCCGTCGTGGCGGCGGCAGCGGGCAGGGCGCCGCGATGGGCGGCCGGAGCGCGGGCGGGATGCGTACGGCCCGAGCCATAGCGCTTGGCCGGCGGCGGCCGGTGGTCCGCGCCGCGGCTGCCGTGGTCACTCTCGGGCCGCGCCGTTGCGACGCGGGCTGGAGCAGAGACGGCCGTCGCCTTGCGTTTACGGCCGACAGGGCCCGAGGCGAGCACCACCATGCGGTTGGACAGGTCGCCGAGGAAGTTGCCCGTCTTGGGATGTGCCGGGGCCGATGCGTGCGCGCTGCTGCTGCCGCCCGCGGCGGCGGTGGTGGCGGCGGACGTCGTGGCGCCCACAGCGCCAGTCTTGGTGACAGCGGCCGCATGGGCGGCAGCGGCCGCGCCGCTGCGGGGCACGTTGGCGAGCGACATGAAGGGGTTGCCCGGTGGCCCCAGTTCGTTGGCCGGCGTCGGCACGAGGTCGCGGAGTTCGGCCACGAGGTGGGGCCACGTGGCGTGGTAGAAAAAGGTCAGCAGCGCCATGAACGCGGGAATCACGTTGGCGTGCTGCTGATACTGCTCCTGAGTGGCCGCCTTGTCGGTGTGGGTCGAGACCGCAAACGAAAACGCCAGATTCTGCCACAGCGTCATACTCTCCAGCAGCGCGCGGACTTCTTTGAGAAGCAGGGACGGCGACGGGAACCGTGGCAGATCGATCTGCGGCGCGAGCCGGGCGACCTCGAGCCGGAAAATGATTTGCATTTCGGCAAACCGCATGCGCAGTTCCGACAGGGCCTGCTGAGGCCTCTCGGTCATGAGCGCCTGCTCATACAACCCGATCTGCGCTTCTTGCAGCGTCGCTGGCACCCCCTTGCCCGCGCCAGGCCGCCACGCGGCCGCGGTCGCCGCGGTCGCCGTCCGCACTTCACCGGACTTGAGCATCGCACGGAGCCGCGCGGTATACTTGGCATGCAGGGCGTCCATCTGCGGGATCGGAAGGATGCACGTGATGAACCAGTCCAGAAACTTGGCAACGCGCGCGGGCGCATCGCCGTCCGCATCATCCGGCAGCCCCGAGGCGGTGTCACTCGGGACCGGGTCGCGGTCCACGACGCCGTACGCCCACGGCATGGTGGTGTTGCAAAAGGCGAACATGTAGTGCGCGGCGGCGTCGCCGGCTGCGGGAACCGCCGTCGTCGCTGCCGCGGCCGAGGCGGGGTCCGCCCCCGCGGGGGCAGCGACGGTGACGACGTCCTGGTGCGGCGTCTGCGCGAGCTGGATGACTTGCTCCATCATGCGCGTAATGACGTCGGCGACCGCCTGCGGGCGCTGCGTGGGCTCGCCTCCCTCAGCGGCGGGTGGCAGCGGCGGCGCGTCGTCGAGCCTCGGGTGGTGGTGGCGGCCGCCGTCAGCGGCGGCGTCGTGGGGATGACCGTCGCGGGCGTCGCCGTGCGCCACAAGCGGCACGGCATGATGGGCGGCCTTCTTGCTGGGGGTGAGCATGATGCGGCGCGGGAGCGCGGTGCGGGTGCGGTGGACGGCCATGGCGGCGGCCCACGCGTCGTGGCAGATGCCGAGCGTCGCACGCTGGAAGTTCTTGTCGTGGATCTGGAGCCACGGCGCTTCCTTGTCGTCGAGGAAAGCCGCGAGCTCGTGGGTATACATGGCCATCGTGGCCATCGTGGCGAGCGGGACCAGGTGGTGGTGGCGCAGCAGTCGCGGGGTCCACGGGATGAGGTCGGCGTGGACGAAGCGCTGCGCCACGGGCAGGCGGCGTGACGGCGCGCACACGGCGGCCAGTTGGCGCGGCGCGGCGACAAAGGAGCATACGGAGCCGGTGCCGGCGGCGCGAGGCAACACGGCGATCACGCGGTCGGGGTGCGCCTCCGACGTGTAGAGCAGCGCTTGCGACGTGGAGGCGCAGACGCCGAGCAGCGCGCTCAGCCGCCGTTGCTCCTGGGCCGTCGCGGCGGCGGCCGCCCGCTCATCTGGGTGATGGGAGGCCGCCGCGGCCGGCTCCTGAAGACGCAAGTAGTCGGCCGGGTACAGGTGAGCCTCGACGGTGAGCGTGACCCACGACAGCGCCGTGAGCGCCGTCGATCCGACAAACTGCCAGTCGAGGGGGACGACGCGGTCGGCGGTCGGGTGGGCTAGCGTCGCGGCGACGGCATCGCGGAGCACGAGCTCCTTTTCGCGGACCTGGAGCTGGCAGCGGAGCGCGAACCGCGCCGTGGGCTGGTGGTCGATCGTCAGCTGGACCGGCAGGGTCGCGTGGATCAGCAGCGTCGAGGGCGCGAGCCGGTCCGAGAGAACGGCGTAGCGCGGCAGCGCGGGGCCCGAGAGCGTGCGGAGGTAGGCGGCGCGGACGGCCGGCTGGAGGACGGGCGCGCAAGCCGCGAGCGCCGTGCAGAAGCTTGGCGTCGACAGCGGGCCGTAGTACTGCCCGAGATCCACGACGGACCCGCCGAACGCCGTGAGCAGATTCGAGACGGCGTGCGCTACGCTGTCGTAGGGCCCGGCCGTCGCGCGAACGATGGCCGGCCGTGGCACCGCCGGGGCGGTTCCCGGGGCGGATGGCGACCGCCACGTGTCCATCCAGACGAGGCCGATCTGGCTGGCCAAGCAGTTCTCCCAGACAAACGTCTCGCTGGAGAAGAGGTGCGTGATCAGGGTCTCGAGCAGGTCGCGGAAGACGGCGCGGGTAGGATCCCCCGCGGCGCCGGCAGCGGGCGGCACATGGCTCAGCACTTCCAGCGGCGGCAGCGCAGCAAACAGGTAGATGCGATTGAGGATCTGCGATAGGGCGCCGCCGCCGGCGCCGCCGGCACCGCCAGCCGCTGCCGAGGTCGTGCGCGGTTTCCGCGGCGTCAAGGGTCGGTTGGCGTCCATGTACCGCAACGACCAGTGGTAGTCGTTGACGAGATGCTGCAAGGCACGCAGGGTATTGGCCACCGCGACGGCGGGGGCCACGGCCTCGACGGCGGGAGCCGGGGCCGTATGGGCGGCGGCGTCCGCCGCGGCCGGCGCCTGAGCGGCCGAGTCCGGAGCGAACGCGGCCATGAGATCGGCTTCGAAGAGCGCCATGTTCTTGACGGTGAGGAGCAGGCCCTGGCGCTGCCGCCCGTGCGTCGCGAGATGGGAGACGCGGCGCGAGTCAAAGATCTGGTATCCCCAAAGAAAGCGCGGGTTCACGTACAAGTGATAGTAGAGCAGGACGCGAATCACGCCGTGCAGCACGTGCAGCTGGTAGCGCACCGGATCGGCGTGGCCCGGGTTGACATCGATGAGCATCACGGCTGACCGCACGTCCAGGGCTGCCTGCGACCACGGCAGCGGCGCAGGAATGATCCCATGGTATACCTGCGGCGGCGCCATCGCGGGCGCGATAGGCTGCTGCGGGAGGGCCCCGCAGCAGTAGCGACGGCGGCCGCGACGGCAGCGACGGCTGCGGCGGCTGTAGCACACAAGGCGCTCTCAAGGGGAGACGGCGGCGGCAGCCGGAAAGCGACGGCGGCGATCTGGCGAGCCAGGGGCGCGCAGGATCCGCGATCGGCGGCGCGCGTCCCGGAGTCGTGACGCAGGTGGCGGGGTCGGCGACGATTCACGAGCCGTCGGCGTCGCGGCGGCGGCCGGCGGGTTTGCAGCGTCCCCCTGCGCAGCAGCGGCGCGGGGGTATCGATGGACGGCGGCGTGGGAAGGTGTCGATCGAGGCCGGGGAGGGCATTGGCGGCATTGGCGGCCAAGCGGCGGCGGCGGCGGCGGCGGCGGCGGCGGCGACAGGGGTGTAGCGACCCGCCTCAGCACACGCCATCGTATGCGATAGGATCCATCTGATGACGCATGGTGTCCGCCGCGGTGAATGGCGGCCTTCTCGTGGTGTCCGGCGCCGAGGCACGGCGAGTCGGCGAGGTGGAGGCCGCTGAAGGCCGCGCAAGGACCCTTCGCCGAAAGTCGGCCCGCCACGGCGCCGGCGAATGACGGAAGCTTGGAGGCCGGCCGCGGCGCCGCGGCGCCGGCCAAGCGCCGCCCGCGGGCCCCTGCGCCTCCCGCCACCGTCCGACCGTCCGTGAAGTCGCCACGGCGATGGTTGGCTGCAGCGACGTAGCGGCAAAGGGCAGCCGTGGCAAAGCCCCGATCGCGTCAAAACCCATCGGTCGTCCCGAAACTCCGATAACCCGCTTTCGCACTTGCGCGCGAATGGCCGAACGCAACAGGATAGATGATGTCGCGAGACGTCTGTGTCGCCCGGGCATCCGGTCCCGCGCGAGACGGCGATCACTGGACTTCCTGCCGCCCGCTCGATTGTGGTCGGCTCTCCGAAAACGAAGCGTCGCCGCCGCCGCCGCCGCCGCCGCCACCGTTCACCTCCATCGCGCGCGATCATGGGGTTCGACCCCGAGCAGTATGGCGACGTCCACCGGCTGCTCCTGCAGAGCCTCTCGTCGCGGCGCATGGTGACGCAGCCCGAGTGCCAGCACCTGCTGGCTGAGTGCATCCTGTACGATCTGCAGCAGACGCCCGCGCGGACGCCTGCGGCGTCGCCTGTCGCGATCGACGTGCGGCGACGCGACGTCGCGCAGACCATCGCCACCCTCAACCGCGCGCTGAAGCCGCTCGGCTTGGCGGTGGCGCAGGCGATGCAGCCGGACGACGGGACCCGGTGCTACCGGCTGGTGGACACGGAGCCGGACGCGTGGAGTGCCAAGGCGACGACCCTGGCGCCCACAGCGGTGGCGCCGGTCGGCGCGCTCGTGCAGGCGCTGGCGAAGGCGCCGCGCCACGGGCTGTCCCACGCGGAGGCCGTCGCCGTGCCCGGCGTCGACGGCGCGCTGCTTGAGCAGCTGATCGCCGACGGCTGGCTCGACCGCGACGACCGCAGCGCCTATGTCCTCAGCATGCCCGCCGTGCTCGAGCTTCAGCGCATGCTCGCCGACGAGTATGGCGCCTGCTTCAAGGACTGCTGGTCCTGCCAGACGCTGGTCGTCCGCGACGGCTGGTGCTGCGCCACGTGCGCCCAGCAGTTCCACCGCTTCTGCTGGCGCCGGTACCCGCAGACGACGGGCCTCGACCCGGTCCTCTCGGAGGGGCCCGGCGCCGTGTGTCCCGCCTGCATGGACCACGCCTCCGCGTCCGCCACCGCCATCGTCGAGGACAATGATTACTGATGGACGAGTGACCGATGGCGTTGGAATGGATCGCTGCGTGGAGCGCATCGCGTGGCGCAGCCACGAGCACTCCTCGTTAGAGTGGCGCAGCCGCGAAACGATCAATCCCCGCGCGGGGTGCCCGCCGCCCGCCGCCGCCACTACCGCAAAAAAGAAAACTCCGCCTCGTCGGGTGGGGCGAGGCCCTGCAGGGCCTCGGTGAGGATGCGTTCCGCCGCGCGGCTCGGCGCCATACCTCCGCCAGCTCGAGAGTCCACGACCCATCCGGTTTCAGGTGGCGGAGGCCACGGGCACGCCAGCGCTGGCGCTCGGGCTTTACGCTGGCGACATGATCGTCGGAGCCTGCTTGGTGGGGGTGCGACGCATCGCCTCGAGACGCGCCACGGATGGTCGCCCATGCACGAGCAGCGGCACGGCGTTCGGTGCGGATGGGCGTCCGCTCTGAACAGCAACCGCGACTCGAGTCAAGTTGAGTCAAGTCGTGTCGACGTTGACATTCATTGCTTCGAGTGCACAGCCACGTTAGATTATATGCTCCGTCGACAGGCCGTGCGTCGACCCGCTCCACCCCCCGCCTGCGTGTTCTCTCGTTCCCCCGGTTGCCTGCCTCGCTATATTCCTCTTCGCGACGAGACGACGCTCCCATCCCCTCTGGTTCCCAGCGGTCTGATACCAGCGGCCGACCGACGGTCTGCCCTCGCCTCCGCTTTCGCGCTCGCTTCCCGTTCCGCCGCCACGCGCTCGCGCTTGCGCACGCCATGGCTGCGCGTATGAAGACGGTGACGATTCCGTCGGAGATTGCGAGCACGAGCTACGGCCGCGTGCTGCGCCCCGCGTTCCAGGAGGAGCTCGCCTCGGGCCAGAAGGAAATCTGGTGCCTCCGCGTCCCGCGGAACGTCCGTCTCGCCGACCTCGCGGGCGACGCGCTCCTGCCCACGTTCCCGGGCGCGAAGGACGGCCAGGTCGCGACGAAGGGCTTCCGTCTGCAGTATGCCGCCGAGACCGCCGCCCCGGCGCCCTTCGCGGCTGCGGAGCGGCTCGAGTCCACGCACCGCGCGGGCGCCGGCGCCGACGCCGACGCCGCGCCGCAGCCGCAGCCGACTGGCTGGCACGTGTTCGTGCCGAAGCCCACCGGCGAGGGCTATGTCCCGCTGCCCGGCACGGGCCCCGTGCGCTTCCTGACGGTCGCCAAGAAGCCGTCGACGATCGAGCGCGACGCCGTCGCCATCGTGCAGGCCGCTGCCAACGCCGCCTACGTGCCGCGCCCGCAGCCGGCGGGGCTCAAGCAGCAGTTCGAGCCGATGGGCAGCACGACCACGGGGGCGCCGCTCGCGCGCTTCTTTGCGGCGCGTCCGGATCTCGGCGAGAACGCGCTGCCCTCGGTGCGCCTCGGCATGCCCGTGAAGCGTGCGGCGTCGGAATTCGACCCGCCACCCACCGCGGCGCGCAAGAAGACCGCCGCGTCGTCGACGGCGGCCGCCGTCACGAAGGACTCCAAGGTCGCCAAGGAGTCCAAGGAGTCCAAGGTTACCCAGACGTCCAAGGCGGCCTCGCCATCGCCCAAGAAGGCGACGGGCAAGAAGGCGTAACTGGCTCCGCGAGCGGCAAGTCGTGTTCCTTTTGCTGTTTTGACTAATTTATTACATTTCTCTCTTTTTGACCCGAGTGCGCCACCCTCGGCTCGTCGCCCTCGTGGCATCTGAGTCGAACGTGCAGCGTCATCAAACTGAGCGACCATGCTCGTGCTCATTCGCGTGGTCAGCATCGCGTTGGGGGGTTCCTCGTTGGGGCCTCGCTGCGGCGAATCGATGGCTACTGGTATGCGCCCATTCCCGATGTCGTGTGTGTTTTTCTTTTTTATTTGGGCGACGCCGTCCTGCCTCCTTTCCCTTCCCTAAGCGAGGGCTCCATGCAAGCTTCAAGCGAGAGCGCCATGGGTGTTTTATGCTTCGATGCTTGGTGCTCCATGTTCATCAATGCTTCATGCTACCGGCTCCATGCTCTGTGCTTGATGCTTGATGCTTGATGCTTGATCTCTGATGCTTAGGAGACCAATTTTGATGCGTTTTTTCACACACGAACGAAAGAAGGCGGCTTTGCCGTCTGGACGCCGCAACGTCGTGCAGCACCCCGATGTGATCGGAGGTGGGAGGATGTGATAGGCGTAAAAGGGATGGACGTTCGGGATCGCCGTTCTTTGGGTCTGCCATGCCGGGGACACGTTGGCTCCGCCGCGGGCCATCGTGTGCATGGTGCCCCCTGGGGACAGCCGTCGGGAGGGGGTCTTCCCGTCCGGCCGGCCTCCCCGAGGCCGCCCGAGCGGCGGACTGACGGCGGCCGCGGCGGTCGCCTTCGCGGCGGGCGGCGAGGGGGGTCCACGACCCGATGCCGTGCGGGAAGACCTCGTGCCACCTGGCGCAGCAGAGGCGCCAGTATGGAGGGCGTTGGACGGGACGGGGCTCGACGCGACGCGACGCGACGCGACGCGCGCCTTGGGGGACGGCCCCAGGACCGTGGCTCGGCGCCTTTCGCGGACCCCCGGACGGCGCGGAGGGCCAGGCGCGCTCAGGGGCGGCGGCGGCGGCGCCGTCACGCCCTTCGGAAGCGACGGCACCGGCCGCCTCGGGCGCCGCCGCCGCCGCCGCGGTTCCGACGCGTCCACTCGGTTCGGGGTCGCGGCGGCGGCGCGGCGCGGAGCCGAGGCGCACCCGCGGCCTCCGCGGCCTGCTCGCCGGGATGCTCCCGCAGGCCTCGCTCTCCGCCGGGAGGCCGCCGTTCCCGCGCGGCGACCACCGGCTCAGACGCCGCATCGCGTCATGGGGACGCCCGTCGGAAGCCCCTGAGGCGTCGGCAACGACCGGACGACCGACGAAGGCGACGACGGCCGGTGGAGCCGTGTTCAGGGGGGAAAGCGGCTGAGTGCTCGGCCCGCCATGCGATGCGATGCGATGCGATGCGATGCGTTGGAGTGCTTTCCGGTCTCGCCGAGAGCACGGATGGGTCGCCGGCGGGGTGCGGAAGGGCGTCGCCCGCAGGGGAGAGCGGGCAGCGCGTGATGGCTATAAACCAAGGCGTGGCGAACGAAGGGGATACCCAGGCGTTCCCGGACTCATCGTTGGGCGTACGCGGGTATGCCGTGTGGCCCACCGGCGCCGGTCTGATGCGCCAGACCTCTATCGAGCGGAGGGCTTCCCAGCGACGATCCTCCCACTCGCCACATCGCCCAGCCGCCCACGCCACCGTCGGGAGCTGTTCCTTCCCAACGCAAGGCCGTTTTCGTGAAGCTTTCGGCGTGTTTTCTGACGACGACGACGACGGCGCCGATCGCCTCTGCTCCGCCCTGCCCGTCGACATCGCGCATTGCTGTGCAGGATCCCTACGGGATCTCTTCCCGCTCGGCGCGTTGCGTGTCGGAGCGCTGCCGGGATGATGGTCTCGCCTGCGGGGCTGCCGCGCCTGCGGGCCCTGCTGGCTATCGGGCTGCTGCTGCTCGGAGCTGCCGTCGCCACCCCGACCGGCCGCGGCCCGACCGCCACCCTCGCATACCATGAAGGCGCCTTCGGCGGCTCGTTCCAAGGGCAGGACGCCCACGGCGCCACCGTGACCGGCGCGGTCTCGGCCTCCATGGCCGCCATGACGATGCGCTTCCGCGGCGCCGACACCACCGACATCTTGGCGCCGACGCCGACGCCTCACGCAGGATCCGTGACATGGGTGTCCGTGTCGGACGCGCGGTCGGACGCGGGGTCGGATTCCGGGTCGGAGTCGGAGTCGGAGCCCGAGTCGGAGTCGGAGTCGGAGTCGGACGCGGATGACGACGAGGATTGGGAGTCGGATGACGAGGAGGCCGCGTCGCCGGTCCCGACGCACACGAGCGTGATCACCGGCACCGCCACGGAAATTCACTTCCTGACCAAGACGGCGACGACGACGTCCACGGCGACGCGTGCCGTGGTCGGCGCCGCGACGTCGCGCTTCCCGGGTGTTACCCCCGTCGCGCTCGACGTCTCGACCACCATCGGCGCCCACGCCCCGCCCGCAATCACGTCGACCCCGTGGCCGACGCCGCCGGCGCCGACGCCGCCGCTCGTGGCCCCGCCCGTGTCGCGCACGACCACGACCACGACGCTGACGGCCACGGACACGATCCGCTCGACCCTCTTTGCGACACGCATGGCGACGACCTACACGACCACGCTGACGACGACGACCGTCACGTCGACCACGACGACGACCGTGACGGACGTGGTCACGACGACGTCGACCGTGGCGCCGGCCGCATGGGAGGCCGCCGCCGCCGCCGAGCCGCTCAAGCGCGTGCGCCGGGCGGCCACGGTCGGTGTCGCCGCGCCGACCGCGCTGCCGAGCGGGGCCGTGCTCACGAGTCTCACGCTCGTGCCCTCCGAGGGCCTCCCGCCGACGTCGTCACCGACGCCGCTGGTCGCCACGACGAGCGGCGTGCCGATCACCGTGCGGCCGCCGATGAGCGTGCCGGCGCCCGAGACGGTCGTGATGCTGACGGCGACGCCGTCGGCGGCGCCGACGCTGACGCTGCAGCCGCTGCGCTCGGCGGCGACGCCGGACGCGGACCCCTTGGTGGTCACGAAGCTCCCGGCCGCCGCTGCCGTGTCCTCAGCCTCGCGAGCCGCGTCGGCCCAAGCGGCCGCGGCCCGCAGCGTCAACGTCAATGCCATCGCGTCCCAGCACATGGGCCTCGACAGCGATATCAGTACCGATGTCGATGATGCCGACGACGACGACGACGACGACGACGACGACGACGACGACGACGGCCGCGTTGCCGACCTGGAGAAACCCCGCCCGAAGCGCGTGCATCTGCCGTCGGGTCTCGCGGCCTCGCCGCATGAAGCGCTCGCGCTCCCGTCCTCCGTCTCCGCGAAGTTCTGGGGATGGAAAGGCTCGGAAGTCCCGATAGACGACATTGTGAACGGGATGGACGACGAGGACGACGAGGACGAATATGACGAATATGACGACGATGATGTGGACCGCAAAGCGGACCATCGTCGCAGGATTGACCAGGATCGTTTCGACACGCCGCCGGTGGCCGCCGCGCCGCCCGTGGCCGCGAGCCCGCCTACGCCGGTGACCGCCAGCTCGCCCGTGGCCGTGGCGGATGCCCAGACGCTAGCGAACGCCCAAGTTCTAGCGACTGCTCAGGCCGCGACCAACGCCCAGCTCCTGGCCAATGCCCAGCAAGCGACCAATGCCCAGGCGCTGGCGCAGTCGGGAGCGGGAGCGGGCGCGACGGCGGACACCCACCGCGGCGTCCGCCGCCACGACGTGTACGTCGTTGAGCATGAAGCCCCGCCACCCCCGATCGGGTTCGGCCTTGGGGCCCTCTATTCCCCGACCGTGATCGCCAGACCCCACTACGTCGTCGGTGGATTCGGCGGATACCACCCATATGGCGGATATGGTCGATATGGCGGCTTCGGCCGACGCGGACGCCATTGCCGGGGCATCATCTGCTGAGTGGGACCGTCAGCCCTCAGCCCGCCCCCGTCGCACCGCATCGCACCGCATCGCGGATCTCTACGACCCGCCCTCGTGACGTGAAGCAACACCCTGTTCTGTTTACATTAAAGGACACGGATCACAAATACAACTACAGATACAAGTGTCCTCAAGCTCAGGAAACGCCTAAGGGGACAGAGGGGGGAGGAAGGGGGGTGATCTCCGCGTCTCCCAGGCAAGCAAGCAAGCGAGTATACCTAGAGTGCGTTCTTGATGAGGGATGACGCGGACGGCACGCCGTGCGGCATCCGCCGTGTTTTCCCCGTCGTCGCGAACCACGCATCAGAGAAGCGGCCTTCAGTCTACTCGTCGTCGGAGATGTCATCTTCGCGAGGCTCGACCTGCAGCGATTTCTCATACATCTCGTCCTCGCTCATGGTCGCATGGAGGCCGTGAATGAATTCCTGGATGGCAATCACCGGCATAAAGTGGTACGGATGCAGCTGGTAGCTCTGGATCGAGCGAATAATATGCGCGACCTTCCGCCGCTTCTCAAAGTTGATGTACCCGCCGTCGGGCAAGAAATCCGTGTTGCCGAGCTCGATAAAGGTCAAGTCCGTCAGGTAGACACCCAAAAACGGAATTGCGGGCGGCGTCATTTCCTTGAGCGTTTTGCGGTACTCAGCATACTGGCCTCGCGGCGAGACGAGCGCCGAGATCTCCTTGTAGAGCTCGTAGGTGCGGCCGTGCGACTCGGCGAACGCGGACCACGTCTTCTTGAGCCGGCCCACCGAGGCTTGGGACAGGCCGGCCGAGATGGCTGTGATCGCGTTGAAGTTGCGGATCTCGCGGCACTGCGCCGCGAGCATCACAAAGTATTTGATGCAGTTGATGCGCCCCTTGATCGTGTCGGCAGTGATGACAACTTGCGCGATCCAGTTGGTCAGCTTGTTGGTGTGCTTGATCATGCTGCTGATGCCGCCGCTGCTTTCGGCGACGTCCTCGGGGACTTTGGTGCCGTAGGCGCGGGCCTCCTTCTTTCGGCGGTCGCCCCAGATCTGGTCCAAGCATTCCCAGACCTTGACGCGCTGGAAAAAGCTGAACTCCATGATACTCAGCTGGCGGGCCAGCTCCTGGGGGTCGATTTCCATGAAGCCGCGAGGTTCCGTCATCAGATACTGCGCCAGGTCGTGATGACGCGGCAGCAGCACGCGAGGCATCGTGATGCGGCTGCTCATCGTCGACAGATCGACGCCGCTGCCTGGAATGCCCGGATAGGGGTAGTTGTTGATGAGCGTCAGGGGGTTGATCTGCGCGCCATTCACGCGCTCGTCGAGCAGTGCCTTGAGTTTGTTGCCGAGCTGCTCGAAGTCGGGGTTGATACGCTTGTCGATGAAGTCCTGGAGACGCATCACCAGCGAGTCACTCACGGCCAGGTCTTCCTCGAAGTGCATCTCAATCCACATCCGGATCACGGTGCACACGCGCAGCCGGACAGGCACGATGGCCTTCTTAATAAACTGGTCGAACGTCGACTCTGTCAGACCGGGCGGCAGCGCCGTTTCGTATCGGTTGATCAGCGCTTCGAGCAGATCGAACGACGTCGTAAACGAGTGGTGGGTCATGACAAACGCAGAGATGTAGTCCCAGTCGGGCATGGCGATGAGCGTCAGGCGCTCGACGAGTTTGCCGAGCTTGCCGCCCTTGATCACCGTCTGGCCATTCTCCTCCGCAAGCACCAGCCCGTCCAGAGAGGTCGCGAACAACCGCGCTTCGTCCTCGGGCGTGATGAGCTCGCTCTCGGGCGAGTCCTCCCACATCTGGAACATCTGCTTGATCTTTTCGGTCTGCGCATACTCCTTGCGCTGCTCCTCCTTCTTGCGGCGGCTCTCGTTCGCCGACCGTCGGATCTTCTTCGTTGTCTCCTTCGTCAGGTACACGAGCGCCCGCACCGCTTGCAGACAGGGCACCGTGCCCTGGAGCATGTTGAACGCAGCATTCGGCGGCGGCCAGATGGACGACGCCAGCATGCCCGACTGCGCCACCTGGTCGCACGCCGACCGCACCGCGCCGATCACCTGCTGCAGCAGCTTCGAGACCGGGTATGGCATCGGGATCTTGCCATACTCGCCGAGACCCTGAATGAGCGCCGTGTCCGAGACCGTAATCATGACGTCGCTTGGGTCCTGCATGATATCGTAATGCACGATCTCCTCGATGATCGCCTCGGACCGCGCGCTGACGAGCGAGCAGGCGTTGCGGAACTCCTCCTTCAAGTGTCCGTCGAACACGCGCCGGATGTTGGCCACGCTCGAGACAAACATCTTGAGCAGGCCGTCCAGCCGGTTCGAGAACTCGGCGTCCTGGTCCGTGTCCGCCGTCAGCATGATCGCGCCCACCGACACCGACCGCTGCTCCTGGTATGCTTTCGACATGTCCTCCAGGTTCTTGAGGTCCTTCTGGCGCTTGTACGCGCTGTACTGGAGCCCTCCGTTGATCGAGATGTTCGTGTTGAACGAGCGCGACGCGACTTTGAAAATCGCTTCATCCTGCTGCGGCTGCGTCACCGACTCCTCGTACGGCGTCACGTTCAGGTCAAACTTCGCCTTCAGCTCCGGGTAATATCCGAGCATGTTGCCCAAGTAGACTAGCTCCTTGCACGACTCGGCCAGCGTCGCAGCGGCCTGCACCATGTCCGCGACGGCATTCGGCGGCGGCCACACACCGATCGCGATGCGCGTATTGTATTTGAGCTTGCCCGGGATCTCGCTCAGCAGCGGCTGGATCACCGACTCCATCTTTTGCCGAACAATGTTGGCCTCATTGAATGCGCGCATCGGGTGCGGGTCGCTGCTCGAACTGCCAATCATGCTGCTGCCGTTGTTGTTGGTGTTGGTGTTGGTGGTGCTGGTGGTGTTGGTAACGTTGCTATTGTTGGTGCTGCCGCTCATACTAGTGGGGTCGCCCGTGGCGCTCATGGCCGTGCCCGACTGCGGCGAGCTGGCCAGGGGACTAGGCCGCACGAGCGAAACCGAGTTCGACAGAAGCGTGGGCAGGTTGGGCGTCTGGGTGGAGGGCGTCGTGACGGACGCGGGCGCCTCCGAAAACCCAAAGATGCCGCGCGGCGTGTAGAACGGCGAGATGGGCCGCATCGGCGGCCGCGTGTCGAGGACCGCGCGCTCGGCCACCCGGATTGCCTCGATGATCTCGCCGGCGTGGTGGACCGCGTTGGCCGCGATGGCGATGTACTGCGGCCGGATGTTCTTGTTGGCCGCGATCATCAGCTGGATGACGCAGCGGAAGACCGTCAAGCAGAGCCGGTCCAGCTCGGTGCCGCTAGAGGGCAGCTGCGCCATCAGGCTCATGATGAGCTCCTGGTTGTGGCCCATGACTTTGTCGAGGTTCATGCCCTGGCGGAACGCGCTGCGCCGGCGGCCGATCCGAGCCTTGAGCGACTGCTGGCTCGAGTGGATGTCGTCCTGGCTCTCCTTGACGCCGTCGCTCGCGCTGTCGATCGAGACGACGCCTTTCTTCTTGGGCGGCGGCTCGCGTTGCGCCTTCACGTGCTGCACGATCTGGATGAGGCGCTCGTTCTCCTCCGCCGTGAACCACTGCAGCTTGTCCTTGAGCGTAATCCCGCCGCTGGGGATCGGTGGCGGCATGACTGCGATCGTGGGGGCCGCCCAGTAGAAGAGCTCGCAGTTGCGCATCTTGGTCTGGATTACCGCGTTGCTCACCTTCTCATCGAGGTCCGGCTCGACGCGGGCGCCCTGCTTCAGCAGCAGATCGATGATCTCACGGTGCTGCAGCTGGATGGCGACCATCACAGCCGTCTTGCCCGTGCCGGGGCCCACGACCTCGTCGATGGCCGCGCCCTGGTCCAACAGGAGCTCCACCGTGGCCAGGTGGCCGCCGTAGACCGCGGCCATGAGCGGCGACGGCGAGGTCGCCGCGCCCGGGTGCTGCGCCCGCGCCTCCGCGTCGAGCCGAATCAGGTGCTCCTTCATCAGGCACATCGTCTTCAGGACGGCCGCGTGGCCGCCCAGGCACGCCCACACAAGGGCCGAGCGGCCGCCCGCGTCGAGCGCGATCGGGTCGACCTCGCGCTCCATGAGGATGCGCACGACCGAGGTCTGCCCGCGCGCCGCGGCCTTCATCAGTGGCGTCGTGCCGTTCTCGTCGGCGGCCTCCAGCTCGGCCTTGGTCGCGCTCATGAACGCCGTTTTGGCGAACCCGAGATGCGCAGCATCCAGCAGCGTCAGGCGGCGATGCGGGAACTGGTGAATGAAGTTCGGCAGCGCGCGCTGCAGATCGATGTTGCCCTGCGCCCGCAGCGCCATTTCCTCGGCGTTCATCGCGTTCGTCAGCGAGTTGGTCACGAGCGAGCTCAGGTCCTGGCCGTTCAGGCCCTTTTCACGGATCGCCTTGAACCGCTTCTCATTGACCTTGCGCTGCTCCGAGTCGGGGAGCTTGCCGCCGTGGAACACCAGCAGCTTGTAGATCTCGCCATACCGGAGCCGCCGCGCAATAATGACGGGCGTGATGCCCGCTTGGTTGGGGACATTGGGGTCGCCGCCTTTCAGCAGCAGCACCGAGCAGAACGTATAGTCGCGCAGCGAGGCCGCGAGATGCAGCAGCGTGTTGCCGTAGATGTCCACGGGCATGTTGAGCGTGTTGAGGATGACTTCCATGTTGTCCTGCAGCACGGCGCGCAGGCCCTCGGCGTTGCGCTTACTTGCCAGCTCGAGCAAGCCGACGCCGCCCGCGAGCATGCCGCGCCCCTGCTGCGAGGAGAGCCGGTGCGGACTCTCCGAGATCGGCAGGTGCCGATCCGGCGAGCTCCCGTCATCGCGGCGGATACCGTTCTTGTCGCGCTTGTTGATCTGCCATTTCCGCAACGGCGTGAACATGGTGCCGACCGGGCCGTCGCGGCGCGTCACGGCAGGAGGCGGCCGGCGGAGGCCGCGGCCGGGACGGTCGGTCGGAGCTGCTGCTGCTGCTGCTACTGCTGCTGCCGCCGCCGCCTACGAGCTGAGGGAGCCTTGGCAAGACCGGGCCCGACAGGATCCAAGCCACAGTCGTCACCACAACGCGTGGGCGCTGCGACAGGGGGTTGCCACACTGCCCAACCGCTCGGGAGAAGTACAGACGCACGGCGTCGTCAGAAGCGTCAGAAAATGGATAAAAAAAGTGAAAGTAGGTGGAACCACTGATGCAGCTGTGGTCGGGATGCGCGGGAACAAGAAAAGGGTCAGTGCTGGGACCATGGGCGACGAGGATCCGACGAGGATCCAACGAGGATCCGACGAGGATCCAACGAGGACGACGTCGTGTCACCAGCGGCGGGCTGGTATGATACCTATCGGGGGATACCGCATGCCGTGGATGCCCCGCGGAAGCCTGCCACGCCACCCCTTGGCTGAGGGGAACTTGAAGACCTTCTGTTGTTGATGCCACGGCCGGCGCGCGGTCAGGGACGAGCGGCCAACGGCGGGCGACCAACGGCGGGCGGTGGACAGCCTACTGGCGACGGGCGGCGATGCGCGCCTCGTGGGCCAAGTCCACGCTCGCCAGATGGCGCGGCTCCGGCACGCGTGGCAGCGCGGGACCTCGAGCCGAGGCTCGACGCAGCGATACGGCGACGACCCCGGCGCGGTAGGAGCGGATCACGTCGGACGTCCCCAGCCGTCCGTTCGCTGGCTGCCGCGCTCGCCCGTCCCAGCGCCCGCTCTCGCCGTGCCTTCCCGCAGGTTTGAGCCCACACGCGGCACATGGCGGTGCCGCAACGAAGACGGCCATGGCCGCGACCGCCGTCGTCGGGCCTGGCGGACGCCGCTCCAGCCGCCGCCGGCGCCGCGGTGGTGGGCCGCGCGGACGTCCGTCGATTCCACGATCGGCGGCTCGTTTTTTCAAACGACGCCGTTGCCCGCGGGTGCTTCATGTTATTTTCTTTTTCTTTTTTGCTGATTCGTTTGTTTTCGATTGCTGGGCATCGATCGACGGATCCAGCGTCGAGCCGACGGCATGCAGAGCAGCGGTGTTGTGCGACGTGTGCCGCGGTGTGGCGGCCGTGATCTCCGCCACGGACACGCGGCGATGGGGAACCGATGGGCGGGTCGCGCTGCCCCCCGCGAGCGGAGCTTGCGGCTGTTGTGCCGCCGGTCGATGCCGACGGGAATGGACACCGCATCCTCAACGCATCGCCAACGCCTTCGCGGCGTGACCCGGGGTGCGCGAGCCTCGACCATGCCCCGTCCGCCAGAAGCGGGCCCCGCTCGTTCGGAGAAGTCGGCTTTTCAATTTCAGGCCGAGGTACCATTAAACAGGCACGGGCCGCCGATGAGCGCCCATCGAGAGCTATGGGCCGGCGAGAGACCGCAACGCGATGTGTGGGTGCGGCGTCACGCCACCAGCGCTCCGACGCACACCGAGAGGACGAAGCGGTCACCACGTGGCGTACGATCGACATGCCCCGCTGTCGGCGCGACGTGGATGCCGACCGGGCCGTCGCCGTCGACGCTCGTGAATCACCACGTGGCCAGCGACATGGGTGGTATTATAAAAGGTTAGAAGTAAAGCTGCTGGGCTTGCGAGGCAATCGTCTCGCCCGGACAGTAGGTGCACTTGATCTTGCTATTCATCTGACCCTTGCTGATGCGGTTTAGACTCTCGCGGGCAATCATATGGCCGCACGTCAGCAGCATCGGCGGATTCGCATCGGTGCCTTGCTCCTTCGAGACGGGGCACACAAACGTCGAGTGATATCGGACGCGGTTGATGAGCGGCAACTCCACCGACATTTCCGAGGTCTGGGTCCACGCGACCCCCGGCTTGAGCACCGATGCCATCTTGATGAGCGTCGGCAGCGCGAGTGTGCCGACCATGGCCGCTGTCTCGAGCAGCGACTCGGTCGGCAGCTGGTGCAGCCGGCAAAAGTCGCGCGTCAGCGTTTCGGTGATCTGGGCGAGCCGCTCGGGGCCAACGAGGTCTGCATACGGGCTCTGCGCCAGACGGTCGCGGTACAGCACGGCGCCCATCAGGCGCTGGATGGCGTCGCCGTGCGCGTCACGGAAGCGCGGGAACTGCTGGCGTGCATACGTGACAGCGGGCTCCCACGCGCCGGCCTGCAGCAGCGTCATATACTGCCACGAGACGAGCCGGTATGCGAGCGTCGACTGGAGCGCGGCCAGCGCGTCGCTATGCTGCGCCACCCACTGCCACGCGGGCTCCAGGTCGCCGGCCTTGAGCGCCCCGAGCATGCGGAACAGCCCTTCAAAGAGGGCGCGGTCGTCCGCGGCGCTCGGGGCGAGCGACGCCTCGCGCTGGAACGTGTCGTGCAGGGCAAAGCGGCCCTCGCGCACAAACGTCTGCGCGATCGCGAGGTCGAGCAGATCGCTGCGCTCGCGCAGGACATCGGGGTCCCACAGCGCGTTCACATCGGTTTTAAACCGCTTCTCGATCGCGCGGCCATACTTGTAGAGGCCGGCCTGGACCTCTTTGTGGGGCTCCTGCAGCTTGGCCATCGCGTCCTTGACGATCTTCTGGAGCTCGGCCACGACGACGGCGATGTCGACGGGCGGGAGCGGCGACGACGCATCGGCGGAAGCCCCAGCATCCTGAGTGGGTGGTGGTGGTGGCGCTGTCGATGCGGATACGGATGATGACGAGGAAGAGGAGGCGGAGGCGGCGAGACGAGCGCGTGCCTGCTTCAGCTGGGCCACGAGGTCATGGAGCGTCTTGTCGGACTCGCGCGCGGCGATCTTTTGCCGCTTCGCCACTTTCTCAAACTCGGGGAGGATCTTGTCCATGATCGCAGCTCGCACGAGGCGGATCACACGTGGAGCGGCGCACGTGGTGGGTTGCCCGGAATAAAGCGCACGGAATGGGAGGCACACGCCGCGACCCGTGGCAGAGGACAGGCGAGATCAAGGGTCAACGGCACCCACGATGCCGCTCGGAGATCAGCACCACGCAGGAAGGAGAGGGCAACCCCGCCAAGTATCAGCGGCGTCGGCGATGCGTCCAGGCCTCGGTTGGGCCATGGGCGCTGCAACCGGCGTCCGCCATCTGACACGTGTCGGTGCGAGGCCGCCGCGCCCAAGGCCCACTGATGATCGCCGCCGCCGTATGCCGCGGGCGGCCGTATGCCCGGCGCAGGATGGATCCTCGCCTGGCCGGGCGGCCGCGCCGTGGCGCCACGAGCGCTGTCCGACCACGCCACGTCACGCCACGGCGGCCACGGCGGCCACCTCGGCGGCCGCGCAAGACAGCCGCGGCGACGAAGGCCGTCATGAGGCGGGGGGAAGGCGAAAGGGAAGCAGAGAAGGCGGCGGCCGCCTACGGCGCTGCGGGCGACGGGCACGATGGAGCAAGGCGCCGCGCTGCGATACTGCCCCTCGCGGGCAGCGTGGACGAGCAGCGTGTCGCCAGCGTGCCGATCGACCGCGGGGACTGCCGATCAGCGCGGTGCGTCGCTGGACCGCCGTCGGGTCGACCTGGTGGCGCTCGAGTTGCGGGAGCGGCGGCCGTGGGGCGTCACGGGGCGACCTCGATGCCGTGGCCGGCCGCCGCGAGCCGGGCGTTCAAGCGAACCGTCACGGCGGCGCGGCGACCTCCGAGGTGACATGGCGCCTGACAGTCGCGCGTGGCAGTATGCGGCGGCCTGGCCGGAGCAGGCAGCGCCCTGGGGTTGGCCGCGGTATCTACCAGCTCGACCCGGGCACCGCGCCTCATGAATCCACGGCGACCAAGTGCAGCGTGCAGTCATGCTGGCACCATGGATGGTTTGACATCTTGCCCGCGGGGATCGGATCGCCCGCCGTCAACGGGCGTCATGTGAGCCGTCAAGGGCGATACTTCACGAGTGAGACGAGCATCGCGGCGCCTATATCAGTCTCACTTCATTCAAACGACCGAACGATGGGTTCGATACGCGATGACAGGGTCCATGGTGAGCGAGCCCCCGATACAGCTCAGCGATGGAGATCGACGATGGCATGGCCCGCGGCATCGCATCCACGCATGCGCAGCATACTGGACTACGATCCGATCCGATATCGCCGCCGCTTTCGCGTCCACCCGGCTACTACACGGCTTGCTGCGCGTTCAGTTGCGCCATGGCGCCGCCACTCGTGCCCCGCGCCGGGGACCCTCGGACCGGGCGCGCCGCCGTGCGGCTGCCTATCATCCTCATCATCAGCGTTGTTGTCGTCGTCGTTCTCATTGTCAGCCTTGTCTACCACCGCCTCCGCCACCAGCGCCATCCGCATCCTGACGACCGCGGCGACGGCGACAACAGTACGTGTGTCGCGGAAGCGGATGTGCGCCGTCGGTCCGCGATACCCGTGACGGGCGCGGTGCCGCCGCCGCCGCCAGGGACCCCGGCGCCGCCCGGGCCGATGCTGGACGCCATCGACGGCGACCCCCGGCCCTACCTGCCGACCAGCGGCCGCCGCCTGACACCGCCGGCGCCGCGGAAGGGCTCCTGGTCACGCCTCGGGCACCGCCTCGTGCGCCCGATGCAAGCCCTGCGTGCGCGCCGCCGCAGCGCCGGCAGCACGTCGAGCGGCGGCGGCGGCCTCCGCGTGCGCCGCCACGGCACTGGACGAACGCACGACCGTCCCCGCAGACTCGTCCACGGCCTGCCCGCGTCCCAGCTCGTCCTGGTCACGACGCCGCGCGGCGGCGGCGGCGGCGGCGGCGGCGCCCTCCCAGCCGGCCGGCTCGTGCCGCTGCCGCCGCTCTACCCGCACTCAGCGACGCCCACCGACCGTCTGAGCCGCTTCGCCCTGACCGACCCGCATCTGCCTCGCCCTGCCCGCTCCAGCTGGATGCTCTCCCCGCCCGCCGCCGCCGCCACCGCCCTCGACGCGCCCGACGCGCGAATGGGGGGCCGCGCGTGGAGGATGAGGCGCTGGCGCCGCGGCGGCGAGCGCTTCCGGCGTCCCGACGGCTCCGTGCCGTGGACAGCGCCGGACGACTTGAACGGCAACACGCTCGCCGTGTTGCGGCAAGCGCGCGAGCGCGACCCGGCGCGGGGAGCCGCGGCGCCCGGCTCGCCGTGGGCGTCCGACGGCGCCTCCCTCATCGGCACGATGCCGTCTCATGCCGAGCTGTTCGGGCTCGGCAGCGGCGCAGACGCGGATGAGGACGGCTTGCAGGACCTGCCGGGGCCAGCTTTCCGCGGGCCCGGCGACGCGGTGGACGCGCCCACGCGCAGCATCGTCGCGGTCCGGCGCCACTCGGCCTCGCGGTTCGTCCGCGCGCCGCCGCAGCAGATGATGCCGCCGCCAGGGTTCCGTGAAGGGTTCCGCGATGCGTGGGCCAACCCAACCAAACCGCCCGCGTCGCCGCTCTCGAGCCTGCCCGCCAGCTTTCTGGAATCCTCGACGTCTTTCTTTTCATTGGCATGATCGGCCGCCGTTGGGTGATCGGCAGACCCCGTGGCCGCGTGGCTGAGTCATAAACGCAGCCACGGAAGCTGCGCCACACCCGTCACCCGTGGTTGGCCACGTAACGCCCTTCGAGCCGCAGGTCGGACATGTGGCACGTGAGGTGCCATTCCGCCCGGAGATCGGAACCTGAGGGCGTCGGTCGGACGACGAGGTCGGCCCCAGGTATCCGTCGCGGCTGTCCTTCGCATTCTGTAAGCTCGGAACCCACCCATCATCAATGAAGTGTGGTGCGTCGGGTCGATTGCTGCGCGCAGGGTCCATGCCTGTCATCCGAAAGTCGATGCGACAGCCGTTGGGGTGGCCTTCGACGACCTCTTCGGTGGGTGTATGACCTCAGCATATCTTGTGCCGCGCTGGCCTGGCCTGGTCAGTCCTCATTTTACATTGGATCACTCCCCGATTCCATAGTTTGATCATCACCCCGAACGTTCTTCGGTTGTCGCCCGGCCACTGCCGCCTGTTCGCCTTTCACCATGGAAGCATCCGGATTCCTCGGAGACAACGCCAGCGGCGGTTCTGCCTGGGGATCAGGCGAATCCCGCGGTAACTCGTCCTGGAACTCCTTCCTGCCTGGTCTTGTGACAGGCGGTCTGATCGGCGCCGGTCTGTCCCGCATCGGCCGTGGCGATCAGTATGGTCACGGCCACAGCTACGGTCACGGCCACGGCCACGGCCACGGCCACGGGTATGGCTACGGGTATGGCCACGGCTATGGTTACGGCCCCATGCCCCACGGGTACCCCGGCTATGGTCCCGGCGCCGCCCGGCCGCTCCCGCACTGGCAGCAGCCCGGCCAGCCCTACCTTCCTTACGGCGCGCCCGGCCAGACGGGGCCGCTTCCGCCGTACCACGTCGACGGCGGGACGAGCACGACGTATGGCTCGTTCGCGGTGCCTACGACGCGGCTCGAGTATGCAGAATGGCGGCTCGAAAACCAGCGCAAGCGCAATGCCTGCCACCGCATCGGATTCTTTATCGTGCTCGTGATGGTTGCCCTGCTTCTTCCGCGCAACACGACACAGGACCTCACCGTCGTCCAGGGCGACCACGCGCTGGTCCCGCTGCCGACATATACGCTCGAGCGCTTCGATGTCGCGCCGTCGCAGGTCGATACTTATGTCTTCCATGACCATCCACCGCCGCTCACGGAGCTCTTGACGCTGCCCGACCGGCATCTCGAGATTGACATCCGGCAGGGCGCGTTCAAGTCGGTCCGGTATGACTTGCACCCGGGCTCGACGATCGCGTTCTCGTGGAAGTTCCAAGGGGCACCCAACGTCGCCATCATTCAGGGCACGCAGGCGTTTGATGCTTTTATCGCCTCGGGCCGCATGCCCTCGCATGCGCTCAAGTACGAAAACAACACGCCGCAGGATGAGTTTGTCTTCCACGTGCCGCAACGCGACGCCTACTATGTTCTCTGGTACGCGCGTAGCCGCCGCACGGTGGCGACGGGCACCGCCGTCATCCGCGTCGCGGCCAGGGCATACAGCACCGAGGGCGCCGCCCAGCGCTGCCCGGCCGACGCGACCGAGGCCTGCACGGTCCCGGGCGTCTTCGGCCGCCGCCAGTATGTGCTGTTCGTCGCGCCGACCGTCCAGCACGTGTACGCCGTCCAGATCCACGAGCGCGTCATGCTGTGGCCGTGGCTCCTCTGCGGCGCCGCGGCCGTCGTCGCGGGCATCGCCCTGTTCATCCACGACCGCGGCGCCCTCCAACGCGAGACCCGCGCCCACTGGCGCGCCGTCCTCTCTCCGGACGGGTCCGAGTCGCGGCCGGATGCTGGACCCCCCGCGGGCGACCCCACGCTCGCTGCGGCCGGCCGCGGCGAACCGGCCTCGGCGGATCTTGAAGCCCGGGCGGGCGCTGACCCGACGGCGCCCGCCGCCGAGGAGCGTCCCGCGGCCGCTGGGTCGTCACGCCCGCCGCCGCCGCCGCCGCCGGCCGCCGGTGCGGGTGGCGCGCGCTCCTCGCCGGACGACAAGCCGTCCGGCACGGACGCGCCGCCGCCGCCGTATACGCCGTTCTAGCGGGGTGCGGGTTTCGTTTGGGGGAGGATCATGACGAACGACCGACTAATAAACGATGTTGCATCAATCGAAACGCAATCGCTGGCCATGCTTCGAAGATCACCGGCTGTGTGAGGCTATGCACGGCTGGCGGTTTCGTTTGGGGTGAGGGCCTGAGGCGGGTGGCCCGTCGGGAGGGTGATATCCTCGGCCTCCTGGGCTCGCCGCTGTCTGCTTTCCTTCACCCCTGGAAGTCTCCTCGAGCCACGGCGATTTCTGATGAGTGGCGATGGGTGGTTTGGCTGTTGCATCGGGGCCGTGCGCCCGAGGCCGTCACCCGCGTGCGGGGGGCCCGGCCGTCGCTAGTGCTTCTCGCCGCGATGGCTTCTCCGATGATGGCCTTCTGTCGTCCTGGCGGCGTTTCCGGCGCACGTCTCACCGCGCGACGCGGGTGAAGCAAGGGTAGCGATAGCCCGCACCCGTCGGGTCCACCGAGACATCACGAAAACGCGGAAGGGCGAGCGCGCCTTTTCACCCTTCGCGGCGTGTGACACCTGCGTCGCTTGGGAAGGCCCCCTGTCGCTGCGAAGGTGTCCGGGTGGTTCCGATCCATCCCGGTGCACCGCTGTCGCCCCGGCGCGAGCCCTCATTCCACCGCGCCCTGCAGGATCATCGACATGACGCGATGGCGCGCTGGGACCTACCCCTCGTGAGACCGAGCGCTGCGTTCGATCGGCGACGCGAAGATCGGCGGCGGCGGCGGCGTCGTGTCGCCGCATCAACAAGGGCGAGCGCCGGTTCAACAAGGCGTTCCAGCGGCCCGACCACGACCGTGCGCAACGCCTCTTCACCGCTTCCACGCACCTCTCGCTCCTCTGGGGCCGGCGAAGGGCCACCGGGGGCCGCCGCCGTCCTCCCGCGCGCGCCAGCCCCCGTGGGCGGCGGCCTGAGCGGGCACTCGGCGCGCGCGTGCCGATCACCCGCCGCCGCCCTCGCCGCCGCCGCCGCCGTCGCCGCCGCCGCCGCCGCCGCCGCCGCCGTCGCCGCCGCCGCCGCCGCCGCCGCCGCCGCCGTGAGCGCCGTGGACGAAAGGAAGGCAACCCCCCCAAGGGGCGCTTCACGTGGTTCCGCCCGCCGGGCGCGGCCGATCCAGACGGGATCCGCGCGTGTGCCGCGCGGATGGGTATGCGCGGCTGGAAGGGCGGCAGCAGCCGTCGCCGAACGACGCCGAGCACGCCGTGGCAGCCGCGCATACTCGCGCCGCGGCCGATCCTAGCGCCGCGAACGACATCCGGGTGGCGGCGGCGACCTCGTGACGACCGCCGCGAACGACCCGACGCCGGTGACGGCTGTGATCAAGACAACGACGAGGGCCGATCGCGTCTCTGGGAAGGCTCGAATTCCGTCTGACGAGGTCGAACGCGTCGCTCGCCTCGAGGGGACCGCCATCGCTCCATCGCCATCGTTCGGGCCAGCCCGCCACCTCGCTTGCTGATCCCTGTGTTGATGTTGCGGGTTTCTGTGCTTTCTGGAGCCTCCCGCGCAGTCCTGTATAGAGAAAACGACAGCCCGTGCCCGTTCACGCATTCGTCCCCGAGAGCCGCCTTGCGCGCGGGCGAACGGACCACCACCGCCCCCGGCGACGACCGCGTCGTCCCGCCTGTCCGATCATTGACGAAACTCCGCTGGTGTTGCGGGGTGTTTCAGCCGCGGCCCGCCGACGCCGTGATGAGCGCACCCTTTCGGGCCGCGGCGGCCCTCAGCGCCCGCGGCGGCCTCGACGGCAGCGGCAGCGGCCTCGCGGCGACGCCGACGCCCCATCACGCTATCAATGACCAGCTGGATGAACTCGCCCGCGAGGCGCAGACCTTCGTCAGCCTTTTCCGCGCCGTCGCCGCGGCGTGGGAGGACGCGACCGACCAGGCGGCCGTGCACCGGCTGGGCGGGGTCCCCACGGCCGTGCAGCTGGCGGCCCTGACGGCCGCGCCGCACGCCGGCACCGGCCGCACGCTTGCCGAGCAGCACCGCCTCCTGCAAGCGATCTGCCGCCGGATGGGCAGCGTCCTCGGCGCCTGGGCGCATCCCATCGCCACCTACACGGCCGAGCTGGCGGCCACGATCGACGAGATGATCGTCGGCGAAGGGGACATCCAAACCCACAAGATCCAGGTCCCGTTCTACGTCCTCAAGACGGTCAGCAACGTGAAGCTCTCCGTCAAGGAGTTCCTGCCCGCCGCCGCGACGGCGGCGACGGCGGCCGCCGCGCCCGGCCCCGCCGCCGCACCCCCCGTCCACCCCGCGCCGGCGACAGCTGACGGCGCGACGGTGAAGCAAGCGACGCTGGCGGCGTTTGCGACGCCTCCGCCCCTCGGCCCCGCGCCGCCGCTGGCGCGCTACCGCACCCTCCACGGCTCGGCCTCCTCGCTGAGCGCGTCGCAGCCGCTCGGCGGCACCGCGGCGTCCGCGGCCACGTCTGCGGCGACGCCCGCGTCGGCCGCGACGCCCGCGTCGGCCACGACGGCGATATCGCCCGCGACGCCCGCGACGCCGCCGTCGCGCACCGACGCGGCCTCGGAGCTGGCGCGGCACGAGTTCGAGCGCGTGCGGCTGCGCGCGACCGAGACGCGCACCGGCGACTCGCCCCGGCTCGTGACGCCGGTCGTGGGCCACGCGCCCGTCGGCAGGGACGGCGTCTCGGTTCGGATCGCGGCGCAGCTGTTCGAGCACCGCAGCGCCGAGATCGCCGCGTCGCCGTCGCCGCTGCACGCGCCGCGTGGCGTCCAGCGCGCCGCCGGCGCCACCGGCTCGGCCGGATCCCTCACGCGCCGCGCCCACGCGCCCCACCGCCGCCCGTTCCCCCCCGTGGACGGCGAGCCGGACGCGGAGGCCTGCCGGTCCGTGCCGCAACCGGACTCGGCCGCGACCCCGGTCGCCGCGGCGTCCGCGGGGCCGCCGTCGTCGGAAGTCTCGCCGGCGTGCGCGTCGGCGGCCCGCGACCACGCATCCGAGAGCCCGGCGTCCGCGCCGCCGCCGATCGACGCGTTTTCGCCGGTGCCCGAGCGGGAGACCGAGCCGCGTCAGCCGCAGGTGCCGCAGGAGCGACAAGAACAGGACCAACAGCAGCAGAAGGTTGTGGAATCACATGATGCTCAGCAGAAGGTGCACGACCTAAAAGAGCAGCAGAAACCTGGCCTGGAGCAGAAACCTGGCCTGGAGCATCGACAGGTGCCCGATCTGCAGCTCGAGCAACTGCCGCCGAAGCCGCTGAAGGGGTCTCAGTCGCAGTCGCAGTCGCTGCCGCTGACTCCGGCATCGGAAGCGCGCCGCATCGCGGCGTTGTCGACGGACGACGTGTTTGCCGAGATGACCGCACTGATCAGTGAAACGGCGCAAGGCGTGCGGTCGGCGCACCAATCGGCGGGGGCTGGCGAGGCCGGGGATGCGTTGCCGAGCCTGCAGCCGTTGCAGGCGTCGTCGGGCGCGGACGCGCTCTTGCAGCCGTTGAAGCACACGCTCCGCCAGCGGTCGACGCGGTCGGTGCTGCTTGAGAGTCTCGACGCGCTTCAGTTCGAGCAAGACTTTGGGGACGATCTCGATGCCAGAGACGGCGCTCGTGGCGACATGGACCGCGTGAATGCCGAGACGAGCGCGCGCCTCGACGCGAGCGCTGCCCAGGTGCTTCGCGTCGTCTCGGAGAAGCTCGGCCTCGGCCAGGAACCATCGGACAGCAGCAGCAACAAGCACTGGTCGACGCCGCGTCAGGATGAGACCATCATGACGCATCTGGCCGATGAAGAGCTCGCCAACAAGACTGCGGGCGATCCCCTCGCCAGCCGCCGCCCCTTCCGTCTCGGTGGCAACAGCCTGGCGTCGTCTCTGCAAGCCATGGCGGAAACGTTGCCGCTGGCAGGGATGGACGGCAACGGGGAAAGCAGCACGCACCGCGGGGAGGGCAGTCATACCCACCGCCGGGAGGGCAGCAGTACCCGCGCGGTGCCGCAGGTGACCGATGACGAGACCGGCGGAAGCAGCAGCGCCGCGTTGTCGGTACCCACGGGATCGCAGACGCACTCCCGTGCTGTCTCGCAGGCTCGACTGCCGCGCGCGCCGCCGGCCGACGTCGTGACGGTGCCGCTCACGGGCGGGGCCCCTCGGGAGCCGATCGCCGTCACGTCCGCGACTGCCGCTGCGGACGCGAGCGAGACGGCGGGGCCCGAGCCGATGTCGCTGCGAGCGCGCAAGCGCGCGTCGTCCATGATGGGCCTGCGCCCCGACTTCAGCTCGGACGCACGCGCGCTCATGGCGGCGGGCGCCCTCGCCCCCGCGCCGACAGCGTCGACGGCGCCGCTCTCCTCGCACCCCTCCCGCAGCGACGGCCTCGAGGCGCCGGCCGCCGCCGCCCCGCGCCGGCCGCTGGACGGCCCCGCGCCGCCCACCGCCACGCTCGATGTCTTCATGGAAGCCGCGGTCGAGCGGCTCTGCGAGATCCGTGGCCTCACGCGTGATGACGGCGCTGTGCCCTCGCGGGCCAACGACGGCGCCAGCGCCACAGCCGCGCCGCAGCTCCGGCAGCCGGTCGTCTACGACGCCGCCGACAGCCGCTTCGATTTCATTCGCAATATGGATCTCGAGGCCGACGACGCCGACGAGCTCTCGGACGTCTCGGGGCTGGCGCCGCCGCAGCTGCCACCGCTGTTCGCGCCGCCGGCGGCGTCCGACGCCCCGACGGGCAGCGCACGGCCCGCGCCCGGCCAGTTGCTGCCGCTCGACCGCCGCCCCTCGAACTCGGTCAGCAAAGACAAGCTCACGACGGTCGACATGTCGCACCCCGCCCATGCGGAGCGTGAAGTCCAGCATGCGCCGCAGTCCATGTCCAACACGGCGCCCCTGCAGGCGGCGCCCTTGATGAGTCCGCAGTCGGCGGCCGACGAACCGGAAGCGGCGTTGCCCTCGGAGGCCGTCGTAGAGGCCGTCGCCGAGCCGCCTGCCGCGAAGATCGTGGCAGCCCCCGTGGCCGTGGCCACCCATCCGTCTTCAGTTCTGGCCGCGTCAGGAGTGACGGCGACGGCGACGGCGTCATTATCGTCGTCGTCTGCAGCGACAGCTCCCGCCGCGGCAGCTCCCGCCGCGGCGGCCACCGGCAAGACAGCTCCCACCGCAGCTGCAACGGCCCTCGCGGCCCCCGCGGTGTCCGAGGCGGCGAAGCATGGGCTGACGATCGATACGTCGCTGGCCAACAAACCGATGGCGCAGTGGCAGCGCCGCGCGCAGGAGCAGCGCCAGCTGCTGGGCCCGCAGTTGGAAGCGCTTGCCGAGTCAGCGCTGGGGATCAGTGCCACGACGCGCCGGCCGCAGCTCCTTCTGATGCCCTTGAACGACATGTTCGAACTGTGCCACATCGATCTGCTGCACCCGTGCCGCCTGGGGCGCAGCAACACGCAGCACGTGCCGTCCTTCAAGGCGTTCGGCACCCAGGTGGTGTCGCGCAACCACATGGAGTTCTATCTCGACCGCGGCAACGTCTATGTCCGCGATATTGGCAGCAACTCGGGAACCTTCCTGAACGGTACGCGCCTCAGCGAGCCGGGCACGACGTCGGCGGCCATCAAACTCCGCACCGGCGACTACCTGCAGCTCGGCAAAGACTTCATCGAGGAGGGCAAGGAAGCGCTCGCCCGCGGCGACGGCGCCGACCGCGAGACCAGCGTCGAGCCGCGGTACCGCTGCGTTAAGATGCAAGCGCTGGTGATCAAGCCGCCGCCGGAACTCGTGGTCCCGCCGTCGGACCCCAACGCGGCCGCGATCCATCTCGCCGACCCGCGCAGCGGCCGTCTCCACGGCTCGCGCGACGACATGGACGACACGGACGACGACCTCGTCCCGGTCACCGTGCGCAAGCACTGGATCGGTGGCGGCAGCTCCGCGGCCGCGCGCAATGCGAGCATCTCCCACACGCATGCCGGCAGCTCCGCCAGCGCGAGCTCGGCGGCGCACGACGGACACGCCGCTAACCGCGAGGTCTCCGCGCGCGCCAGCCGGCTGTCGTCCGCCCCCGGCGGCCACGGTGACCCGAGCGGGTCGACCGTCTCGGCGTCGAATATGGCGCCGACGGCGTCGTCTGCCGCCGCCGCCGGTGGCGCAGCGGGCGCCGGCTCGGGCGCCACGAACAGCAGCAAGACGCCGGCGGCGGCCCATGAGCCGTCGAAGCGGCTGCTGGAGCGCACGCTGTCGAACCATCTGGCGCAGCAGCTGCACGCGTCGCGACAGACGAGCGTGTCGCTGCAGGGCCCCAGCGGCGGCAGCGGGTCGGGCGGCGCGCTCAGCGGCACGGGCGCCGCGGCAGGCGCCGGCGCGTCGGGGCTTCACACGGGCGGGTCCGCCCACGCGTCCGCAGGCTCGCTCGCGTCCAACCTCGGCGGTTTCGGCACGCTCTCGGTCGGCTCGGGCTTGTCGGCGACCCGGCTCAATGTCGCTGCGGCCGCGCTGTTTCACCAGCCGACCGTCCAGCGCGGCCGCTACCTGCTGGGCATCGCGGCGAACAGCCTGGGAATGGGCTCGCACCCCAAGATCAAGAAGCTGCATGTGGCGAACATCAAGGGCGAGGCGGTGCTCAAGATCAACTTGAAGAGCTGGGAAAGCCGTCGCCGGATCGGCATCCAGGATCTGCGCCAGGGGTATGCGTCCAAGCAGTACCTGGACATCTTCCCCGACACAGGTCTGGACTCGCCGACGTTCCTTGTGACGGGCCCCACGGGCCACGTGGGCAGCTTCCAGTTCGTCAACACGATGAAGCTGGAAGTCACGACGCCGAGCCGCAAGAACCACGCGCCGACCTTCGCGCTGACCGGCAACTTTGCGGACGGCAAGTACCTGCTCGTGCAGAAACAGCCGCAGACGCGCGAACAGAAGTTCCTGGGCGAGTCGCTTGGCGCGCAGCAGGTCGACAAAAACATTCTGAAGACCATCCTCGAGACCCGGTGGTACAGCACGGTCGAGTTCGAGGAGGGCGAGTACAGCCAGCTCATTCTGGCCGCCGTGGTCTATGTGACGGTCGCGCGCATGGTCCCGCCGTGATTTTTCTCCCCCTTTCTTCCCCCCTTTCTTGTCATTACCGCGACCGCGTTGTCGGTCCTCGCGGCTCTATACGCATCGTATGAATAGGGGATACCTTAGACGTCCATGGGATCGGCATATGGGAAATACCACGATTTAACGCGCTTGTGCGACGCTGGGTCTGAGCAAATTTTGAGTACCGGGCTAGCACCGGCCGGAGAGCGCTCCCGCCCCATCCAAGGTGCCAGAGCACAGGTCTCCCCGAGCTCCTCGTCTCCGACATGACGCTGGTCTTTTGGGTCTTTTTCTATCCTTTCGCTCGCTCGCTCGCGCGCTGGCTGGCTGGCTGGGTCCGCCTGCGGAGTGTTCATCCATCCCGTTGGTGCTGAGCGCGTTCGACGCTTCGACAGCGTCGCCCGTCAATCGGCTTCTGTCAAGGAGCCGCTAGCGGGGTCGGCCGTTCGGAGGTCTACCGCGACCTGTTCAGGGGCCGCCCAGGCTCGGGACTTCAGATTCGGCCGACGGGCTGGCCCCGCGGCGACTCGGCTCGCTCCATCGCCCGCCCGCGGCCAAGCCCAGCACCACCGGACGCTTGCTGGGCCTCTCCGACAGGGAGAACCAGAAGCTGCGGGACGCCGATGCGAGCACGGCACGTCGAGACGTGCGGCATCCGTTCTGGGCCGCGCGACCCCGCGGGTCCCCTGGCTCGTTCGCTCGTGCTGCTGGGCAGCGTCGCCGGTTCGGCACCACCCCCGCGCCCAGGAAGGATGCAGGAAGGGCTTCACTTAAGACCTGCGGCGGCGGCGGTGGCGGCGGCGGCGGCGGCGGCGGCGGCGGCGACGGCGCGCGGCTCGGGGGTCATCAGTGGCCAGGGAAGCGCCGCCGCGGCGTCGAAGCACCAGCCCGCGGGCCCCCGCCTTGGACGGTGCTGGCGGCGCGGCAAACCGCATGGGGGGAGGCTGCACGGGAGGCAGGCGCCGTGCACGGACGCCTGCGGACCAGCGAAAGGCTCCGCCATCTCGGCCGCTCCGCGACACGCGTCGGTCGGCAGCCGCCCGCGATGGCCGTCGCACCCACGCCGCCGCTCGCGCTCACGGCTCGCCGAGGCCGTGCCACTGAGTTTCTTGAGAACGCCTCCTTCGCTCCCGAGGCCGTCGCGTCGTTCCCCCGCGCGTGCGAGGCCGCTGAGCGCGGCACAGGACGGAGCGGCGGCGCGGCGGCGCGTCGCCTCTGTTGCGCTGGCATGGCTCCGCAACAGAGAGCAGCGAGCTCTCGCATGGCATGGCGTTCCGACCGAGGACGGTCGGCGGTGGTCGGCGTCGTCCGAGGGATGGGTGAGGGGAATGGATGGATGGCCGGCCGGCCGTCGCAGGATGGGGCCATGAAAGGCCTGCCTGGGGTCGCCGGTCATGTTGGAGAACCGGGTATACTAACGAGGACGATGAAGTCGCCCCCGTCCGCGCCCATAAGGCCCGACGAGCCCGAAGCGAGTTTGGGATGTGTGAGACCATTCGTCACAACGACCACGACGTCTGTTGCTCCTCTCGACGTCATCCTCGACACACGACACCGCTTTCTTGCCTCGATATCCGGCATCCCAACGACTTTTGTGCTCTCCTCTTCCCCCCTTCTTTCTCGCTCGACTCCACGATGCTGGGCACCTCCCGAATGGCCGTTGTGGCCCTGAGCGCGCTCGCGCTCGTGGCGCCGTCCGTGCTCGCTAAGACCAAGACCGAGTACATCAACCTGGCCGTGAACCACCAGGTCCTCGCGACGGCGTCCTCGTATGCGACGGCGCCGCTGTGCAAGGACAACTCGTGCTCCCCGGAGCACGTGCTGGCCGACGACGGCGACGACCACTGGACATCGACGCCGACGTTCGACTGCTCGGCCAACCACACCGAGTGGGTGCAGCTGCAGTGGGGCCAGACGATCGGCGCGCGCGACATCCGCACGATCCGTTTCCGCTACACGTCGGCCAACCCCGCCGGCGCGTCCAGCCTGCGGGTCATCCCGCCCTCGGGCAGCCTGGACCCGGGCGTCGCCGTGTCGTACAACGCCACCGACGGCTGGGAGACGTACACCTTCGAGCCTGCCGCGTCGCTCGTGTCGACGGTGCTCACGTTCTCGGCGCTCAAGCCGAACGAGCAGAACGCGTGCTTTGTCTCGGTGAACAACTTCGAGGTCATCGAGGCCATCACGACCGAAGTGAAGGGCACGAGCGCCGGTGCGATCGTCGGCTACGTGCTGGCCGCGCTCGTGCCGCTCGCGCTGGCCTGGCTCGTCTTCCGCGTCGTCCAGCGCCGCCGCCTCCGCGAACACCGCCGCCGCCTCTTCCGCCGCCACTTCGAGGCCCAGATGAACCGCAAGGAGAACATGGCCCTCGCCGATCAGGCCGCTACGCCCGACGAGGCCTAAGCGAGCCTCCTGTCGGCATCGGTCGACATGCTCGTTCGTGTCAAGCACGCGTGAGACCATCGCCCTCGGCAGGACCAAGGTACACACAGACAGACCCCCTCTTCGCCATCATCTACACCGTTTCTTCCTCGGCCTCTCTCCTCGATTCCTCGCCGCCACCTGCCCAGAAAGCTTCCTCGTTTTCCCTCCTTTCCTGGTCCCGGATCATGCTTCCGCCCCCTCTCATCGAAGTCTGGCGACTCTCCCGTCCCACTCTCCGTATCGCGTGTTCGTATCCCGAAATCACCTTGCTTCCCCCCCCCGCGACGCGCTTTCCCCTTCTGCCGCCATCTTTCTCCCCGACGTCTCTTTTCTGCTGTGCTGTAACCTATTGGGAATGGTCGGACCCCGTTCTGGGTGTTCATACCCCGTCTGTGCTTCCCCCCCTCATATCCTTTCAACGCCTCTCTCTTCTGTAAACAAGTTGGATCTACTTGAACAACAATCACCGCATCGTATGTGACGTCCAGCGTACGGAAAGAAGCGTGAGTCTTCACTCAGTGAGCTGCACCCTCCTGGTCTGATCTTGGTGTGATCAGCCGTGAGTCGCAGACCGTGCGGCGAAGGGGGCATGCGCCCATTCTGAGGGAGGTCGCTTTCGGGGAGTATGCTTCGTTGTACATGTCAGCCAGATCAGTCGACCACGAGACGCCACCCTGAGGGCGATCTCATCGATCCAGAAGGAAACATCACCGCAGCGGCTCGAGGAAGGACTCGGTTGTCGCCTCGACCTGGCGTCGACCCAGCAGCACGGCCGTCAGGGGCGGATGCGCTCGGTGCGGCCGGCATCCTCACACCGCATCCAGGCCACGGCACAGGGCGCGGACATGCGACGGCACCGGCACGCGCACATCCATGAGCCCGAGCCCCTGCGCGTTCGCCAGGTCGCCGTGCGCCGACGGCGCATCGACCGCCGCCAGGCTACCCAGCACGCTGCTCTGCCGGCTCGGCGTCGCGCTCACGGGCGCCGTCTCCTCCGCGTCCGTCGTCTCGCTCGTCTCCCCACGGTCGCTCCCTCCGCCGGCGTGCGCCCGCTTCGGCGTCGCCACCGATGGGTGTCGTTGTTGCTGCTGCTGCTGCTGCTGCTGCTGCTGCTGCTGCTGCTGCTGCTGCCAGAGTTCGCGGGCCCGTCGACGCTCCATGATACTGCTCGTGACGATGGTATCCACCGCAATGCGGCGCGACGGCGACCGCGTCGATGACCCCGGATGCGCGCGCAGCGGGGCCCCCCGGGGCGACGGTAACGGCAGACCCTCGCGATCGCGCGTCGCCATCCCCGCTGCGGTCGCGTCGCGCAACGACGGCGCAGAAAGGCCGTCCATGCTGCCGAAGCTCGCCACCGCGTGCTCGCTCGTCGTGCCGCCGTCCGCCGCAGTCGTCTCCCAGGCATCGTCGTCCGCGTCGGGCGCATCCGAGGGCAGCGCCGGGTCCGACGGTAGGCGCACCGCGTGCTGGATGTTGTGCAGGATACCGAAGCGGCGCGCCACGTCGGCGCGGCCGAGCCCGCCCTGCGCCACGATCGCGCGCGCCAGCGCGTTCCGCGGCGCCGGCGGCCACGACGCCATCGCATCCGCGTCCGGCGGGCCCGCGCGCGTCGACGGCCGCGGCGGCGGCCACGCCGGCGGCCACGCCGGCGGCCACGCCGGCGGCCACGCCGATGCCGCGGCTCGGACGTCCGCGGCGGCAGCGGTCTCGGGCGCCGCGACGAACACGCCGGACGGGTAGTCGTGGCCCGGCAGCAGGTGTGTCGTGTCGGCGAGTAGGCGGTCGAGGCGGCCGAGGCCGCCGGGCAGGGCCGCCGGACAGCTGTCGGCGAAGTCGAGACGGCCGCAGTGGCCGCCGGCAAAGAGGGTGTCGCCGGTCAGCACGGCGTCCGCGGGCGCGGTGGCCACAGACGCGGCGGCGGCGGCGGCGACGGCGGCGGCGGCGGCGGTGGAACGCCGCGCGGGCACGGGATGCACGGCGATGCACTGCGATCCCGGCGTATGGCCAGGCGTATGCACCATCGTGAGGCACAGATCGCCCGCGTCATCGACACGCAAGGGCGCGTCGCCCTCGCCCGCCGCGGCGGTTCCGAGAGACGGGAGGGGAAGCCAAAGATTCGACGTCGGCGTCCCGATGCCTAGCGGGAAGCCCGGGAAGCGCTGTTCGCCGGGTTCCGGCGCCGTCGACGCCGCCGCGGTGTTGGCCGTCCCATCGCCCCCATCGGCGTGGCTGGCGCGCGACAGCGCAGCTTCGGCAACCGGCAGACGGATCACGTACCCGTGCGGAACCGGCACGATCCGGCTGCTCGCCAAGACGCGATGGCGTCGTGTGGCAGCATCAGCCGTCTCGGCATCAGCAGCGTCGCTTCGCGGCGACCGGAACAAGCGTCGCATCCACGAGGGCCGTCCCGGCGCCACAGGCGCCGTTCCTGTCGGCGCCGCGGATGGGTCTGCTTCGGGCAGGTTCCCCGTCTCGGTGGCCGTCGCGGCAGAGGTCGCATCCGTCGTATCAGGAGGACCATCTTCGGCGGCGGCAGCAGCAGCAGCGGCGACGTCCGCGGGCAGCAGCGCCGGATTGGCGGCAAGCACTTGAGCGACATCGCGGGCGCCGACATAGACGCGGACGTCCGGCGGGAGATGGCGCACGACGTCGGCGACGCCCGGCACACGGACGCGGAACTGAGCGAAGGGCGGGGGCGGGGTCCCGCCGACGTGGTCGATGTGGGCGTGGGTCACGATGCAGCCGACGACGCGGAGACGCTCGCGCGCCACGATCTGCAGCAGGCGGCGCGGGTCCCAGCACGCATCGACCAGCACGGCCTGGCCGGAGCGGCGGTGAGCGACGATGTAGACGCAGTTGCGCATCGAGCGCGCATAGTCATCGAGCAAGGTCTGGATCGGGTGCTGCCAGAACCCGCGGCGCGAGAGGTAGTGGTGCCAGATGCCGGACGCGAGCGCCGCCGCGGCGGGCGGGTTGGCCTCGTCATCGTCGGCACCGCCGCCGCGGCTCAGATGGACGTGGGCCGTCGATGCCAGGGTCGCGGCCGACGGCGGCGGCGTTCCGTGGAAGCACAGGTCGCGGCCGGGCATGAGCACGAGGCACCGCCAACCGCGGCGCTGCGCCTGCGCCTCCATCCAGGCCCACTCGCGCCGCAGCAGCAGTCGTTCCCGCAGCACCGTCCGTGCGTGGCCGTCGCTGTGGGGCTCGCTGGACGCCGCGGCCCCGGGAGGTGTCGGGGAACCCGCCGCCGTCGCGGCCGCGAGGCTCGGCGCGGTCCCGTCCGGCGTAGGCCCGTCCGGCGCGGCCGCGGGCGGCGCGCGCCCGAGGACGGCGAGCGCGACCGCGCGGTCGAGGTCGGCCAAGGCGCGGTGCGGCACATCGAGGGCGCGCAGCGCTTCGCCGCGCCGCACGTACGGCGCCGTCCAGGCAGGCCGCAGGGCCAGCGCGGCCGTGGCGTCGACGACGGCGGCGAGCAGCATGCGGCGGTGCCACCGGCGCTCCCAGCCCATTGGCACGGACGCGTCCGCCGCCGCCGTGTCGGCGCCCGTGGAATGGGCGTCCGCAGCGGGCGCCGCGGCGTGGCGGCGGAACCATGGACGCGGCGGGGAGGGCGGCGGCCGGCGCGCCAGGTGGAGGTAGGCCTGGGCGCGGTCGACGAGGACGGCGGCGAGGAGATCGCGGCGGGCGCGCCACACGGCGACGGCGGCGGGCCCGACCGGCCGGAGGGCGGCCAGCGCCGGGTGCGCGACGATGCCGCGGTCGTCGGGGTCCGGGACGCCGCCGCCGGGATCGCGCGCGCCTGCGGCGGAGGCCAGCGGTACGGGCCAGGGCGGCTGCCACGCGGCCGCCGCGGCGCCATCGGGACAGGCGGTGGCCGTGTCGAGCCGCACGGCCGGAAAGCGCGCGAGCGCGCGTGTGCAGCGCCGCACGGCGTCGGCGGGCTGCTGCGCCGTGAGCGCGGCGTCCGCGGCGACGCGGTCGGCCTGGACGGCGTCCGCGTCCGTGTCCGCGAGGGGTGTCGGCCACGGCAGCCGCGGCGCCCTCGCCGAGGCCGTGGCCGCGGCGGTGGTCGACGGCGAGCGGCGCAGGGCGGCGGCGATCGCGACGTCGCTCGGGTCCCATCGCGCGACGGCGTCGGCGGCGGCGCCGTCGGCTTCGGGCGCCGGCCGAGGCGCTGACGCTGACGCCGCCGCCGCCGCGCTCGGAGCCAGGTAGACGTCGAGATCGGAACGGAGCGTCGGGTCGCGGTCTTCGTGGGCCGTCCATGGCGATTGCTCAAGGATGGACGGCCACGCGACCGCCGCATCAGCACTGGCATCGGGCGGCACCGGCGGCGGCACCGGCGGCAACGATCCTAGCGGCAGCGACAGCGGCGCGCACGGCGGACCGCGGGGGGCCAGGTCGATCGAGTCGTGCCCAGCGGCCGTCGTTGTGACGGCCGCAGGCGCGTCGGGTGCGGGCGGGTCATCGCTGCGCAGGACGGACCGCCGCCAGCGCGGCCATGGCGGCATCGTCAGACGTTCGCGGCGGTTGGAAGGCGCCGCCGCCACCACCACGCACCTCCGAGGTCGAACGCCCGTGGATGGCGACGGTGACCGGCAGTCGGCGCAGCGGCGGGTCCGAGACGGACAGACAGCTAGAAGAACGCGGTGAACCGATCCGCGGGAAGCCGCGTGGAAGCCGTGGCCAGGAGGGGTAGCGTTTCTAATTATGAGGTCGTATGGACAATATGAGGCCGCCGTGACCCTAGACGAGGAGACCGTGGGGCAGGACCCTTCCGATCCGGCCGTCTTAAGAGAGGTCTCTCTGGGGCAGATCGTCCATTCCTGGCGGAGCAGATGATGCATGCGTGTCGTGATCGCGATATGATACGGCGTGCCATACCGGCATCGTGATGGCACAATCGCCCGGCCGGCCTCATGACGATGGACGATGTAGTCATGGGCGCTCGTGCCGGCGGGACCCTGACCGGCGCTGACGGCCCGACCAGCCGCATTGCGGCAGGCGGCCCGGGGGTTCCCCCCGCCTCCTCACCCTTCTCTCCTCCAACCCCCAGATGACAAAAACTTTGGACGGAAACCCCGCTCCACCTTGGATCACCGGCCGAGGCGATCGCGACGCGCTCGCCACCAAGGATGCATCACGCAGGCGGCCTCGCATGAAATCCGCAGGATGCGAAGCATGGGATTCGGGACTTTCAATGTTGAATTCCTATCTACTGAACAAGGGGGGATGGGCATCGATCGTTCGGATCGTTCGCAGGATGAGACGGCGGACGGCTATCGGCCCAGAGCCGTCTTGACACAGCGGGAGAAGGCCTCGAACTCGGTCCGGCAAGAGTCCTTGGCGGTGTCGCTGAAGACTGTGCTGATGCAGCGACCGTACTGCGTCGCCTGCGCGCTGCACTGCGTCACGCCCTGCTTCAGGCGCTGGATGCCGCGACGCGTGCTCGGCGCGGCGGCCGCGACTGCCGAAGGCCCGCTCGGCATCTCCTTCGACACGATGAGGAGCAATGGAGACGAGGCAAGTGTGGTGCAGAACGCCAAGGACTGAGAATGGTGCGGGTCATGAGACGGGCGATGATGCTGTGACGGTGATGGCCAGGCCACGAACGACGACGCGCCGACGCAACCCTCCGCATGGTGCCATGGTGTCATCATGCCGACCTGTACACGCTCATACGGACGCTCATATGGACGGCGACGCCCGGGAAGCTTTCCTCCCCTGCTCGCGACGTTACCCCGTCGGCCCCCCGAGGACGTGCCGATCGCGAGAACACGCGACGCGGAGCCCGGGACATCATAGGGCGCATCTGCGATGAGGCGGGAGGGGGCGCGTGGACTTTGGACTAAGCCCTGCGGCCCCCTTCCCCTGCGTCGCGCTCGATACCCTCGAGACCATCCATCTCAGTCGTCCAGATCCATGCTGATGTCACAACGAGATGCTGGTGCTTGTTAGACGTTACACGAGGACGGGCTTCATGGACGAGGTCATCGACATGGTCACGTCCGACTCGACGCAGGTGTCGCTCGAGTCGTTGAGGCTGAGGTCCTCCGTGGACGAGGCCGCCGAGCCGAGCGCCATCTTGGGCGACTGCGCGAGGAAGCCGATGACGCGCTCAAAGAAGGGCACGTCCATCAGGCCCGTGATGCTGCCGTCGGCGGTCGGCCACTCGGCGCGCTGCACGTCGTCGCGGGCGAGTGCGTCGTTCAGGTTCTGCAGCGCCACCGCCGCGGCGGCCGCGGCCGCCTCGGCGTCGGCGTTCGTCTGGCCCAGCGACTGGTAGAACGGCAGTAGCTCCGCGGCCGGGTCGTCGGAGTTGGCCTTGAGGCCCGCGAGCCACTCCGTCGATCCGACCATCGTGACGGGCGCCTCCGTGTGCGCGCGAATCCCGGCGGCCATCCGTTCCACCAGCGCCGCCGGCGGCAGCGCGTCGTCCGGCTCGTACAGCGTGACCGGGCACACGGCGGTCGTCGGCGACGACGGCGCGACCGCCGTCTGGATCGCGGCCGCGGCCGGGCCCAGGATGCTGCGGACGAGCGTGTCGGCCAGCACGTCCACGGGCACCCACGCGGTCGGCAGGTCGAGGTCGCTCGGGAAGCGCCCCGACACGAGGGCCGAGCGGAGCACGCGCGGCGCCCACTCCTTCGGGTTCCACACGCCGGTCTGCGTGTGCGCGGTCACCTGGCCGACGCGGTGGATGTGCACGCGCCAGCGGCGGCCCGCGGCGTTGTGGGCGCGCGCGAGGCGCAGCAGCGCGGCCTCGCTGATCCACTTGGACGCGGCATACCCGAACGCGGTCGTGTCCGTGTTCGTCGTGTTCGCGTCCGGCGGCAGCACCGTCGTGCGGCGCAGGCGGTGCGCCACGACGGCCTGCTCGAGCTGCGGCGACAGCGGCACGAGGTGCGTGCTGATCGAGCTGACGAAGTGGAACGCGATCGCGTCGCCGTCGCGCTGGCGGTTGCCGAGCGCCGGCGCCGCGAGCGCCATCAGCGTCAGGTTCTTGAGCCCCGAGAGGCCGCCGCCCGAGACGGCGAAGCCCGACAGCGGCGCGTTGAAGTCGAGGCGCCAGCCGGCGTGCACGATGTCGGTGACGCGCGTCGCGAGGCCGAGGAAGTCGCCGACCGGCAGCCCGAGCAGCGGCGCCTCGACGCGCGCGTGCATGACGTTCAGACGGCCGGCGGCAATCGCGGGCCAGACCCACGTCTGCGCGGCGCCCGAGAGCATCGCGACAAGACGGTGCCACGGCGTCGCGTAGCCGTCTTGCGCACGCAGGAGGCACGTCACGTGGCCGACCTGCGGGTCCCGCAGCAGGCGCTCCAGCACGTGCTTGCCGACAAAGCCCGTCGCGCCCGTGAGCAGCACGTGGCGGCCCGTGTCGGCGGCGTCCGCGGCCGTCGTCGTGTTGACGGGCGGCACGTACGTCTGGGACAGCACCCAGTCGGCGAAGGCCTTGATCTCCTCCTCCGTCAAGTGCAAATACTCCAGCATGGCCGTCGCCTCGTTGCGCTCGTCGAGGGGCGGCACGGCGATCGCGGTGACCTCGAGGCTTGTGTTCGAGGTGCTGCTGCTGCGCGAGAGCGGCTGGCGGTCAGCCCACTGCATCAGGTCCACCGGCGGCGTGCCCAAGCGGCGTGCGAGCTCGACATAGATCTCCTGGAAGGAGGTGAACTCCCAGAAGAAGGCCGGGTCGAGGTCGCCGAGGAACGCGGGCAGCGCGCCCATCAGCATGGTGCGCAGCCGCGCGGCCTGCGTCGAATCGAGCCCCAGCATGTCCAGCGGCGTCGTCTGGCGCTCTTCGAGGACGTCCTCGGTTGCGTGCTGCAAAAAGAACCGCGGCTCCTCGAGGCGCAGCGTGCGGCACAGCAGGCCGTTCAGCCAGAAGGGCAACCCGATCGACTTGATCGCCTCGGGCATCACCGTCTTGGCCACGGGGCTGCGCGGGCCCGGGCTACGCGGGGCGGCGCTCTTGGGCCCGGGGCTCTTCGGCCCCGTCGGGCTCTTCAGGCCGATGGGGCTCGTGGCCATGTCGAGCGTGGTCGGGCCGCGCTGCGCCGCAGACATGGGCGACGTGGCCGCCGAGCGCATCGCGGCTTTGGTGCTAGTGTTGACGGCCAGACCGGCGACGAGGTCCGGGCGGTACAGCGCGTCGAGCTGGCGCTTGAACTGCGTCTCGACAAGGCGGCGGACCGCGTTGCCCTTGTGGGTCACCGGCAGGTGCTCGTCCTCCGCCAGGATGTATACCATCTCGGGGAACAGGCGCGAGTGCAGCGGGAACTTGGCATTCATAGCGGCCAGGATCGGCTCGAGCACGTCAGCCTCGACCTGCGCGCGCGGCAGCGCGAGGCCCGCAGGCGTGAGTTCAACGAGGCCCGCCAGGCACTCGTGGCCGGTGCCCGCGATCGCGACCAGCTTGATCATGTCCGGCCGCTGGGAGATCATGAAGTCGATGAGAGGACCCGCGGTCGTCTTTTCGCCGTTGATGTGGATGATCACGTCGTCAGCGCGGCCCTGCAGCCAGTAGTGCCCCGGGTGGTCCGGGTCCTCCTTGAAGAGGTCGCCCGTGGGGAAGTTGTTGTCGGCGTCGCGCTTCACGTGGGCGTGGCTGCTGAGGCCCGGGTGGTCGTGCAAGACCACGGCCTCGAGCAGGCCCGGCTCAATGTCGGAGCGCGACCGCATCTCGCACCGCGCCACCGGCGTGAACTGGAACGCTGTGGCGCCCGGTCGCGCGCTCGTCATGACGACGCCCGTCTCGGTCGTGCCGTAGAAGTTCATGAGCGGCAGGCCCAGACTCGCGAGGCGCGTCGTGATCTCGGGCGGCATCACGGCCGCGCCGGTCATGGCCAGCTTGAGCTGCTTAAAGATGCGGCGTGCGCGGTCCGGCTCGCGCTCGGCCGCGGCGAGGATCTGCTGCCACTGGAAGGGCACGGAGGGCAGCATGGAGGTGCCGACCTGCTCGATGATCTCGAGCATGCGCTCGCCCGTGATGTTGTGGTAATGGCCGTCCGGAATCGTGAACGTCCCGCCCCAGCATGCCGTGCCGAGGAAGGTCACCGAGAAGCCGTACGCGTGAAAAAACGGCAAAAAATTGCAGATCTGCAGCGAGGCGAGCTGGTCCGCGGGCAGCATGAACTTCATGATGGATGCGTTGTTGTACGCCATACTGAGCGGCGTCGGCAGCGCCTTCGGCATCGACGTGGATCCGGAGGAGTGGAACCACAGGACGGTCTGGTTGCGCCGCTCGCGGTCCGGGCCCTGCGCGGTGTCGATGGGCGTGTCGGGCGGAATGGGTGCCTCGAGTGAGCCAATGCGGGCCTCGGGGCGCAGGTCCGTCATGATGATGAAGCCCTCGGCCTTCAGACGCGACGCGAGTGCAGCTTCCTTCTCGCGCAGTCCAAACAGCACGATCTGCGCATCTGGTCGCTCCTGCTTGTACGCCTGGGCGAGCGCCAGATACGCATACTGGAAAAAGACGGGGCCGCACTGCGCCGAGTCGACGAGCGACAGCAGCGCGTCCATCTGACACTTGGTGCTGAGCAGCAGCGGCTGGACGCCGGTCGCGATCGCGGTCCATACGAGCAGCGCATACTCGATCGTGTTGTCGCCAAAGAGCCCGATAATCTGCCCGCGGCGCAGCTTGAGCGGCGCGGCCGCCCACCGCGGCGCGAGCACCAGCACCGCCTGGTAGAACGCCTCATACGTATAGTCCGAGAAGCCCGTCGGGCTCGAGGCGTCGATTGTGCGGAAGAGCGCGCGTTGCACGCTGCGGCGCAGGCGGACAAAGTCCCACAGCGTGCGGGCCACCGGCCGGCCCTCGGCGTTGAGCTCCACCGCGACCGACATGTAGTCTTCAAAGGCTTCGGCGGCCGCCGCGGCGTCACGCGCCTCATTGGCCGCCATCTCGGCCATCGCCAGCGCGGCGGCCGCCGCGTTAGCGGCGGTTGTGGGCGACATGGGCGAGGACGGGGCCTCCTCCACCTGCTGAATGCCCATCATCGTGCCGACGATGGATCAACCACGTGCATACACGTCCTGAAGACGACGAGACGATTTAGTCGGTGGCACGCCACGCGTATCTGTGTATATAAGGGAGCGTCTATCGGTATCCGAGAGCAATGCCAAGGATCGGCGCAGCGCGATGCCCGTGGGTGGCGTCAGCGACGGGGATGGAAAAGGAGTAAGGGCAGGTAGCAGGAAGGCGAAGAGAAAGGGGGAGAGACAGAAGGAAGAGAAACAGAAGGCGCTATCACGGAAAAGACTACGGGATCCAAACGAAAGGGATACAGCCGACTTTGTACAGCCTAGCTGCGCTGGCTCGACGAGACAGGAGCAGCGCGGTAGTGGTGGAGACGGTAATCAGCGATGTCAAGCACGGTGATCGATGTCCAAGTTACCAAGACGCAGCCATGTGATAAGGAGCCGTCTAATGAGCGTGAATCGCCACCCAACAAATCAGTGATATATAGTCCCACGCGAGAGCGACCTCATCCGACTGGCGGCTAATATAGGACTAAGCACGTCTGTACCCAGGCGAGACGGAACAGCGGAAGACAGATGGGCTGCAGGACCAGAGGAGGAGAAAGCCACAGATGCCCTTTAAAGCGCAGTCAGAGCGTGCAGTCCCACCGCGATCAATGGATTGATGCCTGAGGACGGGGAGGGGGTGAGGGTTTGCTCCGTGCCGTGTTGCGCGCCTCCCAAGGAAATCGAAACATTCTTTTTTCCGCCAGCTTTTCTCAAGTCGCCACTTCACCGATCCCACCAGAACTTCCTCGCGAGCGGGAAAATTACGCATCGGAGCGAGACGCCCGAGAGCCGGAGGGCCTCCCGCCGCGCGGGGTGACGCGACGGTTATTTATAGCTTGCAGCCGCGGACGGCTCGGCCATCTATGCCTCAGCATGCGTCGCCGGGTCGTCACCCGCGCCATGCGACGGCAACGAGAACATCAATAACAACCTGCTAGGAAAAACGTCCGGACAACAACAGGTCTGCACCCCTGATTAGGGGGAACGGGCGGGTCCTGCCTGGGCGGTCGCTCCGCCACGCCGTTGTGTTAGCCATCCCGCCAAAAGCGGCCGGATACGGGGGGGTTGAGGCTTTGGTGCGGCGTCTGAGACTCGGTGGACGATGAGAGACAAGCATGGACCGGGGGTTATGGTCCATGGCCCATGCGCCCGGCGAGGCGAGCACGACGCGGCTTTGGCGGCGTCGGCTTTGGCGACGAGCCGGTCCGTGGCGCTGGTGGCGATCGCCGTCCGAACGCGCCGCGAGCGGCCAAGCACGCTCGGGCACACGCGGCGGCCTTCGCGTCCCGTTGCGTGGGCTCGCCATTTAGCCGCGTCGAAGCCTCTGACGCTCGCCGCGATAACGCCTTTTCGAAGCCAGCGCCGGTCGACGCGGAGGAAGCGGTCGCCTCCGGGGGCCAGCAGAAGAAGGATGCCCATGGCGTCGACGCGGGGAGACAGGCCGCGGCGGCACGGTCCACGGTCCATGGTCGGGCACGACGGCGGTTGTCTGCCTCCGTCGCTGGACCGCGACCGATGGCGTGGATAGCGCACCACCTGCGAGAGCGCGGCGAGGCCCGGCCGAGGCCCCGACGCCTTCCGTGCCACCGCGCGCCATAACGCGCATGACTCAGGCGTGGGGGCGTGCGCCTGCACGGCCGACGGGAGGGGAGCGCCAGACCCGAGGTGGCGCGCGGCGTGCGCGCGAGAAGTGTTGCAGCGACGCATGGACACACCGCCCCCGCAGGATGGTGCCTCCCGCACGCCAAGGGGTCGCAGGACCCAGGCCATGCCGCAGCTGGCAGATTTGCAGCACGCATGGGGCATGAGTGCCCATTCACCTGCACGAGCGCCCACGTAGTTGCCTCCGCCGTCTTAATTCCTTCGTGCCTGGGCGTGACAAGGATCAGAGGCCACGATGGGTCGATCGGGCATGGCGAGGACATCACCAAACGGCCTATGGCCGTGACCATGGGCTCACCGCATCAGGACGACCGCGGCTACTGGAACTGTTTCGGATCATGAACTCGAGAATACTTTGAAACGTCGATGGTATGGAGAATTAAATTAGACTCAGATGCGAAGCACTTCCACCTGGTAATGCAGACCTTGCTGCAGTGTCTCCACCATGTGGTGCCAGCGCGCATGATCTTTGTTGCCCTTGTCAAAGACGCCGGCACGCGCCTTCGTCATGATCGCGGCCTTGTCCTGGCTGCCAGCCGCGGCCGCGTCGAGACCCGTCTCGGACTGCACCACCAGCGACTCAAGTTCACGGAGCTCGGCGGCGTCCAGCTCGTGGTCGCCCGCGTCGCGCTGCTGCTGCGCCATCTCGGCGTGCGCCTGCTGCTCGGCATACTTGGCGCCGAACGGCGCGGCGTGGCCGAGCAGACGCTGGCTGAGCGTGGCGTAGGTACGCTTCTCGAAGCGGAGTCGCGCCTGCAGGTTCGTGAGCACACGCAGGCTCGGCACGTGCTGCGTCAGGGACGCCACATGCGCGTCGAGCACCAGCGACAGCGTGCGCGTCGCCAGGTCGAAGCGCTGCGTGCGCGTCTGTTCCTCGAGTCCGGCGAGCAGCGCCGACGACGCATCGTAGGACGCGATCGACATGCCTGCCTTGAACGAGCGGCCGAGGCCCGCGTCGTGGAAGATCGACAGGATCCAGTTCAGCAGCTGCGCCACATCGTCCGGCGTCAGCAGCGTCCGGAGGGCCGACACGAGCCGCGCGTCATCGCATGGGTACGTGAGGCAGCGCTCCACAAGGTGGGTATGCGGGGAGGCCTGCCACGCGAGCCACTGCGCCCGGTCTTCCGCCGTGATCCGTGTCGCCTCATCCGTTGGGCCCGCGGGCTCCTCATCCACCGGTGCCGACAGCCAGTCGGCCTTCTGAGACGACGACGACGCGGGTGTCGTGGCCTTCGCCGCCGCCGCGGCGGTGGCGGCTGCGGCGGCCTGCGCATCGGCCTCTGCGTCGGCTTCCTTGGCAGCGTGCGCCGCGGCGACTTGGTAGCACGCCCAGCGCATGATACCCACGAGCTCGAGCTCAGTGCAGTCGGGCATGTGGTCGAGCGCGGCACGCACGAGCTGCGGGTCGTTGCGGCGCAGCGCCTGGGCGATGAGGCTGCCGTGGGCGTTGGCGGCCGTCGCGCTCGTCGCCATCATGTACGCGGCCACGCGGCCGGTCTTGATGAGCGCCACAATGGCGGCGCGCGGCCAGAACGTCGCCGGTGAGCGCAGGCAGTGCACAGCGAGCGTATGTACGTCGCGCACCGGCAGCATGCGCAGGGCCGCGACCGCGCGCGCTTCGCCACGCAGCCGCGTCTTCGGCAGCAAGGCATCCAGCAGCTGAGCATACGCGCCCTCGAAACTCGGGTTGGTCCGCGCGGCCAAGCACGCGGCGAACGGCGCCGCATGCGGGCGGAGGTGCGCGATCGCGCCCTGGCGCGACGCCGCGACGCCGTCGAGACCCCACGACGCATACGTCTCGGCGGTCGTCGCCTGGGACGCGACACCGCTCTGCGCGATCAGGAACAAGCGCTCCAGCGAAGCGCCCGAGGCCGTCGGCTCGGCCACGGGCGGCGCAGGCGGCGCCGTCGGGGCCGCCGTGGCCAGCACATCCGCGAGCGAGACGGGCGTCGCGTGGAATGGCAGGACCAGCGTGCACGCCAGCGCGGCTTCGCGGCAGGCCACGTACAGCACGCGGCCGAGCTCGGCCGTGTTGCCCACGGTCACGGCGTAGCGGCGGGGCGCAGTCTCAGCGGCGGCGGTAGAGCTGGTAGCCGGCAGCACGTCCGTCGCCTCGGATGGAGCCGCTTGGCGCAGCAGCAGCTGGCGGCGCTGAACACTGCCGTACTGGACATCCCAGACGGCGAGGACGGTCGAGGACGGTAGCCAGGCGGCCGCCTCGGCCGCATCATCGGCGTCATTGTCCTCGGCGACGGCGGCGGCGCCCTGTGCGGCCAGCAGGCTGGCCGAAGCGGTCCCGACCAAAGCGACCTGGTGGTGACCCAACGCCGCGATCACGGCCTCGTCAACGGACTTGAACGCCTCGAGGAGTGACGACGGGAACGGGTGTGAGGGGAGCAGCGAGGCCGTCGTGGCGCTCAGCGGGTCGCTGGGCAGCGCCACGGTCAGCATCACGGGGGACGCGGCGTCGGGCGTCTGGTCGGTGGCCAGAATCATGATGCGGCGCGCCGCGAAGTCGGCCGTGAAGGCCAGAGGGCGCTGGCTCGCGAGCTGAGCCACGGCGCGGCGCTGGCGAGCCGGCGCGGCCGCGCTCGTGGCGTGGCCGGAGCCGATTGCCACGTACGCCGCGGCCTTCTTGGCGGCCACGTTGAGCACCGCCAAGCGCAGCTGGTCGACCGTCCCGGGCTCGCTAGCATCGCGCTCCGACTGCGTGGTGGCCACCAGCGCGAGCTGGGTGCCGTCGGCGCTCGGCATGGTCTGCACCAGGCGGGTCGCGGCATCCGTGGTCGGCGCCGCCACCAGCGTGTGCTGGCGAACAACCGTCAGTGCTAGCGGCGCCGGACGCTTCTCGGTCTGGGCGGCCGTGCGGACGGCCTCGGCAATCGGCGTAAAGGTCACAAGCGCGACCAAGCCCGATGCATACGCGACGAGGAGACGGTCGGTCTCGCGGACCACGGGATAGATGGCGTGGACCGACTGGTCGAAGGTATGCACGAGATCGGGCTCGCCCGTGAGCAACGCCACCGAGCCAGTGTGCCACGCCCAGAGTTGGGTCGACGGCACGGCACTACCTGCGGCGCCACCCGCGGCGCCCGACGCCGGCACATGGCGCAGCAAAGCATACAACCGCTCGGTGACGGCGTCCCACACAGGGTGGTCCTGGACGGTCACGCCCTTGGGGAGCGTCAGGCAGGCCATCGTATGTTGCTTGGCGACATCGTGGAGCTCAATTACGGTCACGGCCTCGTCAGCGGCCGACGACGACGATGTCGAGACAGTGACGGCCGTGGCGACGGGCACTGCCTGGAGATGCTCACGGAGCAAGCGCGGGGCGGTCGTGTTGGCCTCCCGGGGATAGGCTGGAATCGTCACAAGCCCTCCGTCCTCCAGCTGTGACGTGGCCGATGAGGCCTTCGATGCAGATGCGGCCGTCCATGTCTTTTGGACCAGCACAAAGGGGTCCTGGACGGCAAGACCCATGGCGGCGTGCGGGAACGGGAGGAGTGAGGGGGACAACAGGGAGACGGCGCTTCAGAAATGGAGGGGGTACAGCGGCGAGCTGTCCTGGTATCACCGCGCACGGGGTAGACGAACGCAACAACAACGGTGGCGGCGTTGACGGCGACGGAGTCGGGGTTCGGGGGGCCTACAGGGGCAACGGGTCTGCTAGTCACCGTCTCGGTGGATCCTGATTGGACAACAGCTGAAGACGACCAATCACATCATTTGAATCGATAAAGCCGACACACAGCGTGGTCGTTGACCCCGGTCGAGCCGTTCTGGGCCGCATCCGTGACCTTGGTGGTGTTCAGCCCAACAGAGACCCCGCTTATTGAAGTCCTTCCCGTCCGCATGGCGGGCTGCTTGTCCCGCTCGGGTCCGCCGCAGTTTCTTCGAAATCTCCGCCAACCCGCTTTTCCATCTTTTCCGACAATTTTGTTTCTCGAGGGCGGGGGCTTCTCATTTTGCGATGATCGAATAAAATATAGCACAGGAGCTCCATGTGGCTCAGCTTACCACGGGCGTGGTTTGAAAAAAAAAAGCTTATTCCTCGGCCAACGTCGATCATTGAGATGAACGAGTATATAAGAGTATACAAGAGCGCGAATATATGTGACCGGTAGTCATACAGCAGCATAGTTTTCTTGTTGTATCGGCCATACGGCGATTCATCGACGTTGGTTTTACCATGTTACTCGTCGGGTCCCTGACCTGTTACTGCGGTATCATCTGCATCGCATTTGTCATTCAGTTTGACATTACTTTGACATTAGCATTGCTTCGACAATATTCCAGCTTATCAATACCAGTAAACAATCACTAACACTGATATATCAAACCCTCGACGGCTAGCTTCTAATCCGTGCTGCACACTCTGTCGAACCTACCAAAGCTGCTTTGCCTTCCTCTTCGTTTGCCACCTTTAATCTCCCAGATTCACCATTCACGATGGCTGAGGTTCAAATACAGCCCGATCAAATCCAGCAAGATGCCCCCCTCGAACAAGAGGAAGTGGTATGTATCATACGACATACAATCATGTCTTTCGTTTCCATCGTGTTGCAGTTAACAAGACATTTATGCTCACAAGATGACCATTTGTCTTTGTCACCCGCGCGGTTCCAACGATCTGCGTGATCATGTAGGAGGCCATTCTAATCCCGATGGAGATCGACCGCCTCCAAGAACAAGGCGTTAATGCCAGCGATATCTCCAAGATGAAGGCACAGGGCTTGACAACTATCAAAGCCGTCCAGATGTCAACGAGTCGCCAGCTCGCTCGCATCAAGGGCATGTCGGAGGCCAAGATCGAGAAGATCAAGGACGCGGCTTCGAAATGTGAATCCAATGGCTTCATGTCTGGCATTGAGCTCGCCCAGCGGCGTGAGCATGTCCTCCGCATCACGACTGGCTCGGCCGAACTCGATCGGTTGCTCGGGGGTGGCGTGCAGAGCATGTCCATCACTGAGGCCTTTGGCGAGTTCCGTACCGGTAAAACGCAGTTGTCGCACACGCTGTGTGTGACGGCACAGCTGCCTACGAGCATGGGGGGTGCTAATGGAAAGGCCTGCTTCATCGACACGGAAGGCACGTTCCGTCCGGAGCGTATCCAGTCTATCGCGGGCCGCTTTGGCGTCGACGGTGACGCAGCGCTCGAGAACATTCTAGTAAGTGACCTCTATCGTGGCCCTGATCATGGCATCATAAGCCTGTCTGAACTGCAAATATCCGTCTTGCTCACCATCCATCCCGGCTGCAACATGGTTCTACCCGGTTACGTGAATGCCGCTAACGCAGTATGCACGTGCGGACAACTCAGAGCACCAAATGATGCTGCTCGATCAAGTAGCTGTCTACTTTACGGAAGACAAGAGCTACCGACTGCTCGTAATCGACTCCATTATTGCCTTGTTCCGTACAGATTACTCGGGCCGCGGCGAACTGGCCGAACGGCAGCAGCGTCTGGGTCAGATGCTCGCTAAGCTGATGCGCATTGCCGAGATCTTCAATGTGGCCGTCTGGATCACCAACCAAATGACGGCCGATCCCGGTGCCGGTATGACGTTCGTGGCAGATCCGAAGAAGCCGATTGGCGGCCACGTCCTAGCTCACGCGAGCACAACGCGCCTCGCTTTGCGGAAAGGCCGCGGCGAAACGCGTATCTGCAAGATCTATGACTCGCCCGATGTCCCTGAGGCCGAGGCGATGTACTCCATTTCGGAGGGTGGCATCGTCGATGCGCGTGAGTAATCACATACCGTTAAACTGCTGAGTTCTGGATCGGTGACCCTGCGCTTGATAGGCCGCATGCATCACCTCGACGTCTTCCTGTCTGCCTCGCCTCCTTCCGCTTACGCCTTCCATCTCTCTGATCGTCATGGATGCTCCTCACCATTGCCATCCTCCCTCCCCTTGGCTACTTCGGTCTGCTTCCGTGCCCTTCTCCTCAGTTCCCTCAGCCCTCCCCGGTCCCACCGATTCTGTCTGCCACATCACTGACGTATACACGTCGCGACAACCGAGAAGAAAAAAAAACACACAATAAAATTAAGCGAAAGACTAGACATCAGAACACATGGGAGGGAGGACGGCGACCGGGCGGAAAAGGTTGTCGCAGCAACGCTCGACACCTTCGCACACCCGAGAAACCAGGGGTCTCAGGGGGACCGAGGCCGGCTGCTGGCCGGCTGACGGAGACCTACGGCGACAGGCAGGCCTTACTTGGCGTAGCCGAGCCAGATGCGGACACCCGAAATACCCGCGCGGAGAATGAACGTGTCCTTCGCAAACTCGACAGCGGAGTTCATGCGGTCGTTGATGTTAAGCGCACCGACGTGGAAGATCTGCTTGGACGCACGGGTGCCGCGCTTGCCGTTGACTTCCAAGCGGATACCCGTGATCTTGCCGCGGTAGTGCGGCGTGGCCAAGCTTGGCGACGGCGCGATCACCTGGCGGCGGATCGCCAGCGGCAGCGGCAGGTCCGACACCTCCTCAGCCGCCGGCGTCCAGTCCGCCGGCAGGATGTCCGGGTTGCGGCGCGGGGCGCGGTTCAAGCGATCGAACTTGCGCGACTGCTGCGCGACGACCGCATGCTTCTGGAACGCGGACGGGTCGGCCTTGAGCACCGAGGAGGCCGGCACCGCTGTGGCGTCAAACGGGTGGGCGCGCAGCAGATGCGTATTGTACCCGACGGGGTACTTGCCCTGCGGAGCGCGCACGCTCATGCGGGCGAACTCCCGCGTCAGCTTCAAGAAGTTGGCCTGGCCGGACATCGTGACCGTGCCGTTCACCCAGCAGCTGCCGGACAGGCGAGGAAGAAATACGTGGGGATGCTACGGCAAGCGGAGCGGAGCGGAGCTCTCGTCAACGAGAGACGCCGGGTTCAATCACGCGAAGCGTCCTTCGATGGGGCTGCCGGTATGGAAGCGAAAATGGGACACGCTGATGCGGTCGTTCTGGCCACGGTGGGAAAGGCAGCGGCTGCCTCACAGCTAAGGCGGATGCGGATGCGGAGGCTGGTGTGGCCAGCGGCACAGAGGCAGAGGGAGGTCAGGCCCTGGCGGTCGAGCGTGTCAAGCCTTGCAGAATTCAAGCATCCGCGTCGAACCACCGGACCACTTCTTGTTCGGTGTGCGCTGTCTCGCATGACGTGCTGGCGTCACCGGTTGACGACAACAACGTTGCTTGCTTCTTGGAAAAAGCGCCGCGAGTCAGGTCGGGGTGGGTACCCCCTATCCTCGCTTGTCTTGCCGCGCCGCCGTTGCGCGCGGCCGGCTTACTTGCGTCCACTACCGGAGCCGCCGCCGAGACCGCGCTGCCGCCGGGCCTCGCCGCTGCCAATGAAAAGGCGAAAAAAAAAGAAAAACGGTTCAGCGGTTCGCGCGCCACATCGTCCAGAACGACCGCTGATCCCTGACAAGAAGGCCGCTCGCTCGTCCCGTCTTGTGGCGTCACGCGGCGGCTGCTCTGGACCAGGACCAACCACGCTGCCACGATGCTCGACTCAAGACGAACCCAGCCAAAGGCTAACATGCTCCGGCGGTCTGGAATCGTGGAAAAACACATGGTATCTCGTGCACCGACGCATTCTGCCAACTCAAGAAAAAAAGAGACCGTTATCGAAGACCGCGTCGCGTCACTTAGCGTGCATTCGACACCGCGGCGATGCAGGGTTTGGCTGCGAGAAATGATTATTGTCCAAAAAAAAATATGATGAAGGGGTCATCATTTGCATGCCGTGATGAGATGATTGCGTCCCATCCACTCCTTGGCAAACCGATTGGCCGACCATCCATGAGATTTTCGCCTGCTACAATGACCAAGAGCGCATTCTCATCTCTTGTTTACATTCTGATCAGTGCTGATGCCATCTGGTCTTTGGATAGTCTCGCCAGCTCCGTCAGGGTCCACTTCTGCCCACTTTACACCAGCAGCACCCTTTGTCGCGGCAGGCTTCCTCCGCCCTTTCGGGCCCGGCCCAGATTTGCAGCGATCGCCACCGCCACCCTCGCCAAGACACAGCGCTTAAGCCCCCCTTCTCGTTGTCTCGCCCTCCTCCTCTGCAAATCGCCCATCTCGCGACGCCCTTCCGCATCTTTCTCGAAAGGCTCATCTCGTGTCGGTCGCACCGGCAGCGCATCCGCGCCTTGACGGCGGGATCCCCCGGTGGCGTCGTCCCACGCGATTCAGGCACGGGCCGTCCTTGTGCGACATGCAATAGGTGACGTGGGCGTACACACTAGTCGAATCCGTCACGCGTGGCGGTTCCTGCTTAACAACACTCGGACGCAGTACGCCGCCGTCATTGTTCATTGCACCTTCCACCACCACGGGTCATCAAACCGCCGTGGTTGATACTGTTGCCGCTTCCCCTGCTACTTGACCAGCGATCGTGTTTCGCACATGCTGCGGTGACGCTGATTCGGCATCTCTGCGGCCGTTCTGCATTCTGTAGTGCACAATTTAGTCCGTTGATTTCCGCACCGAGCCCTTGGCCGACGATCAGCGAGACGGGGGGGCGGCGATGCCCTTCGGACTATCTTTTTAAGCCCGTGTATGCGCGCGTGTGTATTTATATGCGCCACTTTGCCTCGCACCGCTGATTACGGCCGGATCCATCCCTCGTAAGAGCAACCCCACGGCGATCCTGTCCGGCTATGACCGAGTCCGCCACGACTGCAGGGACCGGGGCGCCGGCCATGGCGGGGACGCGATCGTTGCCCCCATCGACATCTCCGATCGGCGATCATGCCGTGCCCATCGCGGTGATCAGCCCGATGATCCCGCGCATCTGGCGCCACGGGATCTGGCTGCTGCTGATTCTGGCCCTGCATGTGATGAGTCTCTCGGTCTTTTCCACGGGCTTTTTGCTGATGCGGCGCGAGCTCTCCTTGTTCAGCAGTATGCAGCCGCCGGCGGCGTTTCATTCGGATCACCGCGGCGCCCCCAGCACATTTCATTGGGACGGCCATCACGGCGAGAGCGTCGTCGAGGCGGATGCTGATCTGGTCGACAGCGATGCCGATTCTGGTGAGCCGTTATCACCCACGTTTTCACCGCCACCTCCACCGGTAGCCACTAATGAAGGATGGCGGCCACGTCGGTGGAAAAAGGCCGTGTTCATTGTGATTGACGCGTTGCGGTACGATTTCACGCTGCACGATGCTACCAAAGACCCTGACACGACGCCGTACTATCTCAACAAGCTGCCGGTTTTTGATGAGATGCTGCGCACGCGCCCTGACCACAGTCTGCGGATCCAAGTTCGAGCCGATCCACCCACCACGACGATGCAGCGGATCAAGGGCGTCACGACTGGCGGGTTGCCCACGTTCATTGACGCCGGGAGTAACTTTGGCGGCGCGCTCATTACCGAAGACAACATTGTGTGGCAGGCGATCAATGCCGGGCGCAATGTGACGTTCATGGGTGACGATACATGGGAGAGCCTGTTTCCCAACACGTTTAACACGAGCTATCCGTACCCGTCGCTTGTCGTGTATGATCTGCATACGGTCGACAATGGCGTTGCAAGTCACCTCTACCCGGCGCTGACTGAGGACACGAGCAGCTCGTGGGACGTGTTGATCGCCCACTTCCTCGGCGTGGATCATGCCGGCCACCGCTATGGCCCCGAGCACCCCGAGATGGCATTGAAGCTGACGCAGATGAACGACTGGATCAAGCGCGTCTTTCAAGAAATGGACGACGATACTATCGTCTTTCTGATGGGCGACCACGGCATGGACGCCAAGGGTGATCATGGTGGCGACAGCGAGAACGAGCTCAATGCCGGGTTCTTTGCCTATTCGAAATCGCGGCCGCTGTCAGACCTGCCACAAGACCAGCGGGAATCCCTGATGACGCAGATCCGTGAGCGGCTCAAGGCCATTCCTCTGGGAAGCGATGCGCCGCTTGTGGAATTAAAGGGCGAGCGCACCCTGCCGCAGATCGATTTTGTGCCGTCGTTCTGCCTGCTGACCGGCTTGCCGGTGCCGTTCGGCAACCTGGGATCCCTGATACCCGAGCTCTTTCTTCACGGTGCTACACCGCACGACGCGCTGAACGAGCTCCTGCATGCCGCGCAGTTGAATGCCCGCCAAATCTACCACTACATTGAGAGCTACAGCGCGCCGACGTCGCGACCATTCGGCGGCCAGCATGCCGCGACAGGCGATCACCGCGCCGACCATGGTCACCACGGCACTGCCAAGCAAGGCGGGCAGCGCGGGCGTGACCGCTCACGCAGCGGCATCGGCGACGACCATGTCCGCATCCTGTTCCGCGAGGCCGAAGAGCGCTACGCGGCCCTGTCGGCCGATTCGGCGACGCGAGGCCGCTGGGGTTGGCCCCGCACAGGGCTCGCCGGCAGCGCGAGCAGCGAGCATGCCGTTGATGAGGATTTGCTCGATGCATACATTGCCTATGCCCACTTTACCCGCGCCGCGTTGATTGCGGCGCGTCGCATGTGGGCGCGGTTCGATGTGCCGTGTATCATACTCGGTGCACTTGGCATGCTGGCCACCACGCTGCTCGCTGCGGCGCTCTGTTACCGCGTTGGCGTGGTTGGGCCCGCCGACACCGCCAGCGAAACCGAGATGGGTCCGTGCGCCACGCTGCATCCGCGCGAGTGGCGGAGTCTGATCCGCGGCGGCCTGCTGGGCGGTGTGGTCGGCTGGTTCCAGCCAGTGCTGTTTGTGCTGTCGCTTGTGGATCTAGATCTGTCGGCCGAGACGTCGCTGGCCATGCGCCATGAGGTACTGACAGGCATCGTGCTGGGAATGACGATTGGGGGGATCCGCATTGCGCTGGGCTGCTTCCTGTTGCGCCGCGTCGCCTGGGCCCGTGCCTGGACTCTCGACGATGTCGATACTTCATCCTCGATGCAGGGGTCAAGTCCGAGGGGCTCCATCACTGGCTCGAAAAAACAAGGGGAGGATTCGGCACCCCTGCTTTCTTCAACGCCGTCCACCTCGCCGTCATTCCTCGAATCAGCACGCAGCTGGTACGCACATCCGGCCAGCTCGCCGCTGAGCCTGGTGCTCGGCACCACCTTGCTCGTGATGCACGGCGTCTCGGTGGCCTCCGACAGTTTCACAATCTACGAAGAGCCCGCAACGGCGTTCCTGCTAGGCACATACGCGCTCGTACAGATGGGCAGTGCCCTGTCACCTGCCCGGGCCCGGAACCGCCTCGCCCGGGTCCAGCTGCTGTTGATGTCTTTCGCGTTCCTCGTCCTGAACCGGGTGTCTCAATCCATCACCGTGTGCCGCGAAGAAATGCATCCCTTCTGCACGCCCACGTTCTTCACGGGGCCTTGGGTGCCCGAGGCCGATCCGACCCAGTCGGCGACCGAGGCCGTCGCGCCGCTCTCCGGCGCCGCTGCGATCCCGGCGCGATTCCTGATTCCCTGCCTTGCCATCGCGTATCTGGCCTTCCTCGGCGGATTGGCCGCCACGCTGCACGCTTCCGACAACTTGCGGGGCGCGGCGCGCGTTCAGTGCTTCTTTGCGTTGCCGCTCGCCCTGGTGTTGTCATGGCTCTACTGGTCGCTGGACACATGGGAAAGCCATCGGGCCTTTGATTTGTCGGCCGGTCAGGACGCCACGGCCTGGGCGGCTGATGCGGCGCATGCGCGATGGATCGGGCTCAAGCGGCTCACGGCGGCATGGGGCTTCCCTGTCGCTGTGCTCTTGCCCCTCGTCCTGTGGGGTTCCAACTCGGCGACCACCGCATTTGAGATCCGTGCCAGCCCCACATTGTCACCGTCGCTGTCGTCCGCCACGGGAAAGCCGGCTGGCCAGCTCGTGTTCCATGGCATTCCGAATGCCATCGGCGCCGCGATGCTCCTGCTGATGGCGGTGATTGTGGCGATCTGGACCCTCGTCCTGCCGCCGATGGGCACGATCATGGCTGTTTGCGGCTTCCTGCAGATGATTTGTTTGCTCGAAATCCACGCAGCATGGCGTGATCTCGCGCCCATCACCCATGATGCCCGCGACGCGGGCACCGACCCTGTCTCTGAGCCTCGTGGCGCACCCAGCGGCCATCGCATGTTCCTGCACCTGGTCGTGCTGACCCTGCTCGCGCACCGCTACTTCTTTGCGACCGGCCACCAGGCCACGCTCTCGTCGATCCAGTGGAACGCGGCATTTATCGGCGCCGAGGCCTCGGGTGACGTGAACATGTGGCTTGCGCCCCTGCTCGTGGGCCTCAACACGTTTGGTGCGTACGTGGCCTTCGGCGGTCTGGGCGCGGTGCTGCTAGCCGTGTGGAAACGGCCTCTCGTGGTTGCGCCGGCCCCGATCCCGCCGCCACTGGGTGCTACTCACGTCACCGACGTAGGTGCCGATCCGTTGGCCATGAAGGCGCTATACGTGGCGCGTGACGACGCTGATGAGGCCGTGACGCGTCGCGCGGAGCGCCGCATGCATGGTGAAGCGCTGACGGCCCTCCTCGGCTGGGCCGCCTTGATCGCTCTGCATGCCACCGCCGTGGTCGCGTTCTCGGGCCACTTTAGGCGGCACCTGATGGTGTGGCGGGTGTGGGCGCCTCGGTTTGTCTTTGCGGCGCTCGCGCTAGTGGTGGCCGAAGGGATCGCGGCGGCCGTGGCGCTCGCGGCGCTGGCGCGGACAGCCGTCGCCTACCGCTCATTCCTGCAGCTCTTTGCGAATGCCGGCGTCATTCTGCCCTACCGCCCGCGCCGCGCCGCGGAACGTCCACCCCTGCCGTCGTCGTCGCCGTCGTCGTCGTCGTCGTCGTCGTCATCGCTTTCGTCGTCGTCGTTGTCGTCGTTGTCGTCTGAACGCAAGCAAATATAGCTCGCGATAGCACGCGATCTGAACTCCCATGGTGTTTCAATACACTTTCTGATACGAGACGCGGTCCACTTCGGGCACGACAGAGGGGCGGTCACGACTACGGAAATCGGATCTGGTTCTCCTAGATCTGAGCATTGTCTTTATCGATCCAATTAGAGAATCGCGTCGAATACGGAAAGGGCTCGGATCGACGTATCCTTCTTTTGGCCGCCGTTGGCGTAGACGGCATCGGGGTATACAGCACTCCGTTCATGTGGGGCGCCGTCTTGCCGCGCTTAACTGGAGTGATGGGAGTCCACGCGGCCGTGGCCCCACCGCCACGCCAGGCCACGCCACATCCCGCCATGCCGCAAGCTCGGGGACGTAGCCGCAGGAGGACGCCGCGCGGGGATGAGAGCGACGCATGGGGGCGTCGAAAGGGCTCGGCTAAAGCCAGCGGCGGCGAAGGCATCACGCATCATGCATCACGCCTTCGCCACGCGTCGGCCGAGCATGGAGCGTTGCTGACTTCCTGCCATCGTGAAGGCACCGGGGCGTCTTGAACGAAACCGGCTCTCGCTGGCGACCCAGACCTGTCCTTGCACCCTTGTTGGCCGCTTTCTTGGCATCCTGGCATCGATCCACCAGCGTCCCGTTTGCGGTTTCTTTCCTTCCGATCGCGTGGCCGAAGGGCGAGCACGCCTGCTGCTTCTCTGATTGGCCGCGATGCCGCGTGAGATCATCACGCTCCAGACGGGGCAGTGCGGCAACCAGATTGGCCAGGAGTTCTGGGGCCAGCTGTGTGCGCAGCACGGGATCTCGCCCGACGGGATTCTGCAGGACGTTCATACCGATACCGGCGACCGGAAGGACGTCTTCTTCTACCAGGCCGACGATGAGCACTACATCCCCCGCGCGATCCTCCTCGACCTGGAGCCGCGCGTCGTCAACACGATCCTCACGAGCCCGTATGCGAATCTTTATAACCCGGAAAACATCTTTCTCTCGACGCATGGCGGCGGCGCGGGCAACAACTGGGCCCTGGGGTACAGCCAGGGCGAGCAGCTGCACGAGGAGGTGATCGAGATGATCGACCGCGAAGCCGACGGTTCGGACTCACTCGAGGGCTTCATGCTACTGCATTCGATTGCGGGCGGGACAGGGTCTGGCCTCGGGTCCTACATGCTCGAAGCGCTCAATGACCGCTACCCCAAGAAGATCATCCAGACGTACTCGGTATTCCCGAACAACGAAGAAACGAGCGATGTCGTGGTCCAGCCGTATAACTCGATGCTCGCGCTGAAGCGGCTGACGCTCAACGCCGACTCGGTGGTCGTGCTCGACAACGCGGCGCTCAACCGCATCGCGTCGGACATGCTCCACATCAAGAACCCTACGTTTACACAAACCAACCAGCTCGTCTCGACCGTCATGGCCGCCAGCACGGCGACCATTCGGTACCCGGGCTATATGAATAACGACCTCGTCGGGCTGCTCGCCGGGCTCATCCCGACCAGCCGCGCGCACTTCCTAATGACCTCCTACACACCCTTTACGGTCTCGAGCGGCGACGCGCCGCCGCCCACATCCGCGTCGGCGATGCATCTGCCGACGCCGATGGCCCAGGATGGGATGCCGAGCGCCGCGGCGGGCGCCGGTGGGATGGCGGGCATGCCGGCGGCCGGAACCACACCGAACGCCACGGCGCACAGCAACGTTCGAAAAACGACGGTGCTGGATGTGATGCGGCGTCTGCTACAGCCCAAGAATCGCATGGTCTCGACGCACCCGTCGAAGCAGTCCTGCTACGTCTCGATCCTCAACATCATCCAGGGCGAGGCCGACCCGACGGAGGTCCACAAGTCGCTGCTGCGTTTGCGCGAGCGCCGGCTGGCGCAGTTCATCCCGTGGGGCCCGGCCTCGATCCAGGTCGCGCTCAGCAAGTCGAGCCCCTATGTGCGCACGCCGCACCGCGTCTCAGGCCTCATGCTCGCCAACCACACTGCCATCGCGGGGCTCTTCCGCCGCACCGTCGACCAGTATGACCGCTTGCGCAAGCGCAACGCCTTCCTCGAGCAGTATAAGCGCGAGCGCATCTTCTCGGACGGGCTCGAGGAGTTCGATTCCTCGCGCGAGGTCGTGATGGAGCTTATTGGCGAGTACGAGGATATGCAGAAGCCTGGGTATGGCCAGCTGGAAGGGCCTGCGGGCACCGCGGGCGCCGGCGGGGCGGCAACCTCCCACAGTGTGCCGTACGACCGTGCGCCGGCGGCGCCGGCCGCCACCTACGATATGAGCTCGCGCATGGGCTGATCTGGCCCTGGCGCTCCCGCGTCCTCTCCCCCTTTCACGTGGTGTCCATGACAGGGTTCTTCTTTATGCTAATTTATATGGAAAACAACAACGTCGTGAAGATGGGAGGCGGAACAAAAGTAATTACGGGGGATCCAAGCAACTAAACAACATCAACTCAAAATAAAGGACTATATAGCAACATTAGTGGGTACCGAATACACATGGCGGGGTTTGATGCTCCGGAGCGGGATGCATCACAGGACGACTATGGTTGGGAGACACGCATGAATATTTCTAGATGCCATCAGCCAAAGTACATGCGTGTTTGCATCAGGAAGAGAAGCAGCATGAAGCCGGCGGCCGAGCAGATGATCACGACGAGGATCCACATCTTGCGGCGGGCGGCTTTGGCGCTCTCGATCGCGCCGCTCAGATCCTTGCTGCCTTCCTCGATATGGGTCGCTGCATGGTAGACGTGGTCATCGATCGCATACATGATCTCCTGCTGGCGGTCGAGGTGCTGCGCCATCTCCTCGAAGAGCGTCACGAGCTGGCTGACGCTTTCCTCGATGGCGAGCAGCTCGTTCTTCTGGGTCTGGCACGCCTTGAGGCGCGCCTTCGCGATGCCGGTGTCCTCGCGTTGGTCGGCGAGGTGATGCAGCTGTTCCGCAAAGACCCGGGAAAGCCGCTGAGAGTGCGGCTTCAGCGCGGCGTCGACCTCGGGCTGCGTCAGCGTCGGGCAGATGATGCGGAGCTGCCGGCGCACGTCTTCGCGGACGCGCGCCGCCGCGGATCGCTGCACGCGCTGGAAGCGCTCGCCCGCATTCAGCAGATTGCGCAGCAGCAGCGCCTGCTGCGCCGCAATCACGCGAGCGTCCACATCGCCCTTGTAGTCCGTCAGCAGCCGTTTCAGGGCCGCATGCGTGTCGTTGATTTGGGTGGTGATCCGCCCGCGCAGCGTCTCGACCTGGGTCTGCAGAAACTGCGCGTGCGTCGTGGACGGCTCGTAGGCAAGGCGGGTATGCAGCGACTGCAGGTCGGCGGTGGACGTCGTGATGTCGCGGATGGCGGCGGCGACTTCGTTTGCATCGTGGAGCAGCGCGTCCATGCGTTGGGTGTCCCTGCTCGGGGCGTGGTGATTGTCACTCGACAGCAGCGGCGTGTTGATGGGCACGACGACGATGGTATGGTCCGAGTCGGAGGTGCTGTCAAGGCCCCGCAGTGCGCTGTGGCGGTCGGCCGGCGGCACGTATGGCGAGAGCGGCCTGCTCGGCGGCTCCGTGAGCTGACTCAGCCGATCGACCGCCATCTTGCAGGCTTTCGATTCCACCGCAGCGAGGGATCAGTCACCCAGACGGGAAGGTCACTGCAGCGGTACGAAAGGACGCTGCGATAATGGCGCCGGACAGTGCTGAGAGTGAGACGATGGCCCGCGTAAGCTCTGGATGGGATGGTGGATGGGAAGCAGGCAGTCAATGGACCATGGGTCGGGTGCGGTTGAAGCAAGCATCAGAGTCGGATTATGGAGGATGGGACCGGGTTATGATGCAGCTGAGGATCCGCGGCGTGGTGGAAGTGAGGCTTCGAGCTGCCGAATACGGTGAAAAAGATCAAGTCCGGCAGTGGTACCCTAGCAGCCGCTCCAGCAAGCGAGTCATGGTTGCGATGAGTCTACGGAGCGGTTTGGACGAAGTGGCGGGTCGAGCATCGCCGTTCCGAACCGACACGAGGTCGCGTTCAAGTCAAGCGGCCATCGCCGCTGCCCGCATGGTACACATGACTGAATCCATGTGGTGGATCGCTCCTGAGCGAGTGGAATACGGCGCGTCCGAGACCGATTCGCACAGGCTGTCATGCCGTTGCTTGCTGACCCGGTCCGCAAACGAGTCAACGGCCTGACGCGGACTTTTTTATCTGTCCGAACGAACTTGATCGGATTGCGACGTGGCATGCCGCGATACGCTGCAGTGGCACACCCTGCCGCTTCAAGGGGGAACCACCATCACGTAACCCAAAAATTGCAGAACGCCATTCGTTTTCTGCGCTTCTGCTCTGGGAACCCCGATGCGCGATGAGCGCTGAGCGCTTCAATCGAATTGGTTGGCGTCGAACCGGCTCGGCTGCATGATTGCGCATCGGTCATGCCGTACACGCGACGGAGTTTTATCGATTCGGTCCTTCTGATCCCGCCGAGGACCGCTGGTCACGCCGACGTCTCACAGAGAGAAACATGCCAGAGGCAGCGGAATCGACTGAGCATGTTTCTTTGACGACGGGTCGTCGATCCCGCGATGGTCCTCCCCGCCCATGCTGTTCGCGGTTGGCCACGTGCCTCAGCCTCCATCGAGGCGGCATGCGTGGTGGATCCATCGCTTCCGGCGTACGAGTTCGCGGTTCCACAAAACCTGATTCGCATCCATGGCGTCGCCTGTGGCACGCGCCAAACGCCGTCCTTGCTCTTTGGCTGCAACGCGGGGGCTTGTGGCACCGCTGCGTTCTCGCTGCTACGAGAGCATGATCCGTACGCCATCCGAGACGGGCCGACGGGCCGCTCGGCAAGGCTCCGTGAAGGCGGGGAGGGCGTGCGGTGGTGGTGGCGCAAGGTCGTGCCTGGAAAACGGGGCCACGCCCGTTGCCGGTCTGCCGATCGCCGGTTTGGCGCTTCAAGGGGGTTGAACCCCCTCCTTTTGGGACATCGGCCTCCATGGCAACACAACGCCCCTTCGCGGGAGATGACACAGAAATCGAGAATTCCTGCCCGTGGAAGCGTAGAGATGCATGATGAGCACACACGACTTTGCAACCTGCTGCTTGGTGCATCCGCGCATAACTGACGAAGCGCCGATGTGGCGATGTGAATGTGAAAGATGGCGGTCGGGGTGAGCTTTGACACAGCGCTTTGGACGGCAGGCTCCGATGCATACCATGAACGACGCCTCGCGATGTGGGTCTCGCCATGGGGACGTGCCACGCGGATGTCACCTCGGAGGAGGGCAGCGAAGGCCCAGGCGGCGTCGACCCGCGCGCACGGAAGGCATGCGGCCTGCCGGGTGATCGCGCGGGCCCTGCGTTTGCATTCACCACCCTGCTGCGCCTGCGGTTCAGTGCGATGCCGATTCAACCCATCGGTTGCTTCCAGTCGGGCGTCTGCGATGCCTGCGATTCTTGGGATGCCCGAGAGTCGTCCGTCGGTGGCATTGCCCGAGTCGCTGGCGTTGCTGGCGTCGTTGACATGTGTTGGTGCGCTAGCGCACTTCTGTGGTGACATCCGCTCAGTGATCGATTTGCCCGGTTTCTTTCATGGCCGGGGTCGATGCCGATGCCGATGCCGAGGCCGATGCCGAGGCCGAGGCCGATGCCGAGGCCGAGAAGTGGCTGCTCCGACGCGTGACACCGCTCCAATCATTCTGTCCCGAGAAGGAGGCAGAAACAAAGGCGGCAGGACCAACCATAGGAGCGCAGGAGCTGTCGAGCCGCTTTGGAGACCGTTGACAGCTCACGCAAGGAAGGCGGCCCCGCCTGAAGCCGGTCGCCTGCCAACGACGCCAGGACAGCGATGATGCCAAGGCCGCCGCTGCCGCTGGAGCGAGCCGGCATCGCGGCCGGCGCCAGCGCCATGGCAGCCGCGCTGACCTACCAACCCGTCAAGCCCGCGGTTCTCGACACGAGCGGCGGCATCGCCACCCGTCACGCGTCCCAGCAGCCGTCTCCCGGGCGGTCCGCCGTCGAGCGGCGCCGGCCGCCACGGCCCGCCCGCCGTCTGTCAAAGAACAGCTCCGCCTTCGCCGTGTTCAGCGGCCTGTCGCCGGCGACTGTCGCGGGCATACCGGACCGCCACCGCCACCGACACCGACACCGACACCGGCGCCGTCACGCCGCGGGGCGACTGAACGCATTGCAGCCCCACGGCGCTCTCAGCGCCACGCAGCACACGGCCGACCAGCCCGGCCCGCGGGCATCACAGGGGCGATGCTGCCGTGACCTTTTTACGTGTTGCCAACGTGACGCGGCGTCTCGGTGACTTCGTCTCGCTCGAGGCGGGCGGGAGCCTCGTCGAAGATGATCCGTCGGTCCACCTGTCCGCTGTTCCACCTGGGCGGCGGCGGCCCTTAGCATCAGCCGGGCGAGCATCCCGATGCGGGAGGAGAACATCGGCGCGCAGGTCGCCCCGATCTCATATAAGAACCCACGGCCGACGTGACATGCTTCGTCTTCTTCATCGTTGATGCCGTGTCCGTTTACCGAAATGCGCGTGGTTCTGACATGGCGTTTGGAGCATCCCCCTCTTGATATCAATCCACTCGCTAGGCTTCGCTGCAGGGATCGCCGGCGACCCCTATTGTGTAATCATTGATCCCCCTTTTCTCTCTTTTTTTTTTTTGATCGGGAAACGTCGTGAGTCTATTTCGCTCGGTTGCCGATCCCCCCATCAAACCCCCTTTAACCTTTTGTGCCTTCGCGGGTTCGCGGTCAGCGACGGCACCGCCAGGATGGACGAGGCAAACAGTATCCTTTCGGAAGTCTACCCCTTCATGGGAACGGATTACACGCACGCGCTCTGGCCGGACCTCTTCAAGCTGTCGGTCGCGTCGGCGGGGCCGTCGTCGGCCGCCGTCGCGGCGCCGTACGAGATCTACCCGCCGAGCCCGTCGTCCAATATTGCCGCCACGGCCGCCGCCGCGCGCGACTTCCTGCTGATGAGTGAGATGCATCCTAATGACCACGCGCTCTTCTCCGAGCCGTCACTCGCGCCGTCACTCGCGCTCACTGGCCCCACCGATGTTCTGGCGTCCTGCGGATCAATGGGCGCCCTCACCGGCGCGGCACCGACGGATTTCCTCAGCCAGTCCTCGACCGCGCTGCATAACATGCCGTCGCTTCTCAGCCTCACGTCCATGAGCTCCCTCCCCTTTCCGGCATATACGCCGATCATATCGCCGCACGTGCCCCATGGCATGCTGTCTCATGGCACGCTGTCTCAGGGCACCCACTCCCAGGGCACCCTCTCCCAAGGCACCCTCAGCGCTCACAGCACTAGCACCGGCATGGGCGCTGGCATGAGCGCTGGTCTGAGCAACAAGGTGCGGACGAGCATGAGCGCCAACGGCCAGGCCACGTCGTTCTATACGGACGTGATGGGCATGGACTCGAGCCCGCTGCAGGACCTCTTCGTGCTACCGACGACGCCGTCGCTCTCGCCCATGATCACCACGTCACCCATGTGCCTCCCGCTCAGCGGGATAGGCCCACTCGATCGGGGAGGGCCTGCGTCGGGTCATCGGACGCGGCTCGCCACGCCACACTCGCTCACGATTGCCACCTCCAGCGCGGCCATCGCGACCATCGCCGCTGACTGCTCCGCGAGCAGCCACGAGCTGCGCCAGTTCCTCGCCTCGCTCGAGACCGAGCGCGATGTCGCCATGGGCAGCGCGACCGGCGTCGCCGGCACGCCGCTGGTGTCACCAGACCACGTCGCCTCGCTTGGTTGCCTAGGCTCCGGCGGCAGCGGCGGCGGCGACGGCGCGGCTTGCTCGACGCCGACCATGCTGCCGCCGCCATCGCTGCCCGCGGCGGCCAGCACGCCGCCGGCCTCCGTCAAGCGCGGCAGCGCCCACGCCAACACCGTCACCAGCAACGCCATCGGCAGCAGCAGCACGAGCGTGGCGCATGCCAACGCGGCGACGCCGCCCGCGCGCCGCCTGCGGCGCACCGTCAGCGCTACGGGCTGCTCCACCACGGCGTACGCGGCCGCGACCTCCGGGTACGTCAAGGCGCGGCGCGACAGCAGCGGTATCGTCTCGCCGGACTCGCCGTACTCGCTGCCGCGGCGCCCGTCGGTCCGTGTGCATGCCCACGTGCAGGCCCATGCATACGCGCAGGCGCAAGCGCACGCCGCGGCCCATCCGTCCCTCGTCGCGGCCTCGGCCACCGCGGCGCTCGCCGCGCTGACGCGTTCGACCGCGCTGGGTCGGCCGGGCGTCCGCGTGCCAGACATCGTGCTCTTTGACCCACAGCAGCTCCAGTGCAATACGATCGCGCTGCAGTATGGCCGCCTTATCCAGAAGTCCTACGGCCACGAAAAGCGGTTCCTGTGCCCGCCGCCCCTGCTGAGCCTCCGCGGGGCCATCTGGCGTCTGGACCGCAGCTACCCCGAACGGGGGCCGGACCCGCTGGCGCTGGCCAGAGGGGAATCCATGTTCACACCGCCAATGCTGCAGTGCAACGCCGAGACGGCACCGTCCGACCCAGCGACGGCGGCGCTGCCCGATGCCTGGGGCGCCGGCTTCACACGGGCCGGCGTGCAAGCCTCGCTGCAGATCGTGCCTACCCAGGAACCCCCGAGCGCGTCCTTGGCCGCCGCCGCCGCTGCGACTGGGGGTGCCGCGGCGATCACCCAGCAGCCGTCGCCGCGGCGAGCGTTTGCCATGGACGCCGGGGTCCTGCCGGACGCCGGGGCGGCGGCTTGCGCAGCGCCCGTGTGCGACGACGAGACGCCGGTGCATGGCGATCCGACGATCGACGCCTCCGAGTTGCTTTGCGACCCCACCAGCGCGTTCACGTGCGTCTTCAAGGAGATGTACCGCCAGGACCGGCCCGTGGCCGAGAAGAAGGTGCGGCTGCGGCTGGACATGACCGTCCAGCCGCTGTGCGCGGTGTCGCTCAGCGTCACGACGGCGCCGCTGTCGGTGATCTCGAAGCCCGCCAAGGCGCGCCGGCAGTGCCATGTCGGTGAGAACTCGCTGCTCTCGGGCGACACGGTCGCTTTCTTCAACCGCGTCCGCTCGCAGACCGTCAGCACGCGCTTCCTGGGCATCGACGCCCGCACAGGTGCCCTCGTGCCGACCACGACCGCCTGGCAGAGCTTCCGCATCGTCAAGATGGGTTGCGACGACGCGGCCGCCGGTTCGAACGCGGCCGCGGCCGCCGCCGGGGCCACTGCCAAGGCCGTAACGGCGGCCGACGGCACGAAACGCTCGTTTGAAGACGTAATCTGCTACAACGACCACATCCGGCTCATTCACGTCGAGACGGGCCGCATTGCTGGTCCCTTCCGGCTGCACAAACTGACGGGCGCCGCGCCGCCCAAACCCCCCAAGAAGCCCAAGGCCCGCACGACCACCGTCTCGGCCGCCGCCGCCGCCACCACCACGGCGGCCTCGTCGGACACCGCGGTCCCCGGCCCGCCGTCTCCGCCGGGCCCCGAGCCCGTGGTCCAGCTGCAGCGCGTGGGCCTCGCGCCGCTCGACCACCCCGACGGCCTGCTGGGGTTCCCCGACGTGCCGCCGAGCCACCAAGGCGCCCGCGGGAGCTTGGCAGTCGTGCCGTCGCCGGCCGCCTACGGCGTGCCCGCATCGCCGACGTCCCCGCGCCCGAAGACGCCCCCGGAGCTCATGACGTCGGCGACGCCGGCGACCGCCGCGACCGCCACGTCGACCTCGGGGCCGACGTCGACATCGACGCCGCGGTGGCGCGCGCCCGCCCTCGGCCAGGGCGTCGATTGGTGCGTCGTCGCCATCACCCACAAGACGTGGGACGTCCATGCGCTGCCGGGCGTCGGGCTAAGCCACATGGGCCGGCTCGCCGTGCCCGAGATCGAGAGCTTGACGCGGCTCGACGCCGGCCGCGGTGCTAGCGAGCTCGTCGGTGTCGGCGCCGAGATGACGGGGCGCGGGCTCGGGGCCGGCAGCGACAGCCCCGGGTTCCTGCTGGCCGGACGGCACCTGCGCCCGGGGATGCGGGTCTGCGTCGGCGGCCGCGCCGTGCCGTGCCACTACGACGCCGCCCTGCAGGGCCTCGTCTTTGCGCCGTGGAGCGACGCGTGCAGCGGTCTCGCCGAAGTGATGCCGACGACGGCCGAGTCGAGCAGTAGCAGCAACAGCGCCGCCGCCGCCGCCGCCGCCGAAGGCCGCGTCGAGGGCGGCGCTGCCGCGGAGATGCACGACGGGCTGATGGGCGTGCAGGTGTTTTCCGCCGAGGAAGCGATGCGGCGCCTGTCGGTGGCGTCGGGCGAGAGCCACGTGCCCGGGGCCCGTGGTCATGGCGCGAGCGCGCGGTCGAGTCACGCCTTGACGCTGTATGAAGACCCCGGTCTCGTCTTTGAGACCGGCTACGTGGTCATGCGCTGAGTGCCATCGCTGATGGAGAGATACACGCATTCCGGGTTGTTGGGGAGATCATTGCTCTACATTTTAAATCGACGTTAATCAGAGTTAATCCAAGTTAATTTCCGTTAACTGGAGCGGCTGTTGAGGACCAGCGCGTCAAGGGCGTTCCGCGTCTGCTTGAAGTAGGTCTTGATGATGTTGTTCATGTCCTTGAATTGCGGGTGCTCGGCCGTCTGGACGAGCTGGAAGATGAGGGTCTCCGTCGTAGTCAGGAGGCATCCTGCACGCTCCATGGTCCGAGCCGCGATCGGTCGCTCGGCCGGATGGGCCGAGGAGATGGCATCGAGCGGCACAAGCACCCGGATCCCGCGTTCGCGCAGGGCGAGCGCTGTCTGCAGCACGCAGATATGCGCCTCGATGCCGACGAGGATCACGGTCTTGATGTCGTGCTTGTCCATGAACTCGCAGACCGCGGGCGTCGTCATGGCGAACTGCTGCTTGCGCTCGCCCAGTAGCTGGGGCGCGGGCCAATCACCGGCCTCCAGCTTGGTGCGCAGCTCGGACACGGTCTCGCCGAACACGCCGTAGGTATGCTCGGTGGAGACGACGGGCAGCGACAAGGCACGCGCGACATCAACCATCTTGGCGCCCATCGCAATCATGTCATCGTAATGCGTGATCGTCGTTCGGAAGCGTTCCTGGATATCACACACAAACAATGCCGTCGCGGCGCCACTGCGCTCGGCGCCGATGCACGGCACCGCGACCTCCGCGACCCCCGCGGCCGCGGCCATCCCGCCGGCAGGGTGTGGCTGTGAGTGCGCCATTCGCGTGAGTCGTGGCGATAGCAATAAGGATGGGGATGACGGCGACGACAGCGATGGCGTCGTTGTGGCGTCGCGCGGACCGGCGAGCACGTGGTGGCCACGCACGACCGTCGCAAAGGCGGTGGGACGATCAGTCACGGCGGTGAATGCCGCAGGCGTCTTGAAGCGGCGAAGCAACCGCGACGAAGCAGCAAAATCAAGGGTCGGCGAGCAGACAAGCGACGAGAGCCCCGCAGTGCGTTGCATGATCGGCGCCGCCATTGAAACACAGTCGATCTCCCAAGCAAGGCGCTGTCGACGACGACCACGAGACAATCGGTTGGAAACGGAAAGGACTGCAAGGAGATGACGCTGTCACGGCCATGAGTGATGTCGGCGACGCGCGTCGTGACCCGCGGTTTTATACGGCTCTTCGCGTGGCCGGATCGGATGGGATCCTATCCGCGATCGTCATTTCTTTCATACCTCTCTCACTCCCTCGCCGGCGATGACGTCCTTTTGATGGATCGAGGCCGCGACGACGCCCCGAGAGGCCGCCCGCAGCATTCTGCCCGCGTCGCGCTAAGCCCCCACGGGCGATGGTGGCGACGATGGCGATGCAGGAGGATACGCCGTGCGGACGCTCGGCCAGCGCCAGCGCCAGCGCCGACGCCGACGCCGCGAACGCAGGCCACGCGATCCAGTGCCACGGATACCGCTTCAAACGGCTTCGTCATCGGCCAGCCAGGCGCTCCATCCGTCCGCCCGACGGCAGCGACGGTGGCGACGGCAGCGACGGCGGCAACGGCGGCGACGGCAGCGACCACCCCTTTTCGTCATCGCCATCCACCCGGTATCAACGGCCTGCTCCCTGGCGCGCGCGTCGCTTGCCTTTCGGACCGCCTCAATGGCCCGCGCTGGACCATGCGCCGTCTCAGCTTGGAGACCCTGAGCAGTCTCGGCAGCCGCTCCCACAGCAGCAGCAGCAGCAGCAGCAGCAGCAGCAGCAGCAGCAACCCGAGCGGGCGTCATGGCGGCACGTCCATCGCGCGCGATGGCGCCGACTCCGACTTCGAGGCCGACGCCATGATCGCGCCGCCGGACGCCGTGGCGCGAGCGGCTTCGCTCGACGTGGCCGGGTCGCCGCTCAGCTCCCCGGTAGCGGCGGGTCCTCCCGACAGCGCGGCGGGCACACCCCGCAGCACGGCACGGCGCCCGCGGCCGGCCTCGGCCGCTGGACCGCCGCCGCCGCCGCCGCCGGGGTCCACGGCGTCCACCTCGCCAGCGGCGTTCTATGGATGCTATCTGTTGCGGTCGATGAAGACGACCTGCCGCAACCACGCATACGTGGGATCGACGCCGCACCCGATCCGCCGGATCCGGCAGCACAACGGCGAGATCCTCGGGGGTGCCGTCAAGACGGCGCGCAGGCGGCCGTGGCAGATGGCGCTGATCGTCTACGGGTTTCCGAACAGCTTGGCAGCGCTGCAGTTCGAGTGGGCGTGGCAGCATCCGCACCTCTCGCGGCACTTCCGCGCGCTGGCCGACACGCCGCTCGTGTCCACGGCCACCGCGGCGCGCTTCCCGGCCAAGCTCGCGATCGTGCATACCATGCTCACCTTGCCCCAGTGGCGGCGCTGGCCGCTCAGGATCAACTTCTTTGACCCGGAGGCCCACGCCCGCTTCGTGCAGATGAGGCCGCCGCTCGCCGCCAGCGCGATCACGCAGTGGTCCATGGAGGCGATGCCGTACGACTTTGCCGACGGCGGCGTGACGGCGCGACAGATGGCGCAGCGGACGTGGCGCAAGATCGAGCAGACTTTGCAGCACCATGCGGCCATCGGCTGCGTCCGCTGCGGTGAGCCGCTCCACGGCGCCACGGGGCTCGCCAGCGCCACGTGGCTCATGTGTCTCCGTGACTTTTGCAGTATGGCCGCTCACATCACGTGCTTGGCTGCCGACTTTCTCGAGCAAGAGTCGCGCGACACGGGGATGCGTGGCGAGCGGCCGCCCGCCGCCCGCCCGCTGCTGCCCGTGCGCGGCGCCTGTGCGATCTGCCACCACGCGCTCGGCTGGGGCGACCTGGTGGCCGCCGCGACGTATCGCAGCCATCTCGTGCAGTCCCATCCGGACCATCCCTCCCTCGCGTCTCGGGCGGCGGCCGCGACGTCCTCGCCTGCGGCGACGGCGCCCCCGCTCGCTCGAGCGACGGCGGCCCCCGCGGCGGCCGCCGCAACCGCAATCTCAGGTGCATCCGCCACATCGGCGACAGCAGGATCAACAGCATCCGCGGCGACGGCGGCACGCCCCGCCATCCGCGGGAGCATCATGACGCTGCGCGCGGTCGCCTCGGCGACGCAGGAAACGCTGGACGCGACGAGGCGGTCGTGGCACGAGGTCAGTCCGCCGCGTCCGAGCGCCGCGTCTCGACGCCGGCGGGCCCTCGATGCGCCGTGACGCGACGGGATGGGGGGCCACCACCGGGGCGCGAAGCCGGTGGATCGGAAGATCCATGGTGATGCAAACATGGTTCTTCGAGAAACGCTGGTCTGTGAATCATACTACTCAAGCTTTTGTCCGTATTAGGAGATACCAGTCAATCGATTTGATCGCTCCTCGTTCTCGAGACAAGCGTGTCGAGCAGCACCGAGATGGTACGAAGTCCACTTTCTTTAACGGACAGGAAGTCGGGGCAAGAATGAGGGTTGATCTCCTCATGGGAGGGCGATGATGTGACTCCGTGACGGCCGTCCCCGAGTCACAGAAGACTCTTTATCCAGTTGCTCATTGACGCCCATATGAGACGGGTCGCTGGCCTCGTCGCCCGTCGCATCGACGTCGATGTCGGAGTTGCTCTCGGTGTGACGGGGCCCAGTGACTGCGCCACATCGATCCACCATGGCCGCAGCCCTGTTGCGTCGGTCGACGCGATCGAGGGGCGCGGCGGGGCCGAACGGGCGCCCATGGGTCGCCACGCGGCGCGAGAGAGACATGGACGCGTGGCGGCGTCGCGCGGCGCGGCGCGTGGTGGTGGTCGCCGTCGCCGTCGCCGTCGGTGGAGCGCTGTGCAGCGGTGCGACGCCACCTTCGGCCACGATCGTCGTGACACACCGCCGCGACCGTCCCGCGACCGTTCTGGAAGCGATGCCCGCGACGGCGGAGCGGTCGCGCCCGTCGGCAGCGAGGGCCGCGCGACCTGATCCCGAGGATCTGCACATGTCGCGCCGCGGCTCGCGTGATCACCACGCGGCGTCGCGTCCTCGTGGGCGGCGGCGGCGGCGCCGGTCAACGCGGATGGTGCGGCCGACGGTCCCTGAGCATGGCGCCGCCGCTCCCCACTGGACGGCGTTGTCCGGCTGTTGCACGTTCTGCTCGTCTTCTCGGACGATCTGACCCTTGAACCGCGTCGACGCGACCGCAACCGCGCGTGGAACGCGCTCCTATCGTTGCCGATTATTCTTGTCCCGATCGCGACGCTCGGACCCCCGCCCGCGTCATTCCCTGCTGCGCGCGCGGCCCCGCCGCCGCCGCCGCCGCCGCCGCTGCGATCCCAGCGGCGACTACCGCAACCGTCACCGCGACTGATACGGCCGAACCTGCGACGGCGGCGCGAGTCCACCGCGCGCCTCCCCGCGGCCATGAGCCTCGCGACCTACCTCCAGAACGAGCTGCTGACGCTCTCGTCTGAAGCGCGCCGCAAGCAGCCCGATGTCAAGGACGCGGCCGACCGCGTGCTGTACCTGCTGCGCGCCTTTCAAGCGCAACCGCCGGAGAGCGATGGCGGCGTGAGCGCCACCGGCAGCGGCGCGGGCGGCGCGGGCATGGCCGGCAGCGCTGGCGGTGGCGCTATGAGCAGTACGACGGCGACGCCGACGGCCGGCGGCGGCGTCATGGGCGGCGTCATGGACCCCATGGCCGCCGAGCTGGCCAAGAGCCCCGAGACGCTACAGCCCTTCCTGTTGGCGTGCGACTCGCGCAATCCGAAGCTGCTGCCGATCGCCGTCGGATGCATCCAGCGCCTAGTGGTGAACAAGGCCGCCCACCCCGACACGATTCCCCATGTCTTGCGGAGTTTGGGGGACCTCGTGACGGGGCCGATGGATCTCCAGCTCAAGATTTTGCAGATCACGCTGCCGCTCATGGCCAACTACCCGGATCTGCATGGCCAAGCCGTCGCGGATACGCTGCTGCTCGCGTTTCGGCTGCAGGAAACCAAAACCGCCGTCGTCAGCTCGACGGCCGCCGCGACGCTCCGCCAGCTGGTCATCAATCTGTTCGATAAGGTCGCGGCCGAGGACGAGAGCGGCTGGGGTGGCAGCCCGCCGCCGGCGCCCGTGGTGCCGGCTGGGGTGCCCCCGACGACGAGCAGCCGCGCGAGCATGACCCAGGCCCAGGCCCGTGCGGCCATGTCGCCGTCGGTCCAGGACGCCTATCTCATTCTGCAGGATCTGGTGCTGCTCAGCAACTACGATAAGCCGCAGTGCTTGCGGCTGGACGGCCTTCCCAAGACGTTTGGACTCGAGTTGCTCGAGGGCATCCTGGCGACCCACCATACCGTGATTCTGAACCATGCGCCGCTGGCGTCGCTGCTCAAGAGCCGCGTATGCCCGCTGATTATCAAATGTTTCAGCGACAAGAACGACTTCGCCATCACGGTGCGTCTGGTGCGGATCGTGTTCGTCCTGCTGAAGCGGTATCACGCCATTCTGACGATGGAGTGTGAGATCTTCCTGACGATGTTTACCAAAATGCTCGAGCCGGGCCATACGCAGTTCTGGCAGCGCGTCGTCGTGCTAGAAGTCTATCGCTGCATCTGCGGGGACGGCGAGCTCGTCCGCGCCCTGTTCCAGACCTACGACGCGCGGCCGCAGGTGCCGACCGTGCTCCACGATATGCTGAACATCTTCAACAACATTGTGCTGAGCGAGAAAGCGCATCTACTCGCGATGGGCGACAACGTCGGCATCACGCTCTCGCCGGGCGGCACGCCCCAGGGCACGTTCGCCAATACCTCGATGCTGGCCGGTAGCAGCGGAGGTCACGGCGCCTCGATGCTCGGCAGCGGGATGGGCATGGGCATGGGCATGGGCATGGGCATGAACGGCCTCAGTAGCGCCGACGCTCAGGCCCAGGCCGGCGAGCTGTATGCCATGACCGTCAGCTCCTCCTTTATGCGGGTGCCCCTCATGGACCAGCTCGACAAAATCGAGCCGCCGCCGATCCCCGACGCTTATCTCCTCTTCCTGACGATCATGGCGCTCGCCAGCATCTCCGAGTCACAAGCCGGATTCGCGCTGCCGCTACTGTTCCATCCACCCTCGCGACCCGGAACTGCCTCCGGCACCGCCCCTGGCATCGCCAACACACCGGCGGCGGCGGCGGCTGCAGCCGCCGCAGTAGCAGCTGCGGTCTCGGCCTCGGCGCCAGTACCGGAAGCCGCGCGACAGGACGATATTCTGCTCGCGATCGAACTGGCCAAGACCTCGGCGCCCGTAGTGCTCTCGTCGCTGTCGCTTCTCATGACCTCCTCCATCGACGACGAGCTCTTTGTCACGTGCCTCCGCGCGTTCACGCAGTTCACGAACGTCGTCGGCCTGCTCGGCATGAAATCGAACCGCGATCACTTCCTGGCGACGCTGTGCCGGGTTGCCGTGCCGCGCGCCGCGCCGGGTGGCGCCGCGCCGACGGGGGGCATCGGGGGCGCTGCGGGCGCCGCGCCCATGACCTCCACGGCCAGCATGGCGACCACCTCGACGGCCGCCATGACCACGGCCGGCGGCGCCGCGACCACCGCGAACGGCACCCCCGTCATTCTCAACGAGCGCCATGTGCACTGCCTCCGCGCTCTCATCAACATCGCCCAGACGCTGTCCGACACGCTGAGCGAAGCGGCTTGGATCCCGATTCTTGAAACGCTGCAGACAGCTGAGGCGATGGTTCACCAGGGCAAGCTCGGGCGCAAGGAGAGTTCGGCACATCTCCTGATGCATCTGAACAGCGTCACGTTCGACGGATCTGGCGGCGGCGGCGCCGTCGCAGCTAGCCGCGCCCGCAGCGGAACGCAGTCGAGCAACGCGGTCGCGGGGCTGCGGTCCCCACTCATGCCGCCCGTGCCCGCGCTGCCGCCACCGTCGGCCGCGACGCCGTCTGTCAACGCCACGGCCGCCGCAGCCGCTGCGTCGAGCTCTACCGCGGGCTCCAGCAGCTCGAGCGCTGCGGCGGGTGCCGTCGAGAACCAGTACATCACGATGCTGGTTGCGATCAAACGCATGTTTGAGCACTCGAAAGCTATGTCCCTCCCCGCGGTGAAGCAGCTTGTCATGGCGCTGACGAAGCGCACGCTCGCGTCCCTGCAGACCAGCACGGCGCCGGGCCGCGACGGCGCCGTCGCGAGCGACGCCGAGTGCGCTTTCTATCTGGACCGTTTAGCCGATGTCGCGCTGATGAACGTCGCGCGGCTGGTCGAGGTCAAGCCGGGCGACGACGGCGCCGCAGCGGCGGCCGCGGCGTCCAAAGCCGCCGCGCTGATTGCGGCAACAGCCGGCAGCGGTGCGAGCGGCGGCGATGCCACGTCGACGGCGCCGTCCGATGCAGTCGATGCAATGTCGTCGGCATCCGAGCCCGCGGGGGCCGCCGGTGCCGGCGCGCCGCGGTCGACGGCCGCGTCGTGTGCCGAGACGAGGACGAGTGACGCGGCGGAGCCGAGCTTAGGCACGGCAGTGTGGATGCACGTCATGTCGCTGCTGATCGATGTGGCGCACGCGCAAGGCATCGGGACGGCAATGCGGACGCAGGTCTGCCACGCCCTGCGGGAGATGCTGTGCGCCGCGATGCTCGTGCCTGGGGCCGAGTTCCATGTGCTCAACCCCCTGCTGCACCTCATGATGATGGCGCGGCTACCCTCGCCGCTCGTCGAGAACGCGGCGTCCGCGCTGTCGCCCATCAAGTGGGGCCTCGTGGGTGATGTCCAGAAGAGCGGGCTTGAAACCCTTAATAAGCTCCTGCAGCGCGGCGGACAGTTCGTGGTCAATGGCTGGCCGCTCATCTTTGCGATCCTGCGGTCCGTGGTCCAGCACGCGCCCGTGCATATCAGCCAACGGCGCAGCGTCGCCGTGTCGTCGAGCAACCATGAGGCGGCGGCGACCACGTCAAGCGATGCCGGCGCCCCCGGGGCCGCTGGGGCCGGGGCCGCCGGCGCCGGGATCGTCGCCATGTCGACGCCTGTGCTACCGACGATGGTACCACCGGCGCCCCTTTCACGGGCCAACTCGGTCATCTCGCGCCAGACCACCGTCACGTCCATGATGTCGAGCAACCTACGGCCCGGTAAGAGCGTCACGCTGATTCGCATCGCGTTCCCCAGCCTGCAGCTCATCTGCACGGACTTCCTGACCGTGCTGGACGACAGCGGCTTAGCCGCCGTGGTGGACATCCTGTTCCGTTTCGGGTCGCAGACCGAGGATCTCAATATCAGTCTGACCGCCGTCGGGTTGCTATGGCTGGTGAGCGACCACGTGCTGAAGCGCGGCTCGCCGTCGCCGCCGCCGCCGCCGCCATCTGCTGCGCTGGCGTCGGCGTCGTCGGCCTCCGAAGCGGCGGCGGCGCCCATCTCGCCACCGACCACGGACGCGGACGGGCGTACCGACGCGACCGGGGCCGAGGCGAAGCCCGAAGCCGACCCGGACGCCGCGTCGCGCAAGTCGATGCAGACACTGTGGATGGACCTGCTCAAGAAGCTTTCGTACTTGTGCTCCGACAACCGCGCCGAAGTCCGCAGCTCCTCTAACCAGACGCTGTTCCGCACGATCCACATTAACGGCCCGGCCCTGAGCGCCCAAGCATGGCACGAGACGCTGTGGCTCGTGCTCTTCCCCCTGCTCGACCGCATCAAGAACGCCTCCTTGGATCGCGAGGATGTCGCCGCCGAGGCAATGGATGGCGACGAGACCACAGATTCCGCGATGGCGCCGCATCTGGCCTTTGGTCATCACTACCACCTCGACGCCCAGGGCGGTGCCACCGCGGTGGTCGCGACGGCGGCAACGGCGGGGGTGAGCCCGAACGCGAGCTCGACGAGTCTGCCGGTGGCGCCGATGGTGTCGCCTGCGGTGTTCGTCGGCACCGGTTCGCTGAGCACCGCGTCGGCTGTGCGGCTGCCCAAGGATCCGGCGACGGAGCAGCTGGATAAACAGTGGGACGAGACCAAGATCCTGACGCTGAACGGAATGACCAAGTGCTTTGACGACTTCCTGCCGATGCTCGTGACCCTCACCGACTTCATGGACGCGTGGTCGCTCTACCAGGACTATCTGATCCAGTTCTGCGCGCAGGCGCCCTCGGAGCCGCTGATGATCGCCAGCATCAAACAGCTCCAGACGCTCGCCCATTATCCGACGCGCTTTGCTGCGCCGCCGGGTGCGGAGTCGCCGTCCCCAGCGGCCCCGACGCCCTCGGGACCGCCGTCGCAGCCGGGCAAGCTCCCGCTCACCATGGACCCCGAGGTGCGGGCCATGCTCGTCCGCCTCTTCCATGTGCTCTGGTCCACGTGGACCCGCATCGGGAACCAGCTCTTTACGACGTCCGCGGTCTCGATGGTGCCGCCGGCGTCGTTTGGGGGGATGCCCGACCCGGCGCCCAGCACGGCGGCGTCGACGCCGGGGATGCCGACGACGTCGACGACGATGCCCGTGATGATGGCGACGCCGCGCGTGGCGCTGCCACCGCTTGTCCGCGGGTATACCTCGCAGGCCGTGCTCACGCGATACCTGACGATCCTGCCGGACCTAACGGCCGTCCTACGCGCCGACGACCCCGACGGCCTCTCGCGCACCGACTGCGCCCACATTGTCCAGATCGTCACGCAAGTTCTGAGCTATCACAGCTTGCAGCCGCCGTCGGCAACGACGTCGCGACTGCGTATGGACTTCATCAATGACCAGGAGAATTGCTCGCCGCTGCAGGAAACAGCGCTCGAGATGGCGCGCCACGTGCTGGCGATTGCGCCCGCCCAAATGGAGGACGAGGTGCTGGTCCTGCTGGCGCGCTGCGTCGCGCTGCCGTATGCCTACCGCGACGAGAGCGTCGATCCCGCGTGCCCGATGTCCTACATCGCGCTTGCGCGCAAGGCCCTGTCGCAGCTCGTGCCACTGTTCGAGTCGCAACGCGAGCGGTCGACGCTGTACACGCGCGGTGTCTTCGAATCGATTCTCATCGCGTTCGCGGTGCCCATGCACGCCAAGTACCGCTGCCAGACGCTCCGCAACAAGGACGCTGCGCCGGTCTGGAAGGACGCGACGACCGCCGCGCTGACGCTCCTTCGATGGGGGCTCATCAGTATGAGACCCCTCGTCGGCACGACGCTGCCGCGCGCCGTGGTCGCTACACTGTACCAGCGCGTGCTCTGGCTCTTTCGCGGCTTCCTGCTGCACACCTCGACGCCGCCCGACGACCACTCCGATGACGACCGCATCGCCGACGAGACGTTCGATATCTCGGTCCTGACGTTCCTCACGACGCACGTCCTCGTGCATCTCAGCCACACCGCCGTGCCGGCTGCCGTTCTCGAGGAGGCCGTCACCCTGATCGCCGACTGCACCCACATGTGGCGGCCGCCGGCGGCGCCACCCGCCGATGCCGCCCGTGGCGACGGGGACACCAGTCGGCCGAGTCTAACGCACGCCGACTTCGTCGCGTCGCCCATGAACGCGCGCACCACGAGCGCGCGGCCCACGCCGGGAATTGAGCGCCCGGCCTTTCTCGACCACCTGCCCGACATGCTCGCCGCCGCGGCGCCGGGCTCCGCCACCGACACGAGCCAGCTGCCCTCGACCGATCGCGAGGCCTTGGGCCGCCACGCGCTGGCGACCCTCTTTGAGATCTGCAGCGGCGGTGGCGGTATCGCCGGCGGTGGCGCGGGTGGTTGCATGGAGGCGCCCGCGGCGGCGGCGGCGGCGGCGACGGCGACGGCCCCGCCGACGCCGGATGCAGGGACGACCGAGACGGCGGCGGCAGCGGCGGCAGCGGCGGCGGCGCGGGACCGCGATGATCGAGCCGTGAGCGTCCGGCTCGCAGAGCTGGCGGCGCCGATCGTGGTCCGCAAGAGCGCGCGGACGCTTGTGCGGTTCATGGAGGACCGGCGGGCCCAGGGCGCGATGCCGCTGCCGCGGGTCCGCAACGACGCGCTGCGCCTCGTGCTGCGCCACCTCGGGTCGACGCCCTTCCAGCCGCGCGCACTCCAGCGCGCGTTTGAGCACGTGACGCACCCTGTAATGGCGCATCTCCTTAAGACGCCGTGGACCCACCTCTACGTGCTCTATCCGCACCTGGTGGCGCTGCTCCAGCTCCTCGCGGGCGGCGGCCGCCCCGTGGGCCCCGAGATGGAGCCAAATCCTGGTAGCTTCAACAGCAGCAGCAGCGGCGGCGGCCATCCCACGACCACGGCGGGTTCGGCGGCGGGCTCCACAGCGGCGGCGGCGGCGGCGACTGACGGCGTCGCCGACCTGAACCCGGTGGCGTCCGCGGCGTCGGCCGCCGGATCCGGCCTCCTGCCGCGGTCGCGCGCGTCGGTGGTCGCCGGCACCGCCACCGCGCCGCCGGCCGCGACGGGCACCGTGACCGGACGGAGCGCCGCGAGCTCCCCGCGGTCGTCAACGACGCAGGCGCCGCCACGGCTTGCGGCGTCCATGTCGGCGTCGCAGCTCGGGTTCGGGGCGGCGTCGAGCGGGACGATGCCCGGCGCGATGCCGTCAGCGGCTGCGGCGCTCGGCGGCCTCGACGAGGCGCTGCTGGTGCAGTGCATCACAACGATGCTGCTGCGCGTGTGGCACGAGCTCGGGTTCGCGCGCGAGCTGGCCGTCGTCGATCTCGGATACGACAGGCTGCCTTTGCCGCCGCCGCCGCCGGACCTCTCGGGCGCCACGTGGTAGTCACGGGCATGAACGCGTTTATGGGGACGCTACATGACTGATTATCGTAGAGAAAAGGAAAGAGGAATGACAGACTCGAGAAAAGAAGCCGTCAGACGCGGGACAGAACAGAAACAAAAAATAGGGAGAGCGCCAGAGGGAGAGCGAGGATGATGCCCCCTACCCAGCAGGGATCGGCATCACGTCGTCGCGCAGCATAAAACAGAAACAGAAAATAAGTAGGGAGGAGGGAGCAGGAGCGGGAGACAGAGATCGAGATCGAGAGAAGTCCCAATCAGAGAGGAGGAGAGCAGGTCAGGAAAATAGAACGGGGAGCAGTCAGTACCACGCGTCCGCTGATCCAGCATCATGGGATCCCCTCTACTCGGGCGCGCCGAGCGTCGACAGCGCGCGGCGCAAGCCTTCGACATCAAACGCCGAGGACATCGACAGGTTGGGCGCACAGTCGGCGGCCGGGCTCGTGCGGCCCGTACCGGTGCCGTTACTCGCGGCGCCGGTGCCCGACGACGTCCGTCCGTCGCCTGCGAACCGCGGCGACACCGGCTGCGGGCCCTTCGGCCGCGTGTGCAGCCGCGGCATCGCGCCGAGCGTTGGCGGGTCGGGCGGCACGTGGGCGCGCGGACCCGCGGGCGGCGCCGCAAACGACGATGGCGGCGCCGCGCCGTGCGCCGGGTGGTGGTGCGGGTGGGGATGGCCGTGACTGGGATCCTGGGCGGCATAGGGCGGATACGACGGATGCGCGGCAGCGGCTTTCTTGCCGGTGGACGAGTCCGGGGTCGGCATCACGTGCGGGCGCGTGGACGCCGGGGCCGCGGCCGGCGCGGGGTGGGACGCGGTGGTGGCGGCGGCGGCGGCGGCGGCGGCTTGGGCGTTGACGGCGGAGCTGGAGCGCGGGGTCGGGACGCCGGAGCCGCCGGAGCCAGAGGTCGGGGTGCGCAAGCGGGCTCGATGGGCCGTGGGCTGGGGCTGCGCCATAGACGGCAGCGAGGCCGAGGACTTGGCGGGCCCGGTGCTGCTGCTGCTGCTGCCGCCGTCGTTCAGGGCGGCTTCGTATGCGCCGAGCTTCTTGAGGCCTTCGTTGATGCGGTCGTACATGTCCAGCAGGGCGCGGGCGCCGCCGCCGCAGGAGGCGATCACGAACTGCAGCGACTTGGCGGCCAGCTGGTCCTGCAGATGCTCACTCTCGAGCGTGAGGTGCTTGATGTCGGCAGCGAGACTCATGCGCACGTTGAGCGAGTTCTGCAGCGCGGCCGGGTCGCGGATCTTCTTTTTGGCGCGCTTGTGGGCCGCTTCCTCCTCGCGCTGCAGCTGCGTTGCCAGCTCGTTGATGACGAGCTTGTTCTCGCGCTGGCGAAGTTTCACGTCCGTCAGCGTCTTCATGACCTGCTTTGTCAGCGGGACTTCGAAGTCGCGCTCGAACTGCTCGGCGAGGATCGAGTGCGCATTCGAGACGAGGTGGGTCGTGTCAATCAGGAGCTCCAGATCGCGCGCCGTGTGGCTCAGAAACGGCGGGGGCGTCACGGTCGACCCCGTCTGCGAGGCCGGCGTCCCGGGAAGCGGGCCGTCCGTGCCGTCCAGGTAGCCGCGGGGGCCGCCGCTGCCGTCGGCGCCAACGGCGCTGCCGCCGGCGCTGTGGCCGGCGCCCGCGTTGGCGTGGGCATTGCGCGCCATCTCGTTGAGCCCCTCGAGCGCCGCGACAAAGGACTCGGTCGCGAGACTCATCTGCTGGATCTGCCGCTTGTAGGCGCCGACGGCCTGGACAAAGGCCTGGTACTGGCGCATGGTGAAGTTGAACTGGCCGCTGGCGGCGGCCTGGATGCGCGGGTCGGCGGGCGTGCCCACGACGGACGCGCTGGCGTCAAAGAACCCGGGAATCGGCCGCTCATCGTCGATCGGGTTGTGGACGAGTTTCGGCGCCCCGATCGACGCTTTGTTGACCGAGCGGTTGAGCCGCAACATGGCGAACCGCCCGCGCGTTTGACGGCCGCGACGACGCGAGGGCTCGGCGTACTCGACGGCCGCGTCTCAGCAAGCGTCGACGGCAGAAGCGACGAGGACCGCCGCGGTATGCACAATCGGAGTTTTTTTCTCCAGGGACTCGGTCGGAGTTTCCTAGGCGCAGGAGATGCCCTCCACCAAGTGCTTGCGTCGGCCGGATATAGGACAGTAGCGGCAAGAAACCAGCTGGCGTGTCCGCCAGGGCGTTGGGAACCGAACCGAAGCGGAGCGTGACGCGTGGAAACAGTGGTGGGGGTGGGGGGGACGGCGTCAGGTCGTTTCTGGAGATGCCCCGCCGTCCGTCCCGCCCGATGGATGATGCGGAGGCTGCGCGATAGAGAATGGGTCGAGAAGGGTACGGATTTAGCACGAGACCGAGGATCGGAACCGGACGCAGGTCGTGAACGTGGCCGATCGGAAAGCTAGCGAGCGGAGATACACAAGCGGAGAATCGCCAGCGGTGATGCGCGAAGCGCTTCGGTCGGCTCCCAGAACAGGAGAAGGGATAGACTCAAGTCGCCGATCGTCATCGGGGAAGCAATGATGCAGGTCGGGCGGCCGCCGAGGAGGTTATTCAGCGACCGCTTGCTCGCTAGATGGAAGGGGATCAGCGCGCGGCCTGAGCGGCGCGAGCCTGGTGGCGGCCACGGCGGACAAGCGTGGTGGTCCTACCCGGGCTAGTGCACCGCGCGAGAATGCTGCGCACGGCGGAGCCACGAGTACCGACGCGGCGGTCGAAGCGGCGAGGGCCCAGGGCCGTTGCTGGCACGGTCACCGTCGCGACTGTGGTGCACCGACCGGTCGACGCGGAGAGCGGCCACGAGCGGCGGTGTTCCGCAAGCAGCGCGACGACCGATGGCAGAACGAAGGCAGACCGATGGCAGCAGCGCCGACTCCGCTTCCACTGGTCGTCGCGCCAACAAGCCGCACCGCGTGAAAAGAAAATGCACCGCTGGTCGTATGATGTGTCCAAGCGGAAGCGACGCGGCAGCGGCACGAGGCGCAACAGAAGCGGCAGCACGAGTCTTGCTGGTCAATCAAATCTGTCGCTTGGCTCGACGGGGGGGTTCGTTCCCATCAGCGTCCCGAGAGGGTCGTGCGTGTTTCGCGAATTCAGGAAAGGTCGTGGAGCAAAGAGCGACGAATCGGCGTTTGAGGTTGCAGCGCGCTGCGCGACCGACCATGAAGCCCCGTGGCCACCTGGACCCTGCCGGCCGTCTGCGCCATCGCCGACACAACAGAGCCAGCGCTGCTTGGCCCTCGGATGCACCGCGTGGCTCTGATCAACCGCCGACGCGGCGAAACATTGAAACCGCCGCGGAGGCATCGCCGCCGTGCGTTGCAACAGGGGCTCGCCGGTGGCGGTGGCGGTGGCGGCGGCGGTGGCGCCGGCGCCGGCGGCGGTGGTGGCGGCGCCGGCGGCTGTTTCTTGGCGAAAAGCGCATAACCCAGCGCGCCGTCGGCCGCTGTGGACCCTCATGGACCCCCGGCGCCGGCGCCGCCCGTCCGCCCGCCCGCGCCGTCCACGCGCGCCGTTCACCGCCGCCGTTGTCGGCCGATCCCGAGGACGCCGTGGACGCCGATCCTGCCACGAGCGACACTGGCGGCGGCGGTTGCGAGAACGGGCAGGCGCATGACATGACATGTCGCGGCGTGTCCCCAGCTAGGCCGCGCGGTACCCATCCTGGAGAGCCGCCCACCGCCCTTCCCGCCGCCGCCGCCATCGCCGTGGAGCGGACGCGCAAACAACGCTGATGGACACGGCTGCAGTCGTAATCACGCGCATCGGCTAACAGGGACGTGTCAATCGAGCTCCGTGCCACCGCAGATCCGAGAACGTGCTCGGCGGATACCCGGCCATCACGACGGAGTCACGATCGAAGGACCCGACGCCCAGATGATCATCCGAGGCCCATGGAGCACGGCTTTCTCCGTGGCCGTCTTGGCCGGTGCCGGCCAACGACGCGTTCCATCACGTCCAGATCATCTTCATCATGATCCATGGTCCTTACGTTTCTTAAAAAAGGCTTTTCGGGGTGGCCCCTTCCACCGTGATGGACACGCGTGGTGAAGGGAGATCAGCGGGTCGGCTGGTATCAGCGGGCAGGTTTATAAAGGACGCGTCGCGCCGCCAAAACGCTGGGATGACGTCTCCTTGACCATGGCCGCGGCATGGTCGAGCTCGGCGACTTTCTGGCTGAGCTCGGCGGCGTTGGCATCCAGCCACTCCAGGCTCGACAGGTGCTGCGAGAGGATCGCGACGATCTGCGCCACCGGGTTGGCGGACGCGGTCCCGGTCGCGCCGTCGCCGCCGCCCGCGCCGCCGGCCCCGGTGCCGACCGTCGACACCACGGCGAGGTCCGCGTGCTGCTTCGACGCGTTGATCTCGTCGACCATCTCCGTCAGCTGCGAGCTCATCTCGTTCAGCTGGCGGTTCAGCGACTCGGCGAGCTCGTACGCGCGCTCGCGCTCCTCGTCGGCGCGGAGGCCGCGGGCGCCGTCGTCGCCGTAGCCGGCGCCGTAGCCCGTGGCGGCCGCCGACGCGGCCGCCGCCGCCGCCGTCGACGGCGTCGTCTCCTGCACGTGCTGCTCGACCGCGTCAATCAGCGTCGTCAGCGTATGGTGCAGCTCCGACTGCTGGCTCTCAAGGTACTCCAGGCTCTGCGCGAGCTGCGTCTGCGAGAGCTGCGTGGCCTCGACGGCCTCCGCCACGGCAAAGATGGCGTTGCCGTTCTCGACGAGCGCGCGGTCCTGGCTCGCGATCTCCAGCGCCTGGCGGTGGAACTCGTGCGAGTACGTCTCCAGCTCGTGCTGCCAGCGCGACACGAGGTCGTCCATCGTCTTGTTCTTGAGGATCCCCAGCTGCGGCGTCTTGAGCAGCGTCGTCACCGCCGCCGGCGGCGTCGGCTTCGCCGCGGCCGCCGTCGTGGTCACGGTGGCCGGCTGGCTCGCGGGCGCAGACGTCGCCGCGGACGTTGCCAAGGGGGCCGAGACGGCCGGCAGCGCGGCCGACGAGGCCGCCGCCGTCGATGAGGCGGCGGTCGCACTCGACACTGCGGGCGCCCGCGACGCCGCCGGGGCGCCGAACCCGAAGGACGGCGGCGCGGCAGCCGCCGCCGTGCTGGTCGCCGGCGCCGCGGCGGACACCGATGCACCGAACGCCGGCGCGGCCGCCGCCGCCGGGGCTCCTGACGTGGCGGCCGCCGCCGTCGTCGTAAGCTTGGGGGCGAACAAGGAGGGCGCGGGCGCGGCGGCGGTGGACGTCGGGGCGGGCGCGGCGGCGCCGAAGAGGGACGCCGACGCGGGCTTGGACGCGCCGCCGAGAGCGAAGCCGCCGAAGGCCGGGGCGCTGGTGGTCGGCGCGGCGGCCGTCGACGCGGCGGGCGCGCCGAAGAGGCTGCCGGCGGGCGGTGCCGAGCTGGCCGGCGCCGCGCCAAAGAGCCCTCCAGCAGGCGCTGCAGACGCGGGCGCCGCGGCGCCGAAGAGGCCGCCGCCGGCCGTGGACGCGGGCGCGGGCGCCGCGGCGGAAGCGGCGCCGAAGAGGCCGCCGCCGCTCGTGGTTGCGGCCGGCATCGATCCGAACGGCGGCGCGGCCGCGGGCGCTGAGGTGGTGGCGAGTGCGGCGCCGAAAGACGGCGCGGCGGTCGTGCTGAGCGCGGCGCCGAAGGACGGCGCGCCGGACGCGGGCGCCGTGGCGCCAAAGAGGCCGCCCGCCGCGGGCGCGGGCGCCGACGCGGCGGCGCCGAAGAGGCCGCCGCCCGCCGTCGACGCGGGCAGGCTCAACGCGGGCGCGGCCGTGGCGGCTGGCGCGGCCCCGAAAACCGGCGCCGCGGAAGCCGGCGCGGCCCCGAACGCGGGCGCGGCTGCGGCGGGCGCGGCCCCGAACGCGGGCGCGGCCGTCCCAAAGGCCGAGGGCGCGGTGGTCGCGGCGCCGAAGGGCGAAGCGACAACGGCCGGCGCGGCGCCGAACGCGGACGCGCCGGACGCCGGCGGCGCGGCGCCGAAGCCCGCGGGCGCGGTGCCGAAGGCCGAGGGCGCGCCGGCGGCCG